>CM037024.1:15143851-15533611 GCA_020875875.1 Dioscorea alata
AATGCTTTGTGAATTTTAACTTTATAATCATCAGATTGCTGGTTTAGTATCATCGAATTTAAATATAGTTTTGTGGTTAATTTGATGTCAATTTTATCATTCTCAAAATTAACACCCTTTAGAAAATAGTATGCGCTACGTATCCCACGTGGAACAAAGTTGAGTTTCAGTGCCTCATATGATATGAAGAGATCTTCATAGTGATTTGAGCAAAACTGGTTGCTCTCCAAAGCTATCTCCGCATACCAAGTACTATGATTTTATACTTCACTCTTTGAAGTTGAGTTAGTTTGAGCATCCTTGAGGACATGAAGTGATTTTTATTATTTTGTAGTAGCACTGACACTCTCCGAAATTGACTTCTCGTCATGAGTTGTTTAGAGTTTATATCCCACTTTTTAAAGTAGAGTTGAGTTGTAGCATTCTTTGAGAAGATAGATATTCATATTGATTTTGGGCAGAATGGGTGGGTACCGAAGTTGGCACTACTTAAAAGTGTAGCATAGACTTCAAACCTCACTCATTTGAGAAAGGTTGGTGGTTTGTCGTTTTTTTTTTAAATTTTAGCAGAGTTTTCTCTTGGTTCTATAGAGGGCTAGTCACGGTTGACCTTAGGTTTGGGACCGTGTATCTTTGGATTTCCACAACTCATTAAACGTAAATTAGGTGGCATAGTATTAGTCTTGCACTTTAAATAATAGTCCTAAGGTGAGCATTGTCCAGGTACCCCATCTTACTCTTGATTATTCTCTTCGGTTACTCTTGCATGCTTTCTTTCCTCTCTTTTATTCTTCTTTACATTAATATCTCTATTTCACTCACAATTGGTTTTCACTTAGCTAAATAGTAATATCTCTTGTTTCTAAGCATCTATTTCCTGTGGATTCGACTACCCACTCACCGGATTATTTTATTATTGCCACGACTTGTGCACTTGCGGAACACTCACGCAAGGGGTGTGTCAGACACTTACGACCATATAAAGCCTCATAAGAAGCCATGCCATATACTTGCATGAAAACTATTGTTGTAAGTAAATTCCATAAGAGGTAAATGCTTGTCCCAATTTCCCAAGAAATTGAGAACACAAGCCCTCAATATGTCCTCAAGCATCTGGATAGTGCACTTTGATTGACCATCTATTTGAGGATGGTATGCAGTACTGAATCTCAAAGTTGTCTCAAGAGCCCTGATGAAACTTTGATAAGTGCTCATGTATAAGTAATACGAAGTATTATTTTCTTACATTGAGCATTAATTTTCTCAGATTTTATCATTAATTAGTGTGCATTTGTGTTTTTTTTGTGCATGTAGGGTTGTGGAGAAGAGTTAGAGAAAAAGGAGCAAAATTAGGTCATGTCCACGTTTGTTGAGGAGTTTCTTGGACCAAGCAAGGATCAAGGCACGGGTTCTAGACTTGTGGGTGTGTGCCAACCTCCAATGTGCTCAAATTATTCTATGATTTGGAGGACACAAAGGTAGTCACACTCAAATTATTCTAAGACCATTGTCACGCATCACAAGGGGGTTTTATTCATGTTTACTATTGCTTTTTGTTACAAATACTTTGATGATTTTGTATAGCTCCATGGAGAGCTAAACCCCTAGTGGGTATTCGGACTTGTAAACCCTAGGATGACATTATTTCTATGATTTTTATTATGCTTTCTTAATTGATGCTTTTAATTGAGTTCTAATCCTGCATGATAATTGCATTGATTTTCCTTAGCCGTGACACTAGGGTTGACAGTCATCTAGGTTATCCTTGGAAGTTGTGACAACTTCTATAGGATTAGACTACTCGAGATTGGAGAAGGTCGAGAGGGTGAGTTGAAAGGTAGCGAAACGTCCTCTTTCCCCTTTGGTGTGATTTTCCCTACCTCTATGTTCCAATAGTTCTTTACGATCAAAGTAGAGTGAAGTGCTAGGAGATGAACACCCTTGGGCCTTAGTTGCGTGAACAACAGAGTGAAGGGTTGTAGTGAATCCTAGTGCTGGGGCTTAACTGAGATTAGGTTTCTTTCGCCTGGACCAAAGTGTTATAATTACACTTAGGAAGAGGGTCTATCACTTGGAATCTCTAGAACCCCAAGCAGTTTCATGTAGTGTGAGGCTATAGGAGATGGACTCCGTTGGGGCTTAGTTGAGAGATCAAAAGAGTGAAGGGTTGTAGTGAATCCTAGTGCCGGGGCATAGTGGTGGGACTAGTCACTGTTGACCTTAGGTTTGGGACAGTGTGCTTAAGGATTTCCATGACTCATTAGACATAATTTAGAAGGTATAATACTAGTCTTGCACTAGAAGCATTAGTCCTAGGGGGAGCTTTGTCCGAATACCCCATATTCACATTGATTGTTTCCTCCTTACTCTTTGCTTGCACTCTTCTTTTTTCCATATTTCTCTTTCTTTTATTGTACACACATTGTTTTCTCTCACCACCATTATTTTCACACTAGCTAAGTAGCAATTTCTCTTATCTTGAATCACTACTCCTTGTAGATTCGACTACCTTCTCACCAAGGTATTATTATTTCGAAAATCCGTGCACTTGCGGGGCACTTACAAGGGTGTGTTAAACTTAGGCCAAAACTGAGATGTAAATCTTGGGTCATGATTAGATACAATTGAAACATGTACCCGTGGAGTTTAACAACTTCTCTTATAAATAGTTTTACTAACCTCTCCAAAGAGTATTTGGTATGAATGGCCAGAAAATGGACTGATTTCATCAAACGGTCCACAATAACCCACACAGCATCATGCCCCTGAAGAGTATACGGTAACCCAACTAGGAAATCCATGATAATGTGCTCCCACTTTCACTTTGGGACAGACAAAGGTTGCAATAGACTTGCTGGTTGATGATGCTATGCTTTTACTTGCTGACAACTCAGCATCTTGTTACAAACTCTGCGATCTCGAGCTTCTTTCCAGACCACCAATAATAGTACTTCTGAGTCCTGTATCCTTTGGAATACAAACTCTTCCCTGAAATACAAGAATACCATCACTGGTAAGCCCAAATTTGCTAGGTTCACCTTTTTCCAGCCTTTGTATTTCCTTCATTATCTTTTTATCTATTCTCTAAGATTTTTGAATCTGCTCAAGTAATGATGGTCTTACCATAAAAGTTGCCAACAGAACTCCCTTTGGCTCGATCTTAAGTCTCACATCTATGTCTCAAAGAACTGCAACTTGAGACCGATAAGATGTTGTAGCATAAGCTAAAGAAGTTAAAGTCTTTCTACTAAGAGCATCTTTTACCATATTGGGCTTCCCTAGATGGTAGTCGATTATAAGGTCATAATCCTTGATCAACCCTAAGCTATCATCCTCCCATCTTGCATTAATACACAGCCAAGACCCTATTGTGAAGCATCACTGAACATTATAAACTCTTTACCACTAGCAGGTAATGTGAGCATATGCGCTGAAGTCAGCCGTGCAGCAATCTGAGAAAACCCCTCAACAAAATGCTGATAATAACCTGCCAAACCAAGGAAAATTCGAACTTCAGACACACTCTTTGGTTGTTCCCAATCAATGATTTCTTCAACTTTCTTTTGGTCTACACAAATTCCTTCTCCAGATACCACATGTCCTAGGAAGACTACTTCCTGCAACCAAAAATCACACTTTGAGAATTAGCATTCAACTTCTCTTCTCAAAGGATTTGCAATACTATACGCAAATGTTGCGCATGCTCTTCTTCAGTTGTTGAGTAGATTAAAATATTGTTGATGAAGACAATTACAAACTTGTCGAGATAAGGTCTAAAGACTCTGTTCATTAGATCCATAAAAGCAGCTGGGCATTAATCAGACTGAAAGACATGACCAAAAATTCATAATGCTCGTATCGCGTGTGGAACGCTGTCTTCAGCACATCACTCTCCTTGATCTTCAACTAATGGTAACCCAACCGGAGGTCAATTTTCAAGAACATTCTTGCCTCACTCAACTAGTCAAACAAATCATCTATTCTAGAAAAAGGGGTGCTTGTTCTTGATAGTTATCTTGTTCAACTAACAGTATTCCATAGACAATCTGAATGAACCATCCTTCTTATTCACAAAGAGAACTGGCGCACCCCAGGGTGACACACTCAGGCGTATGAACCCTTTATCCACCAAATCCTATAATTGTACTTTTAGCTCCTTTAGCTCTATTGGTGCCATATGATACAGTGGAATAGAGATTGGAGTAGTACTGAATAGCAAGTTAATAGAAAACTCAAACTCTTAATTTGGAGGTAATCCAGGTAATTTCTCAAGAAATACATCCCCAAACTCCTGAACAATGGGGACATTCTTGAAGTTTGTTCTAATAATTCTTGTATCCACTATATGAGCCAAGTATGCTTCATATCCCTTACACATAAGTTTCCTTGCTTCCATAGAAGATATCACACACCTCAAAGAACCTTCTTTTCAACCTCAAGCATAATATCAAGTCCATGAGAGGTTTGCAGGGTCATTTCTTTTCTGAAGCAGCCAATAGCAGCTTTATGCCCATTCAACTAGTTCATACCGAGTATGGCATCAAAATCTCTCATCTCTAATGGACTCATATCTGCCTCAAAATCTATACCTTTCACTTTGATAGGACATCCTTGAAAAAATTACCTCTCTGAAAATTTCTTAGCCTAGAGATGTTTGGATCAGAAGCTCATAGTCTAAAGGAGAAGCTATCTTATCGGCATAACATGAGAATGTAGTGCTAACAAAAGATCTTTATGACCCTAAGTCTATCAAAACATATACATCATGTTGAAAGATGGACACAATACATGTAATCACGTTGGGTCTATCCTTGACTTCCTCATTGATCATGGCAAAGACTCTAGTCTGAGAACGGGTTTGAGGTTATGGTGTTCCTCCTAGTGGAATATTACTAGTAGCAACTGATCTGGTTAGGACAATGGGTGTAGAAACAGTAGTTGGTACACCTTTGACTGACTCTGTTCCACAGGAGGAGGTGCTGACCCTAGTGCTCCACTGCCTAACTCTTAACATGCTAACTTAAGGTGACTTTTCTGCCCACATTGATACCATCCGTTTGGCTCACGGCATGGACCCATATGAAATCTGTTGTAGTTTAGGCATTTGGGAACATTTCCAGTTGACTTTCCTCCAAAATTGCCACTCGCAGATATAGTACCCTTATGACTACCAATTTGCCATGACAGCGGTTTGACTGTGCTAGATCCTGAAAAATCTGAACAAGTGTCCTCACTCTTGTTGCGCTTGGATGCCCTTGAAAAATCTTGGTTTCTTCTCTTGGCTAGATTCTCATGAAGGCTTTTACCTTCAATGACTAATTTCTCAACCCTCAAAGCCAACTTAACCACTTCCTTGAAACTTTGATTCCTAGTAACTGCCATCTTCTCTCGGATACTGAGATTCAGTCCTACCTTAAACTCGGAACATATAGCTTCTTCACCACCAACAATTTCAGGTACAAAATTTGCCAAGTCCTTTAAATCTGCTTCATACTCCGCCACTACCTTGTTTCCTTGAACCAACTTCATGTACTCTTGTTTCTTCTGGTCACAAAGAAATTGAGTGTAGTATTTTTCATCAAACTCTTGTAGAAAATTTGACCAAGTCAATGGTACATCTGAACGACCCTTAAGAGTTTCCCACCAAATCCTTGCTTTGCTATCCAAAAGTTTGACTACAACCTTTAGTTTAACTCATATTCTATGCCCGTGTCCTCAAAAGTAACAAGCAACCTCTTCAACCATTATTTGGCAGCCATGGCATCACTTATGAAATCAAAAGCATTACATCTCAATTGCCTTGCTTCCTTTAGTAACTTGGACAAAATTAAGCTTTGACTGATCTTGTTGTCTTCTACTGGTGCTTGTTGAACTAAAGAAATTGGGGGTGGTGATGGTGGTTGTGGCACAGACATTGGCTCAATACAGGGCTATCCCCCAAACAGATTCCAACAACCAAGGAAGTCGCGGTATTCCTGGCATGTCGACTGACGACCTTGGGCATCCCAATATGCCTTAAAGCTTTGGAGAGCTTCAGGTGGTGGTGCTACTCCTGGAGTTTCCATATGAGGCACAAGGTCTGGAACTCCAGAAGCATGCATTAATGCTGCCACAGCAGGCTCATGTCTTGAATTAACCTCTTGCCTAGGGAGAGAAGGGGGCTGCGCAGGAGTGGGTTCCTCAGAAATAACACCAGCTCCTAGATGCGTATGTGGATGTTGTGGCGGACATTCTAGCTAAAAAGAACAAAGAAAGACAAATTTTAGACTTAACAACTATATGCACTTATGCTAAATGCAAATCAGTAACTGTATTTACTACTCTTTAGAGAAATTAACAGATTTAGGATTTGAACTAAGATCAACCTAAACCTCTAGCTTTGATATCACTAAAATTGCACGTCCTGAACCTAGCCGGGCACATGGCAATCGCCACGATAATAAAAAGTGGGTCCCACAACGGCCTGACCTTTAGGTCGCCGTAAGGCTCAACACAAACCTACTATCATAGTTATTAAAGTAGTAGACAATATCAACAATAAAGTCATAATAGGGTTCCGTCACACTAGAGACATTAAATACAGTAAAACATCAACAACAATACAAATAGGTTCTCCAAATACAACTAGAAAGTACAAATACAAGAACAATACATAAAAAGGTTAAATCTAGTGGATCCATAGAGTTTACATGCACACCTGCAAACTAACCTAGACAAGGAGAATAGATAGGTCACTCTACTGCCTGTCCAGCACAACCAAGTCCAATGACGCAGTTTGAGAAAGAAGAAAAGAGACTAGTGAGTAACAGGTGTTACCTAGTGAGTGGTGACATCATAGATATAACAGAGTTAAAGCATTTCAAATTGTAATTACCACAATAATAATAGCATATAAAAATAGATCCAAGTATTCAATAGATTAACAGATAACACAATGATTTATCAATAGTACAAGCAAGTAACATTTTCCAATACATTGAACATAGCTTAAAATATAGGCTGGCTTCAAACAATTCCCAAGCTAATCGTGGCCGTGACTAGTTACGGGACCACCAAGGTGCTTCAAAACCTTTTAGAATTTATAATGTTGCCTTCCTTGGTGTTGGCCACTGAGATCCCCATGTGGTGACCTCGGGTTTCTCACATAAAAGAACTCCTGTCAATGGCTTTACTCACCTCTTGACTAGGGTAAACTCAGGATTAACCACACCATCTCCCAACATGCCGAACCGTGGGACCCCACTGCAGTATAGGACTAAAGTCCGTAGTCACCATCAAAATCAAATGCAACAATGAAATTCTTTCCAATATCCAACTCAAGGAATCCATCATACAATGTTTAAATACTGAAATATACATCAAACTATATTCCATTTGCATGTAAATACATACACATGTAAACATGTTTCTTTCAAAATAAATATGTATAAGTATTCTAGGTTTAACCATTTCAAATAAATTCATGCTCAATATATATATATATATAAAATGAAATTTGATTTATCATCAAATTTATGTTATGAAACACATAAAGAAATACTATAATACTCTTAATAAATCTATGCAATTACGAATTGAACCACTCATAGAACTAGTCATCTCACCTCAAGACATGCCCACTAGTTGGCGATTTCCTTCCCCTTGGAGGATGCTTCGCCACCTAGATACAAGCAAGGAATCCAAGAACCAATGAACACAAGAATGAGCACTAAAATACATGCGAATGCAAATGTTCATGTCGAACATGCAACTCTAGGGTTTTAGGGCAATAAGACATCATTTTTGACCCAAATGATCTTAAATTGGAGTAAAACTAGTTCTAATGAATTCCAAGTAAGAAGGGTTTCGATTTGGACCAAAGATATACAAGAACAGGTTAAAAATTTTTGGTGCTATAGTAAACTCATGATTGTTACAGTAAAACCGCCCTCATACAAAGATTTTCTCCCTGTTTTACATCATCTAATCAAGAAATTTTTTGACAAGCATTCAAACAAATGAATAACAATGACATTGGCTTCGATTTGAGCTTACAACCAACCCAATCTATGGTGTATTTCTAGGTTTTCAAAGATTTCCAAAAATAAGAAAATATGAGAGAAACTTGAAATAAAAACATTGGATTGAAGCCTTACCGTATTCAAAAGTAAAAGAGGAAGAGAATGGATTCTTGGTTAAAAAAAAATTTTCGTTGGAAAAAATCTCTAAGGTTTGGGTGCTTCACTGAAAGGAAAGAAAGAAAGAAAGAGAGAAGGATCCAGGTTTGCTTTAACTCTATCCTTTCTTTCTTGTTTTTTTTTTTAACAAGAGAAATGACCAATTTCCGCTCCTATTAGAGAATAAAATGAAAAGGTTCCAAAAGGCTGAGTTACCCTTGGTTTTTGACTAATTCTCACACAAAACCTAGTATGCAATCATGCAAGAATGTCATTAGTGCTAAATGACCATTTTACTCCTAATGCATGCACAGGAATCCAAAGAGGGCCGAGGTATAAAATCAAGACAAGGTACAACACTTTCCCCATAATTCCATTGGTAATTGTTCATGGTAAACTCCTCTATTAACTGCTTAGCTGCCTCATGGTCTTACTGCCAAGTGATTCTTCTGTTGCCGAATCTATGAGCTGAAGGGTGTTCTGGTTGAGCCCTTGGTGGAAGATCTGGACCTCTTTCAACTCTGGAAGGCTGCGGTGCAGACACCTCCCTAACATATCTTTAATTTTCTCCCATGTCTCAAACAACTTAGAATCTGACTGAACAAATGATGTGTGATCTCCTGTATCAACTTCCTCATCCTGGCGGGTGGAAAATACATTTCCAAAAAAGTTTCCACGAGCTGTTCCCATGTAGTGATGGAAATAGGGGGAAGGGACTTAGCTAGTAGCTACTACTTAGCCCTACTCTTAAAACAAAACCGGAACAGTCATAGCCTAATAGCATCATAGGACACTAAATTCATCTTCAACATATTGCAAACCTTGAGAAATCCTCTAATGTGGTTGTTTGGATCCTCATCCTGTAGACTGGAAGTCTGGAATTGCACAGACTGCTACAACATCTGTACAAAAGTTGGCTTTAGCTCAAAATTGTTCACAAATATCAGTGGCCGAACAATACTGGATTGGGAACTATTTAAGATGGGACAAGTGTAGTCAAATAAGGTTCTCTGTTGATCTCCTTGATCTTCCATGTTTCTTGAGTTCTCTCCCTCGACTTGCACTGTAAGTGAACTTGTCTCAGTCAACAACGCTGTCCTCAATAGTGTAGCAATCACTCTCTCAACACAGCTATCTCCTTCCACCAGTCATGCAAACTTGCCATTTGATGGCATGCACTGCAGTCATAGCATAAGGAAACAAAATTAGAAAGAACAAAATAAAGAAAAAAAGAAGAAGAATAAAAGAAAAATAAATGACTAAATTGACATAATACAAGAAGTGTTCCTAATATCTCAAATCTTCCCAGGTAACGGTGCTAAAAAATTAATAGGGCTTAACGCAAGCGTACGAGCTGATCAAATAGTAAAGTGTGCACTAGGATAGGATATTGATCCACAAGGAAGATTGAGAGCACTAGTACTAGTCCGAATTCCCAAAATTAACTTAACAAAAAAGTTGTGATGTGTACGAACAAAATACAAAGAAAGAGAATAAAGAACTAGAATACGAAAAATCAAATCCATCGAGATTCAAGGGAAAACGATGGGATACTCGGGTGTAGAGTCCCTCTAGTGTTTTATAAGTCTAGGACAAAGGTTGCATAAAAATAGCAATCCTATTTGAACCGAGAGAAATCCTAGAATATACTAAACCCCTCTTGCAAGGATAAATAGTAATTGGTTCATTACAGTGCTGATACAAACACCCCATAAATTCATTGCACTCTATGAAATCTCAATGTGAATTTAAAAAGAATTCATACGTAGACAATTCGTCTTGCAAAACAATTATCCCTAATCCCATACAGAATAAGAATACAATTTCTCCTAAAATCTATTCCTTACCATTGCAAAAAGCATGGAATTATTTGTTAAATCACTCAGGAGAATTAAGGGAGGAGAACTCTCTACTCCAAAGTACCCAATTGCTAGACTTACTCCAATCCCTTCCAATCGTGGTTTGTCTATGGTTGATGGGTATTTCTACTCATCACAAAGCACATCATACAAGAAAGCTAGGGCTTTTGTATGGTGTTACAATCTAACTTATGGCCATAAGTGCTGGACATTAAACTTCTCTAGATAGCTCTTTCAACTACCCTTACGAGCGTATGTTATGCTCATAAGCTCTTCTGGAACAGTCATTAGGGTCTGACTTAAGGGCATCAGTCCTGCCCCATATGTCCCTTTGATTATCCTTATGCTCCTTCTTACGAGCATAAGGATACCAATAAGGTTCTCTAGAAGAGTTTATGGCTGCAAGCTCGGCCGTAAGGTGTCTGTAAGTGAGTCTATTCTTGCTTATTCTTCAATGAATGATGCCGAGAGGGCTTCATCTTCATCGTTTTGGCTGTAGAATGTCTCTTTCTCTCTCTCTCTCTCTCTCATCCTTATGCATTGCACGAAGCCTGAGAATGCAAAATACACCATTTGTAACATCATATTCTATAATATTACTCTAATATATGCCTAATGAGTGTACAGAATGATGTTAAATGATGTATAATTGTACACTATTAGAAACGGATTAGAAACTGATAGTTTTTAATACGTTTGTAGTCCCTTTCTATTAGAAACGGATAGTTTATAATATTTTAATAAATTATATTTTGAAATGACCATTTCTAACCCATTACGTTTCTATTAGTAATAGATTAAAAACAATAAAGTGTTTCATTTTTAAATTAAAAAATAATTTTTTTTTGTAATCAGTTGCAATTAAAAACAGAATAAATTCCATTTCTAATATTGTGTTTCTAAATTTGCACATTCTTGTAGTGAACAAAACATCACGTCCGGTATTGCTAAATTAATAGGCAATAATCTAGAGTAGCATAATAATATTTATATAATTGAATCTCATTGGATCTTATTATTGTCTATTGTTAACTTATTTATATTTTTTAAAAGAGGATGAATCAAGTCCATTAAAAAATTCATTATTAACTGATAATTCAGTATTCAATAAAAAAATGTTGTTTTGAATTTGAGTTATTTAATGTGGATGATAATTAATATTTGAAATCATCAAACTTAGTTTTTTTTTTTAATAAAAGTGGATAAATTACATCGCTCCACACATGACTACTGACAATGAGTATCCCAACTGCGTGAAACTTGTAAAAGGCAAGCGTGAATTTTGTAAATAAACCATATGCCCTTCCCGTACACCCGCAGAGGTGAGGCGGTCAGCCAAACTTAACTAATATATATATATACACACACCCAAATTCATCTTCATGGTTTATGGCCTAATTAAAAAGATAGAATTAATAACTAATTAACTAGTTTCTTTTGAAGACTATAATGAATAAAGAATGAGCTTAATTTAAAAATAAGCAAAGGGGGAAATTTTTATTTAGATTACAAATTGAAGAGCTTTGATGTGGACATGATCAGTACGAGAGATGTTAGACTTAGGTTCGTGATTGACTTGTATAAAGAAGTACAAGAATAGGCTGAATAGCATCCCACTTGTTGCAATTTCTTTGACCTTTCTCAGCCAAACCTACGAGTGAGCAAGGCCATCCACGTGAAGGTAAACAGTACTCCAAATTAAAGGCAACTAACAATTGAGATGACTATTCTACCGTTTCATGAAATATCTTCCTACGGTCTTCTCTATAAATATCTCTCTAGATTTTCCAAGTCATAAATATAAAATGTAATTTAACATATAATTTTAATTAATTTAAATTAGGTTAACAATCGGGTAGCCCATTGATATAACACAAAATTACAAAAAAAAAAAATAAGCGTTCGAATTTTTCTCCTAATAATACTGTTCATATAATATACATTTAGACTCATTACTATTATTATACTATTTATAAACTTGAGTATGAGATCTCTCTAAGAAAAACAGTGGTTTTTACCATTCTAAGATTGCAGTGTAGAGGAATTTTTTTAATTAAAAGGTCTGTAAGCTACCGTAACTGATGCACCTTCATAAATATTTGTCTCTTTAATAATACTTAAATTGGCGGCATTGGTTGCGTATTAGTAAAAAACATTGCTAATTTAAATTATTTGATCTAATATATATATATATATGAAGTATATATGTTTTGTAAGATCTCAATTAATTTTAAACTAATCTTAATTAATTCGCTGTGAAATAAATTTAACAATTATTCAAGATATGCAACTTCAGAAAAATTCTTATTGAAATGAATTTGAATTTATTAGAAACTTTAAAAATAGACTTCATATATATAACCATCACAATTGAGGCTGTGTGTGTGTATATATGTTTATATATTATATTTCTAATTAACCATCAATTTATTATATTATCAGTGAATTGATTTCATACGCTTTAGCAAACTGTTCTCCACGGCACTACCTACCGCTGTTTGAAAGATGATCATGTCTGTTTGCATTTTGATGAGGAATGGGGCAGGGAGATGACTAAGCCATTTGACAACTAGCAAGCCGCTTTCGTGGACTAGTTTTAAGGCAAAATACAAAACAAAACAAAATCTATTCTTCTTCTTCTTCATTATCATCATTATTATTATTTATAAATATGAAGAAATCATATATTAAAGTAAATAGATACAGGGAGTATAACCACAAACTCAATAACATATGTGTTCTTCAAGTGAAGTTCTAACTCATCTCTTCACTGAGATACAAATTTTATGTAGAGTTTTGATGTCAATAGACCAATTAGTCTTCAATCAAACTCCATCTATATTCAGTTGATGAAATTGTATTAATTAATATTAATTTAAAATTAAGAATTATGTTTTTTAAGCTAATAATAAAACTTTTTAAATTAATTATTAATTATGTAAATTAAATTAATTAATTAATTTTTAAAAATTACAGGTTAATTTTATAGTGTTTGATTAGAAATAAGATTTGTTTCCGTCTAAACACAAACTTAATTAAATGTGTCCCTTGACCAAACTCCATTTTGTATCTATAAAAGGAATATTGATTAATGAATGGTCGGTGCATAGTAAAATCATAGAACAATGGCTCATCAGCTTCTAACTTCAGTTTCTATCTCAATGCATAATCTCTTACTCTTGTTGGTTCCTTTCCTTCTATTCCTCCTTGGCATCAAACTAGTTTTGTCTAAGAGATCAGTTGGAGGACTACCACCTTCTCCATGGAAGCTCCCAATCATTGGAAACCTCCACCAGCTTGGCTTGCTAGCCCATCAATCCCTTCACAAGCTCTCAATGAAGCATGGCCCTCTCATGTTTCTTAAACTTGGTCAAGTTCCTACACTTGTGGTTTCATCTTCTGAAATGGCAAGGGAGATCATGAAGACTCATGATCTCATCTTTGCAAGCAGGCCTGTTCTGAAAGCTTCTCACACAGTTCTTTATGGGAACAATGACTTGGCCTTTGCACCCTATGGTGAGTATTGGAGGCAGATGAGAAAGATATCTGTGACACATCTCCTCAGCAAGGGAGAAGGAGGTGGCTCATTTGATGGATAAGATTGTTTCTCATGCTTCTTCTCATCCATTAAAGGCATTGAACATGAGCCAAATGTTGTTTTGCTTCACTAATGACATGCTTTGTAGAGCCATATCGGGTGAGTTCTCTAGAGATCAAGAAGGTAGGAATGAGATATTTTTGGAAATGATAGAGGAGAACATGATTTTATTTAGTGGCTTTAATCTGGAAGATTACTTTCCTTCAATTGGATGGTTAACTTCATTGCTTGGATTTGATGAGAGGGCTAAAAGGAATTTCAGAAGGTGGGATGGTGTTCTCAGCAAGATGATTGAGGAACATAAGAACAAAAAGGATGGAAATCTGAAAGACGACGACTTTGTGGATATCTTGCTCTCACTCAAGAAGGATGCTGGCCTTGATTTTAATCTTAATGATGAGCACATCAAAGCTCTCCTAGTGGTATGTCTTAAATTTGTAGCATTTCTTTTTAGGAAAAATATTTGTTTATATAAAAACAGCACAATCGTCTTTTATATATATATATATATATATATATATATATATATATATATATATTAAATGCTCATGTGCAAAAATTGCAAAATCTTCCAATATGTCCACTTTGAGTAAGAAAAAAAAAATTGTAATAATTTTATTAATTATTACTCATAGTAATCTTAGTTTATGAAAATGTTTCAATTATTGTAATATTAGAGTTTTTTTTCTTCTTATATTTAGTTTATTGGTGCTTTATATGGAATCAAGTTTACCTTAAATTATGTTACTACCTTCTAAATGTCTTTCTAAACCTATTTTTTTAACATTAAATTATTTTTCAATAATTAAAGGACAATTTCCCTAATTAGCCATACTTTTGTTTTTCTTATCTACATGACCCTAAAATTGACTTATGACCATAATTTTATTTGTACACACATATATTTTTAATTAAATTAACTATTATTTTTTAATAATTGTAAATTTATTAGTTTATTATTATTTTTAATATAACTTATTTTATTTTATTTCAATCTATCTTATTTGTGAATATTGTTTGAAGTTTAAAACATTGTAAAAATATAGAGCATAGGTTTACTACAAGCGTCATAGATTACTTAGACGAGTATAACGCATATTGATTAATTATTGCATTCACATCACATTATTGAGAATAAAAATAAACTATTATATTTACAATTTATGAAATAATAATAGTTAATTTAATTTAAAAAATATTTACATGTATATATGAACAAAATTATGGTTATAATTCGGTAGTGAAATTTGAGAGAAAATCGCATGTGATAGCCCTACTTTTGAAATGATGCTTGTAATAATAATCATAAAAATAATAATAAATTCTTTTAAAAATATTTTAAAATTAATAAATTTTTGAAAAGAAATAATTTTTTTTTAAATAATTGGGTTAAAAAAGCTACAAATAAATTAGTTTAATAATTATAAAAAAAATAAGTGGTCAAAATGTAAAAAATCACTTTTTTTCTTTAAAAAAGCATAATGAGCAATCAAGTCAACCTTCGTGTGGTAACTACATTATGATAAGATTGTTCTGGGGCAATTTTGGCAAATATAATGACTTAGAGCTATTTAGGTGATAAAAATAAAAAATTTGGTCGGATAACAGCCCATAATTAAACTAATGCGAGAACCTAAACTTATATTTATTTATAGGAAGAATAGTGCACAGTAACAAACAAAAATCATTACTTGATTTATTGATGGGGTATTTAATCATGCCAGATAATTTTCTACTAATAAGAATATCGATGAACATAAAATGCATATGCAAATATATATATATATATATATATATATATATATATATATATATATATAAACATTACATGATGGTTTTTTTTGTAACATGAATATTTTCTTTCCTAAACAGGACATGATTGCAGCAGGAACAGATACATCATATATAGTGCTTGAATGGGGCATGGCTGAGCTTATAAGGAACCCAAATGTCATGAAAAAACTACGAGATGAAATTAATGGCATAGCAAGTGGGAAATCAATGGTTAATGAAGATGATTTAAGTGAGATGCACATGCACTACGTCAAAGCCATCGTAAAAGAGATTCTTAGACTTCATCCTCCAGCTCCATTACTTGTTCCAAGAGAATCCATGGATAATTGCCAACTTGAAGGCTACAAAATCCCAAGGCAATGCAGGGTTATTATTAATTGTTGGGCCATTACAAGAGACCCTAAAGAATGGGATATGCCTAATGAGTTTGTACCTGAGAGGTTTGTGAACAATACTATGGATTTTAAGGGACAAGACTTTAAATACATTCCTTTTGGTTCAGGTAGGAGAATATGCCTGGAATAGGGTTTGCAATCTCCACTATAGAACTTGCATTAGCAAATCTTGTTTTCAAATTTGAGTGGAAATTGCTAGATGATCATGTTGGTGAAGTAAATATGGCTGAAGCTCCTGGATTGACGACAAAAATGAAGAAAAACCTATGACTTGTTCCTATGCTTTGTTTCTAATTATATTATATATGTACATGGTTTCAATAAACCTATGCTATATATGAACGCTTGAATAGTTTGTGGAACTTATGATATTTTAATTGAATCATTTTTCAAAAATTCTTGAATAACTTTAAAGCTTCACTTTCGCTTTATGTCAAATTAAAATATGAATGAAACTTTACTGAACTAGTTACTATTCACCATTGCAAAGGAGGTTTAGCATATTCTACAATTTTTCTTGGTTCAAATAGGATTTCTATATTTATACAACCTTTGTCCTAGACTTTTTAAAACCCTATAGGGCCGACTCTACAACCGAGCATCCCTTTTTTACCTTAAATCTCGACTGATTTGATTTCCGCATTCTTTCTTTCTAGTTTTTCATTCTCTTTAGTTTGTTTTCACATATCACAACGATTTGGTTGGGTTAATTTTTAGAATTAGGACTAATACTGGTGCTCTTAATCTTACTTGTATATCGATATCTTGCCCTAGTGCACACTTTACGTTAACACCAAGGCAGAAGACCTTATGAATGGGGCTTACAGTCGTAAGGTATCCAGTAAAGGATGTGATCCATTATCTCTAGCTCATTACGGGCTCGTTTGTACTCACATAAGCAGCTTGTAAGTGGCTAGGTATAAAAGATTCTTGGTTGGAGTCGGCTCGCCTACCCCAATTTCATGAAGATTTTATAGGGTATGACATTGATACTCATGCCTAAGTCGGCTAAGGCACTCTCCTCAATAGAATCCCCAATCACATATGAAATTATGAAGCTACCCGAATCCTTCAATTTCATAGGCAATTTGTTTTGTAGGACGGCCGAACACTCTTCACTCAATATTGTTGTCAGCAGTTCTCCAAGTTTCTTCTTGTTGGTGAGGAGGTCTTTTAAAAACTTAGCATACTTAGGCATTTGTGCTTATGCCTCTACAAAAAGAAGGTTAATGTGTAGTTGCTTGAACAACTCTAGAATCTGCTTAAATTGGCCGTTAGTTTCTCTTTACTTGAGTCGGGATGGATAAGTACTACACCATAATGGTTCTTTAGCAGTGTTTAGTTTGTGGCATTTTTTATATTTAGGGATTTAATGGTGTTTTTCCCTAAATGCAGCTAAAATCATAATTTAGCGGCGATTTTCAACAATGCCGCCAAATTACTAAAATTTCACCGCGTTTTAAAGTAAAACACAGAAATTAGTGATATTTTTAAATATAAAATTCATAAAATTTATATTTAGTGGTTTTTTTTTTGCAAAAAACGCCGTGAAATGATAGATATTTTTTTATTTTAAATTATAATTTACAAATTTACAAATTAAAATTAAACAATGTTTATCCCACAAAACGCTTTCGAAACTATATATATTTTTAATTTAAAATTTACAAAATTAAACTTTAGCGCCGTTTGCACATAAAAATCCGCAAAAGTTGAAAATTCAGAATTAGCACCATCTATTTTAAAAAATTCAAATTTGGCACCATTTATTGTAACATTTACGTTTAGCGTCATTTTCTTAAAAGATGCCGCTAAATACTATCATCTTTTATTTCCTACAAATACCCTTTTAATTGGAATATAATGAAAAGAGAAAGAAAATGGAAGAAGTAGTAGAGGAAAATGGAAGAAGGAAAGATGAAGATGATGATGATAATGATGATGATGATAAAACTAGGAGAAGAAGAAGAAGAAGAAGAAGAAGAAGAAGAAGAACATGGAGGTGGTGGAGGAGGAGGAGAAGATGGGACTAGAAAAGAAGAGACAAGAGAAAATAATAAAATAATAAAAACAAAAAAGTCTAAAAAATAAAGAATAAGAATAATAATAATAATAATTAGAGAAGCCGATTTACTTTTTTTTTAAAAAAACAAATCAGTTTGAAATAGTCTTATTTAAAAAAAATTATTTTTTAATTTAATTATTTAAAAAAAAACTCTAAAGGTCATAGAAACACCACTAGCACAGTGGCTTTTATCTGAAAATGCCGTTAATTTAGTTGCATTTGCAGATATCAGTGCTAATTGCTGGAAAATTGTTGCCACCATCTTCTCCGCCATTTTTTGAAAACGTTGTTTCGATATTTAGCTGCACTCTAAAATGCTACTAAAGACCTATTTTGTTGTTGTGAAGGAATTCTCAGTTGATATTTGTTGATAATGGGCTTCTCCAAAACTTCCTTCTTGCTCCCTTCTTCTTTAATGCACTCGACCTCTACCTTCTATGTGTGACCTAACATGATTGATTTCTCAATATTAATCATGTTTATCTAATATGCAAATGCTTCACACGAACAATGATAACATGAAGTAACATAGGAGATTCATAAGGATGCTCAAAGCCAATATAATATAAAGAAAATCAAATACACAAAGTACTCTTGAGGTTCATGGTCTAAGGCACCAATGGAGGTTTAGCATCTCATAGCGTAGAGAATCCTAATACAATGTAATATACAAGAGAAAAGATTGAAAACGTAATGGAAAACCCCTCTAAAAGTTCTCTCATAGTGGAGGATGATGGAAACTCTCTGATGGGAGAAAACAATGCCATCTAATCTAGTACCCAAAAGGCTGAAGGAGAATAATCAACTCATCCTAGATCTGATATCTTCAATCTTTGATGGAACCCTAGCATCACCCTTGAAATTTTGGCAAAAGATCCTCTCTAAAGCCTAACCTTCAGGTTTTATTCTGCAGGTAAAGAGCTAGTGCACATTGACAATTGTGCTTAATGGGCTAGTGATTGGCCAGTACTAATGAACTCTCCATAAGTGCACAGATCATTACCTATAAAGTGGTACCCCACGAAAGGGTAGGGTTATTGAACCACAGGGACTGGGCTTCTAGTACTAATTGATCCTTTAATGTCTAGTCAAACAGAAAAGGATGATAAAGGAGTTAACTATTAATCAAAACTAAAGAACAAATGGATAGAAAGACTAGGTAGACTAGGGTTGAGTTTCGATAACAAGAGAGCAATGCCTACCAAGGTACATTTTAAGATCCTTGTGGGTGCTCAAAAGCTTTGATGCATCTATGGCTCTCAAATACGCCAAGTTTTCCTTGAGTAATTATGGTTCTCAAGCACGCTAAGTTTTGTAACTAGGCAAAGTAGTCACAACTACAGCAATCAACACACGCCAAGTTTTGCAACACATGGATTACCACAAGAAAACAATAGAACTTCATAGGCATTAAAACTCAAGTAGTCAATGAATAAGAGATAACATAGTTCATAATCCTGGGCACCGTGGAACAGTTAGCCCCTCATGAATTCATACAAATGAGAGAGGAAGATAAGCATAAGGAAGAGAGACATCTTGACTTTCTTCCTTTCACAAGATATCTTCAAATGTACTTCAAGAACTCCATGGAATGGGTAACTCCACTTCTCCAGCATTGACAAGGGCCCAAAAGTGCATGGGTTGTCGAAGTAATAAAATACCCTGGCCAGTGGGTAGTTGTATCCACAGGGAATAGGGATTTAAGACACAAGATTTCACTATGTAGCTATGCGGTATACAAATAATGAGAATAGAATTAATGAGTGGGTGTAAAAGTAATTTTAAAGAAAACAAGAAATAAAAGAGAAGTGTGGTAGGTAAGAGAGTGCAAGCAAAAACAAATAGAGAAGGAAAATCAATGAGTAAAGTTGGGTACCCGGACATGCTACCACTAGGACTTATGTTTCTAGTGCAAGACAATGCTATTATATTCTCCTATTGATGCTAATTGAGTCGAGGAAATCCTTAAACACACGGTCCCAAACCTAAGGTCAACCGTGACTAACCCCGATACTATGCCCCGGCATTAGGTTTCACTGCGACCCTTGACTCTTGTTGACCTGCCAACTAAGCCCTAGGGAAGTCTGTCTTCCTAAGCCTCACACTATGTGGAATTGCCTTAAGTTCTAAGGGATTTCTAGTGATAGACCATGTTCCTATGTATAACTTTAACCTTTTGGTCCAGGTGAAAGAGCCCTAGTCTAAATTAAGCCCCAGCACTAGGATTCACTTCAACCCTTCACTCTATTGCTCGCGCAACTATGCCCCAGGGGAGTTTATCTCCTAGCACTTCACTCTATCTCGACCGTTAGGAAATCATGGAACACGGAGGTAGGGAGAATCACACCGAAGAGGAAATGGGACGTTTCACTACCTCATGACTCACCCTCTTGACCCTTTCCAATCTTAAGTAGTCTAACCCTATAGGAGTTGTCACACCTCCAAAGGATAACTTAGATTGCTCTCAACCCTAGTGTCACGGCTAAGGGAAAACAATTACAAGATGCAATTAAGATTGAAACTCAATTTTATTTATCAATAATGAAAAAGCATAATAACAATGTCAAAGAAACATAATCATCCTAGGGTTTACAAGTCTGAATACCCACAAGGGGTTTAGCTCCTCATGGAGCTATACAAATCCATCAAAATATGAAAGTGAATACAAATTGAAAGCATAGATGAAAACCCCCTTGTGTAGAGTGTGGCCGTGGTTTTGTGCGGCCGCCGAATGTTGATGTCGACGCCGATGACACACTTCGAACCTCCACAAAGTCCTCTCCGAAACCCTAGCCGCAACCCTTCAGAAGTTAGCTCAGAAGGTAGCTAAGACGATCCAGAAAAAGTCTCCAAAACGGGCTTTTATAATGCTGAGTCGCGGCTTTAAATCACTGAAATCGGGATTTCACACGGTCGTGTGGAATTTCCACACGCCCGTGTGAAGTCGCTGTTTTGCTGATTTTCGGCAGACAGTGAATAATAACTTGTTACAGTATTTTTGCTACACCAACTTGCTACAGTACTCGTGCTGAAATGCTCCCAAATTCATTGTTCTTCATCAAGGCCATTGAATTAGGCACACAATCAATGGTAGACCGCGCCAATTGTTTCCAATCTCCTTATTGGTGAAGTTCTCCTATGCTAACACGAGCTAGACTTATTGTGAATGTGACTGCCTTTGTGTCCCTCCAAAGGAGGTTGACACACACTAACAAGTCTAGGTTTGTGCATTGTTTCTTGCTTGGTACGAAAATTCCCCAACAACGACGAACACTATCTAACTTCGCTCCATTTCTCCAAATTATCTTCACAACCCTACAATGCACAAAAGCACACAAATGCACATTTTTTAGTGATAAAATCTGATGAAAGTAATGCTCATTGTAAGATAATAACGCTTCGCATTATTATAACACTAGCACTTATCAGGCGTCTCTAACTCATCCTTGATCTCCTTAGCTCCTGTGGTGGCGGCTGATCATCGTCCTCTTAAGAGCTCCCCTGTTGGAAAAGAAGTCTTCAAACCCTAATTCTAGGAGATAAAAAGGACCTTTCAGGTTAACACAGTCTTAGCATGGTCATGCTCAGATAGTGCTAATCTTGGAACTTCTAAGTGAAAAAGGGCTAAGTGTATCCAGAGAAAATCATGGGGAGAGCACAATCGTGCTCCCCCCTGCTCAACTTGAGCTCGCCCATGAAAGGAGCACGTGCTTTCCCTAAAAGCATAAGAAACTCTCATTCAGAGATTATCACGGGGAGATAGCACCCTCGTGCTTCGCCCATGCTTCCGCTGAAGAGCAAGGGGTTCCCATCCAGAGAAAACCATGGGGAGATGGCATGCATGTGTTCTAGCCGTGCATACATTGGACACTTAGAGAAATCATCTTCTTTGGTTGATTTTATCCCTGATTTCACTCCATATGTGTTATGAGCCCTAAAAGCCTGCAACAAAGACAAACATACCCAGAATAGCATCATTCATAGATAAAAGGTGCTAAAGAACAAGTAAAAGAGTGCATTGGAGGTATACAAAATACGATATGAAATGCACTCATCGAGCATGATCATGCTCTGTGCAACACAACCATGCAGAGGGCTATGCTCTTCATGCTCTTCATGCTCTTCTATATAGTGTTCAGCACGCCTTAAATGCGCATGTGCTGAGGGCGTGCTTTTCTTTGGAATTGTTTTTTTGTACTCATTTCGCTCAAAATTGTACCAAATTTCTCTTCTTTTTATCATAGAGCCTGTTAATTAACCAACCCATTTAACGCAAAATTCCTGGCATAACAATAAAATAAATCAAATCATGCAAAGAGACCAGCAATGTGCATGGATTTACAATGTTTAATTCAAGCATTTCATACCCTCATTAATGGTTAAGTTTTTAGATATACCAATTTTAAGTTTTACTTTTCATTGACGTTTTTCTTCCCAAAAGTAATGAAAATTTTATCATTCTTGGTGAAGTTACCAAGGTTGTTTACATTTCGTGTGTGCTTGCAAAATTATTTTGTGATTGTTCTTTGATATTTGTTGTCATATTTATTTTCACAGATGTTGCTATAAATAACATCAAAATCATATAATGAGGTGCGCTATAGATCCTTTCGAATCATTTATGAAATAAATACTCAATTTATATTATTAAAAGGTGCAATATAGCAAATATCTCTTTTAAATCCCATGAATTTTTTTTAAATAAAAAAAACACACATATTTAAATTTATTTCATGCAAATCACTAAAAACTTTTATTCTCGTGTTTTATTTATTCTTCCATACACTATAACATAACATCACAATTTTGAGCCCATAGCACTGGATCTCAAAACAGGCATGATCGCACATACATGTGGACATATATAAGCATACAGCATAACTTTTTAATACTATATATATATATCATAATTAGAAGCGAGGTTTGGGAATAAGATTCAAGGTTTTTTTCATCCTAGTCGTTATTCCAGGAGCTTCAGCCATGTTTACTTCACTAACAAAATCATCTGGCAATTTCCACTCAAACTTATGAATAAGGTTTGCTAATAGAAGTTCTATGTTGTTGACTGCAAATCCCATTCCAGGGCATATTCTTCTACCTGAACCAAAGGGAATTAATTCAAAATCTTGTCCTTTGAAATCTATTGAATTATCCAAAAATCTCTCTGGGATAAACTCGTTAGGCATATCCCATATTTTAGGATCCCTTGCAATAGCCCAACTATTAATGATAACCCTAGTTTTTTTTGGTATTTCGTAACCCCCAATTTGGCAATCGTCTATGGATTCTCTTGGAAGAAGTAATGGAGCCGGAGGGTGAAGTCTAAGAACCTCTTTGATGACGGCTTTGAGATAGTGCATCTCTCGCAAATCATTTTCATCAACCATTGGTTTCCCACCTGCTATGCCATTGATTTCATGTCGTAATTTTTCTATGGCATCTGGGTTCCTAGCAAGCTCTCCCATTGCCCATTCAGATGTTATGTAAGTCGTGTCTGTTCCCGCGGCAAACATGTCCTGTTTGGGAAGAAAAACATGTTAGAAACATTTCATTATGTAATCATATATTATGAATAATTATATGCTACCGAAGTATATGTAAGGGTATTTTATTGTTCATTTATATTCTTATTAGTAGACAATTAATTCACATGATTTAAAAACCCATTACTAAAATTATGACTTAAAAGTGTTATTTGGTCCTAAATATTCTCGCTAATTTGGTTTAAATTTTTTAAAACCAATTTGATATTTGAAAAATAGGCGATTAACGGGTGATAATGAAGCATTTAAGGAAAACTGTTAAAAAACTCTAATTTTAATATATTTGAAGCATTTAAGGAAAACTGTAAAAAAAAAAAAAAGAATATTGTAAATAGTAATAATAATAATAAATAAAAAAATTTAGCATCTTTAAACAAGATAATTGTAATATCACGTTAAACTCTCATTCATTTAAGAACACATACCAGCAGGAGGGCCTTGATATTCTCGTCAGTAAGACTAAAACCAAGTTTAGGATCATTCTTGAGCGAGAGCAAGACATCCACAAAGTCATCATCTTTGAGATTTCCATCGTCTTTGTTTTCATGTTCCTTAATCATCTGAGTTAGAACACTATCCCACCTTGCGAAAGTTCTATTAGCCCTCCCATCCAATCCAAGTAATGAATTTATCCATCTAAGTGAAGGAAAGAAATCCTCCAAATTAAAGCGACTAAATAAAACGATGTTCTCCTCTATCAACTCCATAAACATCTCGTTTCTACCTTCTAGATCTCTAGAGAACTCACCCAATATGGCTCTACAAAGGACGTCATTAGTGAAGCAAAACAACATGTGACTCATGTTTAATGGCTCTAATGGGTGAGAAGAAGCATAAGAAACAATCTTATCTATCAAATGAACGACCTCCTTCTTCCTTGCAGCATGAAATAATTGCACCCTTCTCATGCTGAGGAGATTGGTCACACTTATCTTTCTCATTTGTCTGTAGTACTCACCATATGGCGCAAAGGCCATGTCACGGTTTTTATAAAGTATTATGCGAGAAGCATTCAGAACAGGCCTGCTAGCAAAGATGTGATCATGAGTCTTCATGACCTCCTTTGCCATTTGGGAAGATGAAACAAGAAGAGTTGGAACTTGACCAAGTTTTAGAAACATGAGAGGGCCATACTTCTTGGAGAGCTTGTGAAGGATTTGGTGGGAGCCAAATTGGTGGAGGTTTCCAATGAGTGGGAGTTTCCATGGAGAAGGTGGTAACCTAACTGATCTCTTGGATAAGACTAGTTTGATGCTAAGGAGGAGCAGAAGGAAAGGAGCCAACCAGAGAAGGAAACTGTGCATGCAGAGGTAAACTGAAGTTAGAAGCTGATGAGTCATTGTCCTTTGGGTTTAGTTTGTTTGCACCAAATATCAAACAACCAATGTCATTTATATAGGCCAAAATCTTTGCAATGTGTCACAATAGTAAATATATATCGCACGTGTGCATAAAAGATATTATTCTTATCTCATAAAAAGTTGAAAGTTTCATGTGGTTCAACTTAAATAAAAATGCTCCTTTGAATAGCTTTATATAATTCCAAATAAACCGGGTTGTTTGACTACTTAATTATATTAGTGTTAGATCGGAAAAATGTGTTATGTAGAATCAAACATCAAAAGAAATAACACAAAATTTTTCATATGCATTAATAATTATAAATTATTTTGTTCGTAATTAATATAAAAATATCTATTGTTGATTAAAAATAAAATTTTAAAGTTTAGCTAATATAATTTTTAATTAATATTAATTGATACAGCTCCCTCCTATTCCACGTCAAGAGTTAGGTAGATTTTGTTTAGGTTCGTTATATATATATATATTGGGTTGTCCTCTTCTCTATTTATGGTATATCTCTTAGATCCTTCATGTAGATAGGAGTAGATCATGCATGACATGTTTCAAACTTTCTTCTTGTTGAAAATACTAAATCACACGTTATCATCTTTGGAATATGAAATTGCCACGGAGAACATTTGCTACATAACGGTTTCATGTACGCGATGGACAACCCTTATTATACATTATCATCTTTGGAATATGAATGGCGATGGAAAACATTTGTTATATCACCTCGAACCAATTAATATTTTATTCTCACATTTCCACCTTTCTATTTGCTTCTATACATGGCGTATCATACAAATGGCATGTATAGAAACACCGGGTCAATTTTCATCAGTTTGACTGGACTATCAATTGCACGCTTCCGGTATTAATTTTGATTTTGCACAACTTTCTTCATATTTTCGTTCTCTTTTTCAAATGTCTATTTATTATTATTATTTTCAATTTTCATCATTCAACTAGAACAAATGTATTCCTTTTCAGTGATCAATTTGTTCACAATTTTTTTTTTAATCAAAAATCTATTTGCCATTATTGTCTTTAATTTTTATTTGCCATTATTGTCTTTAATTTTTCTTCAGTTCAACTAGATTGCCTTTGTCTATTTCAATGATTGATTTATGCATGCCTTTCTTAATTTTCTTAAGTATTTTGTTTTCTTTAATGTTTAATTAGCAATATTATTTATAATTTTTCACTCATCTCTATGTAATTTAAGGGGTATTTGGTTGGCATGAGTGGAATGGGTGTGACTCCTTATATGGTATAAACCCGTAATGGAAGCGGGAGTAGCATTGATCCAGGCATGGGAGAGTTTTGACCAAAGAGTCACAATCACCTCAAAATTGAAAAGCATTGCCATATTCAAAGACTTTCTCATTTTTGCATGATTAAATTACAAAAATTAAAAAATTGTAACTGTTATGATAAGCAATTTATTTATTTAGAAATTTTCTTAATATGGTGATCCTAACTCTTATTTAATTAATGAACTTCACCATTAAATAGTTATTATGACTTAGTTTTCTTATTTAAAGTTAAATAGTTATTTATAATAATAAATATTTAAAAAAACATAATTAGTTATTTATTATGGTTAATTAATTGCTAATTAATGATGTTAATAAAGATTTGGATATAACAAATAGTGTCAGATATGAACTATTAAAGTTAAATTTTATTTTAATAATGAATTTATTTTAATACTTAAAATAATTTAAAAATAATTGTCACAAGACTCATAACTCATTGCTATAATAATAATAATAATAATAATAATAATAATAATATTCATTTGTATAAAAGGCATAACAATCATTTTATCTTATTTTTTTTTTTCATTTTTCCTATTCCCAATAAAATGCCTGTGCAATCATTCCAAACAAATATAGTTTCTATTCTCATGCTTTTTCCAATCTTTCTCATTTTCATTACTCCTCTACTCATTTTCATTCCATTAATCCAATGCAACCAAACGTTCTCTTAGTGTAATGGACCTTGGTGCATGCACGGTAAAACAAAGAAATTAATAGCAAAAGAGTGATTTGTTGAAATATTAAATAAATAAAATTTATGTGAATTTGCTGTGATTAGAACAACTTTTGTATTTTTTTTAAGAATGCAACCAAAAGACTTAGCTGAAAACCTCTCACTAAGCTAATAACATAGACTACCTTGTGTTGAACTTAAGAGTAGCTAAGCTAATATGTCTAATATGCTTGTTCAAACTCAAAGAAAGAATAAAGCGAACAAACGATCCAATAAGGACATAAAAATTTATTTTGGTTTGGCTTAAATCCTATGTCCATGAGCTAAGGTGATGAGAAAATTCCTATATATAATGATGAAATTGAACTAGCACAAATGTAGCACTTTGTGGGCCCCACCATAGTTGTGGGCCTTGTTAAATATTGGCTTAATATCTTTGGGATGAAGCCAAAACTTGATTTTTTTAATCCAATGGTCTAAATTACTCTATTATTTATATAGGATTATGTTTGTTTGGTTTGTGTAATGAGAGAAAAGAGAGAGAAAGAGAGAGAGAGGGAGAGAGAGAGATATAGAGAGATAAAGAGAGAGGGTGAGTTCTCTTGTATTTGGAGAGATGAAAGAGTGAAGAAGGTGTAGAGGATAGCTCTTATTCTTACTTGATCTCATTAAAGCAAGGTACGTAAGATCCTTGTTTTTGAGATGAGATTGAGTTTATAGAGTTTAATTATCCTTTTGTAGCTTTATGCTTATTTCTTGTCCTCTTGGACTCTTGTTATTTCCCATGATATATTGAATCATTGTTCTCTTGTGGATGTAGGCTTGTACTCAAATGATATATTTACAGAAAGCATGAAGATTAGTTAGACAAATTCAGGTCTTATATGTGGAATTTGGAGAAGAGTGAAATAAGAAATTTATAGTGTTTGAAAGCCCAGTAAGTACCCACTAAAAATATAGGGATCACTATAAAAGTCAAAATACAAAAATATCAAATATCAGAAATCAGATTTTATTTCAACAAATATAGATGTCAAAAATGCTGAGCATATAGGTCCCCCAAATAACTATTGCCAAAACAAAATAACGAAATTCATATATTTACCCTCGGTGATCTGAGCCACAAAATTATTAGAGGTCATATTTTACCCTCGGTGAACCGAGCAAAAAGTTAACAAAGGCCGTTATTCTTCACCGACGGAAAGCGGTGGGAAACTATAATTTCTAAAACAAAATACGTGTCGACACGGTCAGTGATTAACCCCTAGTGACAGGGTTAGTGTATAGTTAATTGGGAACTACTTTTTATGTCAAAATACTTTATGCTCACAAAACAATAATCTGTCAAAATTCAGATTGAGCAAAATACAAAGCAATTTGCCAAGCAACATTCTTAGCAGTTGTGTGATCCCATTTTCCATAGCAAAATAAACCAGTTATTTGAATCCAAACATGAACAAATAATTAAAAATATATATTAATAATAATTAATCAGAAATTAACATAATTTAGATAATATATATTTAGATAAACTATCTAAATACTTTAGAAATTAATAATCCAAATTTAAAGAAATATTTAAATCTTTCAGATAGTTCTAATCCAAAATAAAATATCATTAACTCAAAATTTCAAATAATTTCAAATAATTCTGAAAATAATAATAAATAAATAATTTAAAATATAATTCAAAATAAACAGTATTTTCTCAAAAATTCCAAAAGTTTAGAAAGTTAGAATTTTCAAGTATATACATATATAATAGGATTTATATGTGGGATACTTACCTGATTAACGGTCAGATTTCGAATTCTTTCACCAATCTAGTTTTCTCAGGAAGTCCTATATTTGGGAATAACCCATAAGAATTACAAGTAAAATAAATTCTAAAATTCACACGAATGCAAAAACATAATCAAGACACTAACAAAACTACTAAGGTCGAGACTAATAACCAATTCCTTACGAACCTTACGATTGAAATTAGTATAGTGTTGCAAATTCTAATTCGAAGTTAGAAATTTCAATCTTCTGAGACCACTAAACCTCTACATCTATAACATATACAAATTTCACAATAATTTGAGATCTACAGAATTTAAGCTATCACTTTTAAAAATCATAACTATGTAAACCAACAATTTCAGACATGCCCTTTCTAATAACAATATCTCACAATATATAACTTCAAATATGATTAAACTTTAGGATCATATAATTAACTCGAAATTTAACAACTTTATTATTAAACATTGGACATGATTCAACATCTAAGATCCTCGAATTCTCTGATCAAAATATATGCTTCCTGCAGAAATGCCATTGAGCACCACTATAGAAATCTAATCATATCTCACAAATTACAGGGAGAAAAATTCTGAAATTTGGCAGAGTCAAAGGTAAAATCATCCTCTATAACTTTATTATATAAATCTAAATCTAAATCCAAACTCATAATCATGAAATTAATCAAAAACTGTTCAAGGGCTGCACAGAAATTCTGTCCGCATCACCTGCGTCTAAAACTTATAATTTACAGGATACTTATGTAAAAATTCTGAAATTTGTAGGAACTTAGCCAACGTCGAAATCTATAAGTTTCTTATTCTACTCTCCTCCAAATTCAGCCTCTAAGACCTCTAAAATTGAACAGGGGTTTTGCTATGCTAACAAGAATTTCTGAATCTTTTCCTCAAATTAAATCAAATCAACATCCTCACCAAACTCTAACCCTAATTAGTATCATGTCACAAGAATCATAAGAAAAAGCATCAATCAGAACCTTACCTCAAAATAATAATGAAACGAGACCCTGGCGATGAGACCCTTCTCCCGTCCTCACTGCAGACACCACCCGCAAATATGGAGAGAAAGAGATGAGACTAGGGTTTTCTCTTTTTCTAATGGTGATCTAAATTGGAAGGTGGCGAAGGGTTGTCTAGTGTTTTGAAATTTAAAAGAAACAAATCAACGGCTAAAATTAAAAGAAAATATCAATAGCTAGGATTAAAAATTAAACTGATGGCTAGGATTTAATTAAGAGGTGGGCTCACAGATGTATTATTGAGTTATCTGATTGTATATAAAATATTGTTAGTTTTGAAGTTATAGATTGAGAGATATACATATTTGAAACAGATACATCTGAATTACAAGCCCGCAGAAATTATTAGAGATTCAATTAAATGCTATAAACTAAGTAGTATTCTAAATTATGTGAATTTTGGATATGACAGTCTTAGGTGTTTATTTTTTTCGAGAATCTTGAAATTTGTGATTTGGAAAAGTATATGTAAAGTTATGAGGGTTTTAGTACTCAATGGTCATGTTGGAATTATTGATATGGCCTTTAGACTAAGTAATTGCTATTGTACCCCCACAAGAATCAATATTTGAGAGTGTAGAATAATAACTTGAACTCTTTGCTTTTGTACCCTTCTAAAACCTCATTTTATAATACTATTGCTTATTAGACTTTTAAGCTTTGTAGCATCATTAGATATTGTTATTGAAAACTAATAGGATCTCTTCCCAAATATAGGACATGCCAAAAGCCTTGATTTGGTGTAAGATTTGGTAGCATTTTTTGGCATTAATCAAGTAAGTAACCACATATAAATCCTGCTATATCTAAGTATTCTTCGTCACTTGTTAAATATTGTCTGATTATTTAATTAATTTAAATAATCATATTTCACTGAATTAATTAATTTCAAAAATTTTGATGATTATTATTTCTGGAATTATTTAGTTTATAAATTTTTGGACAACTATATCTTTTCTTTTTAATTATTTTTAATTATTTATTTACTTGGAATTTGTATAAATTATTTGTTCAAGTTTGGATTCAAACAATTCATTTATTTTGATATTATAAAAGTGGGATCATGTGACAGCTAAATTTTGTTTGGAAAATTATTTTGTATTTTTCTCGATCTAAACTTTGAGAGTTTGTTGTTTTATGAACATGAAGTATTTTGACATAGAAATTAGTCCCCAATTCACTATGCACTTACCATGTTACCGGGGGTTAAACACTGGGCGTGTTGATGTGTAATTTTGTTAAGAGACTATAGTTTCGCACCATTTTGTTGGTGAAGAATAACGGCCTTTGATATTCTAGCTTTGATCACTGAGAGTAAATAATCGAACTTTGACATTCTGGCTCGTGTCAATGAGGGTAAACAAATGAACTCTAATATTTTTTTCTTTTGGCCATAGTTATTGGTAGATATATATACTGTATTTATTTGAAAATCAGGCTTTGTTGGATGTTTTTGTTTTGTTTCTGAATTATATTTTGGTAATTGTTCTGTTGTATCATATTACTATTTTTTATTTTGAATTTTTAAGACTTTTTATGATCCCAACATTTTTAGTGGGTGCTTAATGGCTTGTCAAGCTCATAATCTAGTTACATTTTTTTTTTTAGATCAGGAGTATAATAGCTCGCGAGCGTGAATAAGTAGCAAGCCTACCCATGGGGTAAATAAAGCTATAATTTTGTCTGTATTATAAAGTATGAGTTTTTATTTAGTAAATTTTTTTAAATTTTAGATTTTGACTTTTAGAATTTACAATTCTGTTAGATTGTATGTTTTGTCTTGAGATAGGTTATGAGGCCTTCCATGCCTATTGTGCTATGCACTATGGTTATGTGGCTATTTTTTAATGCACCGAGTCTGACTAGCTGGGTTCAGGGTGTGACACACCTTGGGCCAACCTGCTTAATTTTCAACTTTCAGTTTGTCTTCCCTAGATGAAGAGTACAAGATTTTACATAACTTAGATCAACCAATTAAATGGTTCACAAGCAAGAAGAGAAATTGTCGAAGGGTGATAAACCCCAAATGCGCGGGTCATCAAGTAATACCTCGTGTGTGATCACATGGGTAGTATTCCACTAAGTCTGTTAGGGGTTTGGTGGAAAGATATGGGAGAAGAAAAGACAATGTCAAAAGAGATTTATCAAAGGGAATGAAAAATCCATTCATTTATGCACTTGTTTCTATTTGTTCTGTGGAGTTCTGCTTGACTTTTGTGTTTAATCTTGTGTTGCTTAACTTGTTGTGTTGGAAGTACACAGTTGTTAGGATAAAACTCGGTGTGTAGCTTTCTTGTGAGGAACGTGAAGTTATCTTAGCAAAACTCGGTCTATTTGAGAACCCATAGTTGCAACTTTGCTTGTGAGCACACACCTTTATCTTTGGAATGTACCTAGTAGACATTTAGGGCAAGATAGCGTGCACTAGTCTTAGGGATAGCCCTGAGGGATTACTCTTGTATCACCGAATACTCGATTCTAATCTCCTTCATTTCCACCCTTTCTATCTTTACTTTAGTGTTATTCAATACCTTTCAACTTGTGTTCACTAGACATCAGATGATTAATCAGTACTTTGAGTACAGTTCCCTGTGGTTCGACAACCCTACCCCTTCCGGGGTACCATTATATAACTTGCGTGCGACCCGTACACTTATGGAGAGCCCATCACCTTCACAGCCTTAAGTTTGGGAAATGATGTTTTAATGATTGGCGAGTGATTAGAATAATTGGCTTGGAAGGAGAATGACACGACCCCTTGCGTGTATCCCGCAAGTGCACGGGCTTGTCGAAGTAATAAAATTTACCCTGGTGAGTGGGTAATCGAATTCACAGGGAATAGGGATTTAAGACACAAGATTTAGCTATTTAGTTGTGCGGTGTACGAAAAAGTAATAATAGAATTGATGAGTGAATTATGGAAGAAAAGATAATAAAAAAGAAGAACTTAAATAGAGAGAGATGGAAGGCAAGAAAGTGCAAGTAGAAGTGAATTAGAGAAAGACTAGCAATGGATGAAATAGGGTATCCGGACATGCTACCTCTAGGACTTATGCTTCTAGTGCAAGACTATGCTATTATACTTTTCTATTGATATTAATTGAGTCGAGGATATCCTTAAACTCACGGTCCAAAACCTAAGGTCAACCGTGATTAACCCCAACACTATGCCCCGACATTAGGATTCACGTCAACCCTTCACTCTGTCGCTCACGCGACTAAGCACCAGGGGAGTATATCTACCTAAGCCTAACACTACGTGGGACCGCTTTAAGCTCTAGGGATTCCTAGTGATAAAACCTGTTCCTATGTGTAGTTCTAACCTTTTGGTCCAGGTGGAAGAACCCTAGTCTAGATTAAGCCCCAGTGCTTAGGATTCACGTCAACCTTTCACTTTATTGCTTGCGCAACTAAGACCCAGGGGAGTTTATCTACCTAGCACTTCACTCTATCTCAACCGCTAAGAAATCAAGGAAAACGGAGGTAGGGAGAAAATACACCGGAGGGGAAAGGGGACGCTTCGCTACCTCACGACTCACCCTCTCAACCCTCTTCAATCTTAAATAGTCTAATCTTATAAGAGTTGTCACACCTCCAAAGGATAACCTAGATTGTTCTCAACCCTAGTGTCACGGCTAAGGGAAAACAATTGCAAAAGATAATTAAAACTGAAACTCGAATTTATTCATAAATAATGGAAAAACATAATAGCAATGTCATAGAAACATAATAATCCTAGGGTTTACAAGTCCGAATGCCCACGAGGGGTTTAGCTTCTCATGGAGCTATACATGTTCATCAAAATATGAAAGAAAGCACAAATTAAAGGCATTGATGAAAACCGCCTTGCGTATGGTGTCGCCGTGGTCTTGTGCGGCCGCCGAACGTCGATGACGATGCCGATGACGCGCTCCAAACCTCCACGAAGTCCTCTCGGAAACCTAGCCGCACTCTCCAAAAGTTGGGGAGAAAGATAGGTCAAAAGATGCTAAAAAAAATCTCAAAATCGGGTTTTTATAATGTTGAGTCGCGGCTTTAAAATTGGACTTATCGGGACTTCAAACGGCCGTGTGGAATTTCCACACGCCAGTGTGAAGTTTCTGGTTTGCTGAAAAATTTATTCACACGGCCGTGTGGAATTTCCACATGCTCGTGTGAATTCTCTGGAAAGCTGATTTTCGGCAGAAAGTGAACAGTAGTTTGCTATAGAGTTTTTACTACAGTAGCAAGTTGCAGTAACTCGCCGAAATGCCCCCGAATTCGTTGTTCTTCATCGAGGCCATTGAATTGGGCACACAATCAATGGTAGATCGTGCCGATTGCTTCAAGTCTCCTTCTTGGTGAAGTTCTCCTATGCTACATGAGTTAGACTTGTTGTGAATGTGACTGCCTTTGTGTCCCTCCAAAGGAGGTTAGCACACACTCACAAGTCTAGGCTCGTGCCTTGTTCCTTGCTTGGTCCGAAAACTTCCCAACAACTGCGAACACGATCTAACTTCGTTCTTCTTCTCCAAATTAGCTCCATAAACCTACAATGCATAAGAATACACAAATGCACACAATTTAGTGATAGAATCTGATAAAAGATATGTTCATTGTAAGATAATAACGCTTCATGTTACTATAACACAAGCACTTATCAGAGAAGCACAAGAATTAGTAAATGTGGGGTAGTGGAGCAACTATTGACCATGCGTGAAGCTTTATATCATGAGGCAAAACTCAAATTCCTTGCCACATTTGAATTTGACAAAACAGTGGAGAACTTTGATCAAGAAAATTCCATTCATTTTTGAAGCTTCTCAGCACCCTTTATAGCAGCACCAGCAGATGATCCCAATGCTTGATGAGTCACTACTCATTTATCCATCTTTCTTTTGTTTTTTTGGTTTTTTTTTTGTATTGTAGCTTGTATACTCACAAAGGAGCTTACCTTCTAAGGAGTATATTGTGTATTTAATTTTTTTTCTTTGAGCTTAATTATACTTTCCTCTATTCCGTGCAGGCACACTTGAGCACTGTTGGATCTATGGCTGTCTGAGTTCCTCACAAGACATGCCCATCCACGCACACTCACCGACATAGTCATGCTTCATTATATAGTTGGGGAAGTATTATTTTAGTTGTGCACTCCCATTCTTGTTCCATATGTTTATTTCTATCATTTTTGTGCTTACATGCGGGTTTTAGTTGCACATCTTTTGCTCTTTATGGCATATACACATATGATGTTTATTATTACACATTCATGCTTAATCTAACCTATGACAGTTCACTTTAGTGTTAAGATTGACATTATATAACTTAGGAAGACTTTGATTAGTAAGAGCATCATTGCTCTAGTTGTTATTGATTTTTTAAGATTTTTGTTCGAATACTTGTTTTGGGTACCTTACTCACTTGTTAGACCCCTTAAAACCCTAGAGTTAGTTAGAAAAAGAGAATTTTGTTTCAAAAAAGAAAACTTGTGAAGATTAGGGGTGGAAGGAGCTACCTCTTATGAAGTATAGAGCTACTCTCATCAATCGGATACTAGCTATGCCCTAACGAGAGAAAGAGCTATCTCAAAAGAAGTGTGAAAGTTAACACCCTAAGTATTTTGTGGGAAGAAATAGCTACCACACCTGAAGTGTGAAAGCCACCTTAATGGCCACTAAGGAAAAGGCTACCTCAGAAGACGTGTGTAGCTACTACATACTGTTAGTTTTTTCTCCATCCTTTAATTTGTAAGTTTTGTAAAAAGGATGACTAAGGGGTTGACATGAGTAGAGTTTTCCACACTTGTTTGGGAAATCATCTTTTTAAGTTGAGTTTTTGCTAGAGTGTGTCTAGCATCTTAGTGTGAAACAGATCGTTTCTAGACTTTAGAATTTCATTCATTTACTCTAAAGTGAACCATTGGACAAGCACTCATTTTTCTCTGTTATTTCCACTGATTAGTTTGCTTGAGGACAAGCTAATGTTTAAGTGTGGGGGTGTTTGATAAGAGACTGTTTGTACATACTGTAAGTTAGTATTATATAAATATTTAGCATTACTTTTATCAGTTGTTTGTGTTCATTTTGTGTTTTTACTTTCATTTGAGTAACTAGGTTGTGCGTGGGCCGTGTAAGAGCAGAGTTAGTGGTGTGAAGTAAATTCAGGGCGCTTTAGCAGAAAATAGTCCCATTGCGGATAACAGATGATCACATCACCAACTACACAATCATTGGAGTTCATACTAGCACGAGTCACAGTTGTATTCACGTACAACACTATAGTGGTAATGTAGTAGGGTTACTGTAGTGAAGTTAATGTAGTGGATTACTGTAGCTGATCGAGGCAACAAACGGCAGAGAGTACCACAGCCCTGGAGTTACCCAAATTTACTCTTTTTTAAGTTAGTTTGAAGAACTTTTGCTTAACTTTGGCTTGGGATTTCTTGGAGGAGAAAAGAAGACATTTGGGCTAGGGCTTCATTTGAGATCATTTGGGCATCACCCACCGTCGACCACACAATCATGAGTCTTTTGGGAAGCGTCATTCGACACTCTCAATACTTTATCAGAGGAATGATCGCTAGAGCTTTCACCACTAACTTGGAGAGAGTTTATTTACTTTATTTTATGTATTTTATGTCCATTTTTGTTATAGATTACATTGCTCCTTGAGGAGCTAATCTCTTGTTGGATGATTGGGTGTATGGACCCTAGGGTTGTATTTGGTTGATTTAATTCATTCTATTGTACTTCTTGTTGATTTAAGCTTCAAACTTGTGTTTTAATACCATACTTCCATTTGTAGTGAGAGCTCAGATTTTGTGCTAGGGTTGATCTAGTGTTGAGTTGATAAACCTACTAGGACTAGACATACTGAGGTTTGAAAAGATAGAGAGGGTAGAACCTTAGGTAGAGAAGAGCCCTTTTCCCCTTTTATTTGATCACAACTACCTTCGCACTCCCGTGAATATTAGGTGATCATGTGAGCCCTAGTGAAGAGAGAGATCACCACAGGGGTTTGTATAGGATTAGGGGTTAATTGTCTCAAGGAAGCTTTTACTCTATTTTTAGGGCTCTAGTTGATCATTCGGAATCTTTAGAGATCACCGCTAGAGCCTTTTAGGGAAATAGTTATCGATTGCTAATAAGTGCTTGTGTTATAGTAACGCGAAGCGTTATTATCTTACAATGAGCATACATTTTATCAGATTTTATCACTAAATAGTGTGCATTTTTGTATTCTTATGCATTATAGGTTTGTGGAGCCAAGTTGGAAAAGAAGAATGAAGTTAGATCGTGTTCGCCGTTGTTGGGGAGGTTTTCGGACCAAGCAAGGAACAAGGCACGAGCTTAGACTTGTGAGTATGTGCCAACCTCCTTTGGAGGGGCACAAAGGCAGTCACATTCACAATAAGTCTAAACTCGTGTTGCTTAGGAGAACTTCGCCAAGAAGGAGACTTGAAGCAATCGGCACGATCTACCATTGATTGTGTGCCCAATTCAATGGCCTCGATCAAGAACGACAGATTCGGGAGTGTTTTCGGCAAGTACTGTTCACTTTCGGCCGAATTTCAGAATTCCAGAGAATTCACACGGGCGTGTGGAATTAACACACGGCCGTGTAAATTAATTTTTCAGCAGACAGAAACTTCACACGCCCGTGTGTTAATTCCACACGGCCGTGTGAAGTCCCGATAAGTCCAAATTTAAAGCCGCACTCAGCCTATTAAAAGCCCGATTTGGAGACTTTTTACGAATCTTTTGGACCTATCTTTCTCCCCAACTTCTGGAGAGTGCAGCTAGGTTTTCGGAGAGGACTTTGTGGAGGATTTCAGCGCGTCATCGGCATCGACATCGACGTTTGACGGCCACACAAGACCACGGCCACACCATACGCGAGGGGGTTTTCATCAATGCTTTTACTTTATTCTTTCTTTCATATTTTGATGAACATGTATAGCTCCATGAGGAGCTAAACCCCTCGTGGGTATTCGGAATTGTAAAACCCTAGGATTATTATGTTTCTATGACATTGCTATTGTGCTTTTCCATTATTGATGAATAAATCGAGTTTCAATTTTAATTATCTTGTGCTATTATTTTTCCCTTAGCCGTGATACTAAGGTTGAGAGCAATCTAGGTTATCCTTTGGAGGTGTGACAACTCCTATAGGGTTAGACTCCTTAAGATTGAAAAGGGTTGAGAGGGAGAGCTGTGAGGTAGCGATGTACCCCTTTCCCTTCCGGTGTGATTTATCCCTACCTCCGTTTCCTTGGTTAATTAGGGGTCAAGATAGAGTGTTAGGGCTCAATCTAGACTAGGGTTCTTCCACCTGGACCAAAGGGTTAGAACTACATAGAGGAACAGGTTTTATCACTAGGAATCCCTAGAGCTTAAAGCAATCCCACGTAGTGTTAGGGTTAGGAAGATAGACTCCACTGGGGCTTAGTTGACAGGTCAACAAGAGTCAAGGGTCGTAGTGAATCCTAATACCGGGACATAATGTTGGGGTTAGTCACGGTTGACCTTATGTTTTGGGACCGTGAGTTTAAGGATATCCTCGACTCAATTAACATCAATAGGAAAGTATAATAGCAAAGTCTTGCACTAGAAGCATAAGTCGTAGAGGTAGCTTGTCCGGATACCCTATCTCATCCATTGCTAGTCTTTCTCTTTTAACTTCTACTTGCTTTTCTTTTGTCTTTCATCTCTCTATTTAATTTCTTGTCTTTTATTCTAATTGCTTCCATAAATTCCCTCATCACTCCGATTATTACTTTTCGTACACCGCATAACTAAATAGCGAATTCTTGTGTTTTAAATCTCTATTCCCTGTGGATTCGACTACCCACTCACCAGGGTAATTTTATTACTTCGACAAGCCCGTGCACTTGCGGGATACACGCAAGGGGTCGTGTCAAGTTTTTGGCGGCGTTGCCGGGGAATAGGCGTATTTTTAATACTTGTTTTTGTTATTTTAGTTATTCACTTCGTTGTCTATTTCACACCTTCTTTATCTATCATTGTTCTTATTTTTTTCTTTTCTTTGTGTTGGCTTCAGGTTATGACCCGCGGGAACCCTTTGATTCTTGTTGAAGGAGACTCGGATATTAGAAGAAGAACGCATCATAAAAGAAAAGAGCCTGTGGAAGAACAGTCCAAGCAAGCCAGCATAGATTCAGAAGGGTCAGAAGCAATGGCAGAACAAAATGAACAACAAAGGACGTTGTCCGATTTTGCTAGACCCGTGGTAATGGGGACCCAATCAAGCATTATGAGGCCCCCAATCACCTCGAACAACTTTGAGTTGAAGCCGTCGTTCATTCAAATGTTGCAACAGTCCGCACAATTTAATGGGTTGGCCGATGAAGATCCCAACAACCATCTTGAGAACTTTCTTGAAGTGTGCGACATGTTGAAGATCAATGGAGTAACGGACGACGCAATCAGGTTGAGAGCCTTCCCATTTTCATTGAAGGGAAAAGCATGACATTGGCTACATTCATTACCGAGAGCATCTGATAAGTGCTTGTGTTGTAGTAACGCGAAGCGTTATTATCTTACAAATGAACATACTTTTATCAGATTTTATCACTAAATAGTGTGCATTTGTGTATTCTTGAGCATTGTAGGTTTCGTGGAGCTAAGTTGGAAAAGAAGAACGAAGTTAGGTCGTGTTCGCCGTTGTTGGGAGGTTTTCAGACCAAGCAAGGAACAAGGCACGAGGTTAGACTTGTGAGTGTGTGCCAACCTCCTTTGGAGGGGCACAAAGGCAGTCACATTCACAACAAGTCTAACTCGTGTAGCTTAGGAAAACTTCACCAAGAAGGAGACTCGAAGCAATAGGCACGATCTACCATTGATTGTGTGCCCAATTCAATGGCCTCGATGAAGAAACAACATATTCGGGAGCATTTCGGAGAGTTACTGTAGAAACACTGTAGCTTGTTATTGTAGCGAATCACTGCAGCAAGTTACTGTGCACTTCTGCCGAAGATTCAAGGTTCCAGAGAATTCACACGGGCGTGTGGAATTAACACACGGCCGTGTGAACTAATTTTCCAGCAAACCAGAGACGTCACACGGGCATGTGGAATTAACACACGGCCGTGTGGATTGATTTTCCAGCAAGCCAGAAACTTCACACGGGCGTGTGGAATTAACACACGGCCGTGTGAAGTAATTTTCAGGAAAGACAGAAACTTCACACGGGCGTGTGGAAATTCCACACGGCCGTGTGAATTCCCGATAACTTCAAATTTAAAGCCGCACTCAGCCTATAAAAAGCGGATTTGGAGACTTTTTGAAGAATCTTTTGACCTATCTTTCTCCCCAACTTCTGGAGAGGGCGGCTAGGGTTTCGGAGAGGACTTTGTGGAGGATTGGAGCGCGTCATCGGCATCGTCACCGACGTTCGACGGCCGCACAAGACCACGGCCACACCATACGCGAGGGTGTTTTCATTGATGTCTTTAGTTTGTTCTTTCTTTCATAAATTGATGAACATGTATAGCTCCATGAGGAGCTAAACCCCTCGTGGGTATTCGGACTTGTAAAACTCTAAGATAATTATGTTTCTTTGACATTGTTATTATGCTTTTCCATTAATTGATGAATAAATTCGAGTTTCAATTTTAGATTTCTTGTGCTATTGTTTTCTCTTAGCCGTGACACTAAGGATTGAGAACAATCTAGGTTATCCTTTGGAGGTGTGACAACTCCTATAGGATTAGACTACTTAAAATTGAAGAGGGTTGAGAGGGAGAGTTGTGAGGTAGCATCGTACCCCTTTCCCTTCCGTTGTGATTTCTCCCTACCTCCGATTCCTTGAATCATTAGAGGTCGAAATAGAGTGAAGTGCTAGGTAGACAAACTCCCCCAAGGTTTTGGGGTGACGTGAATCCTACGCACTGGGGCTTAATTTAGACAATGGTTCTTCCTCCTGGACCAAAGGGTTAGAACTATCACACATAGGAACGGGTTTTATCACTAGGAGTCCCTAGAGCTTAAAGCAATCCCACGTAGTGTTAGGCTTAGGTAGAAATACTCCCCTGGGGCTTAGTTGAGCAATCAACATAGTGAAGGGTTGACGTGAATCCTATTGCCGGGACATAGTGTTGAGGTTAGCCACGGTTGACCTTAGATTTGGGACCGTGTGTTTCAGGATTTTCCTCGACTCAATTAACATCAATAGGAAGGTATAATAGCATAGTCTTGCACTAGAAGCATAAGTCCTAGAGGTAACTTGTCCGGATACCCTATTTTCACTTATTACTAGTCTCTCTCTTTTTACTCGTTGCTTGCACTTTTCTCTCTTTCATCTTTCGATTTATTTGCTTTGCATCTACTCTAGTTCCCATAAATTCACTCATCACTCCGATCATTGTTTCTTTTCGTACATCACACGACTCAATAGCAACTTCTCGTATTTTAAATCCCTATTCCCTGTGGATTCGACTACCCACTCACCGGGGTAACTTTTATTACTTCGACAAGGCCGTGCACTTGCGGTACGCACGCAAAAGGTCGTGTCAAGTTTTTGGCGCCGTTGCCGGGGAATAGGCGTATTTTTGATACTTGTTTTTGCTATTTTAGTCATTCACTTCGTTGACTATTTCATACTTTCTTTAACTATCATCGTTCTTATTTTTCTTTTCTTTGTGTTGGCTTCAGGTTATGACCCGCGGGAACCCTTCGATTCTTGTTGAAGGAGACCCGAACATTGGAAGGAGAATACACCGTAAAGGGAAAGAGCCTGTGGAAGAACAATCCGAGCAAGCCAGCATAGATTTAGAAGGGTCGGAAGCTATGGCAGAACAGAACGAACAACAAATGACATTGGCTGATTTTGCTAGACCCGCGGTAATGGGGACCCAATCAAGCATTGTGAGGCCCCCAATTACCGCAAATAACTTTGAGTTGAAGCCGTCGTTCATTCAAATGTTGCAACAGTCCGCACAGTTTAATGGGTTGGCCGATGAAGATCCCAACAACCATCTAGAGAATTTTCTTGAAGTGTGCGACATGTTGAAGATCAATGGGGTAACGGACGACGCAATCAGATTGAGAGCCTTCCCATTTTCATTGAAGGGGAAAGCAAGACATTGGTTACATTCATTACCGAGAGCATCTATCACTACATGGGAAGAGATGGCCGAGGCATTCTTGGCTAGGTATTTCCCGCCGGGAAAATCAGCAAGGCTCCGGAATGATATCTCATCCTTCATGCAAGTGGAATTGGAGTCTCTATTTGAGACATGGGATAGGTTCAAGGAGCTCCTCCGGAAGTGCCCGCAACACGGATTCCCCGAGTGGATGATCATTCATACTTTTTATAATGGGTTGAATCCAAGCACTAAGCAACTTTTAGATGCAGCGGCAGGAGGGACTCTGGGAGGCAAGACCCCCGATGAAGCCCGACACCTTATTGAAGAGATGGCGATGAATAGCTATCAATGGAACACAAGGGACAGAAGGAAGATAGCCGGAATTCATGATGTTGATGCAGTTACATCTTTGGTGGCACAAGTAGAATCATTGAGTAAGAAGTTGGACGCTCTAACTTCACCAAGAGTAACGGCCATCACTACATGTAACGGTTGTGGGGGAGGTCATGCTTCAAGTGATTGTCTGATTGCTATTGGGGGTGCTAGTACGGTGGAGCAGGCTGATTTTGTGGGAAATAACTACAGAGGACAAGGCCAATGCAACCCGTATAGTGGCACTTACAATCCAGGGTGGAGGAATCACCCAAATTTCTCATGGAGCAACCAAGGACAGTCACAACAAAAGAATAACACACCACCAGGATTTCAGAACCAACAAGCACCGAATTTAGAAAGCCGAGTGACAGGGATAGAAGGAAAGATGACTGATCTAGAAAGAGCTCTCACACGGTTTGTTTCTTCATCGGATGCTAGATTCCAGTCGGTGGAAGCTACACTTCGCAATCATACCGCCTCCTTACATAATTTGAAGAATCAAGTGGGGCAAATTGCGAAGACATTAGCGGAAAGGCCTCAAGGGAGTTTGCCTAGTAATACGGAGACAAATCCGAGGGAACAATTGAAAGCAATCACCTTGAGGAGTGGGAAAGAGGTCGAGAGAAATCTCCCTCTAGAGAAGGCCCAAGAGACACCCGAGGTAGTGGAGGTAGAGGAAGGAGTAACAAACGAAAAAGAGGTGGCATCCCCACCCTACAAGCCAAGGATCCCCTATCCTTCACGATTAAAGAATGACCAAGACAATGAACAATACAAGAAATTTCTGGGAATTTTCAAACAGTTACACATCAACATACCATTCGCGGAAGCATTAGCCCAAATGCCTAAGTACGCGAAGTTCTTGAAAGACCTCCTAACCAACAAGAGGAAATTGGAGGAGAGTGCATCTGTGATACTCGATGCCAATTGCTCGGCCGTATTGCAAAAGAACATGCCTAGCAAAAGAAAAGATCCCGGGAGTTTCATAATACCATGTAACATTGGCAACATGGGTGAAGAGATGGCATTGGCCGACTCAGGGGCAAGCATCAATGTCATGCCTTACACGTTCTTCCAAAAGCTAGGCTTGGGCGAGCCAAGACCCACTCGGATGACACTTCAACTCGCGGACCGATCAGTGAGGCATCCGAGAGGGATTGTGGAAGATGTGTTGGTGAAAGTCGACAAATACATATTTCCTGTTGACTTCATAGTGTTGGATGTCGATGAGGATGTCGAGGTTCCATTGATCCTTGGAAGGCCATTCTTGCGTACTTCCAAGGCCTTGATCGACATGGACGACGGGGAGCTCACATTGCGAGTAGGAGAAGACAAGCTCACATACCGACTCGCCGAAGCCATGAGACACTCTCTCGATTTTGATGACACTTTATATTTCCTTGACACCACCGATGAACTAATAGATGATTATGTGCAGGAAATGATGAACCCGGATCCATATGAAGTGTGGCCGGACCAAGACTTGGAGATTGAAGAAGAAGTGCTCTCCATTGGTCTAATCAAGGATGACTTCAAGCAAGAAACGGAGCGTATGAAGAAAATGCTTCGGAGGATGAAAAGGTCGAAAAGACGCCACAAGAAGAACCCTAACAACAAGGGAAATGAACATTCAAGGAGTAAGGGTGATTCACCCTTTTGTGGTAACAAACTCGACAACTCCCCCTCTACTCTACAAATGTTATGTAATGCATGCTTCCAGGTTGTAGGGAAGAGGGCAACTTCCATTCATGAACCTCCGTAAGGTAAGCCAGGTACGTCAAGCTTAGTGACGTTAAACAAGCGCTTCTTGGGAGGCAACCCAAGGCTTTACAGTTTTTCTAGGACCTAGTTAGCTTTAGATTGAATAAAAAGTCTTAGTTTTGGTGTCCTGAATTTTTCATGTGCTTACGCTGCGATTTTCTTGTGGGTTTTTGATGAATTTCGTGTGCCTTAACGATAATTGATGAAGTTTAGGTTGGTTGAGTGTGTTTTCTTTGGTTTCTGGTCGTAATTTTATGGTTTTTACAGGCTCTAAGTATTTTTAAAGAGTTTCTGAATTTTTCTGAGAGTCTGTAAAATTTTCTAAGTAAACCAGAGAAAACACACGGCCGTGTGGAATTAACACACGGCCGTGTGTTACTAATTAGAGCTCAACCAGAGAAGACACAGGGGCGTGACTTTGCCCCTGTGAAAACTTCAGAAGGGGCACACGGCCGTGTGGAATTAACACACGGCCGTGTGAATTTTCGCAGAACTTCAACTCTTTTCCAGAGAGTTCCCAGGGGCGTGTGGGTGCCCCTGTGAGTGCCACTGTGCTAAGGCACACGGCCGTGTGAAAACTCTGCAGAAAAATCCCTTCTTCCCGAGAAAACACAGGGGCGTGTGACAGCCCCTGTGGAAGAGCTTGTGATTGGCACACGGCCGTGTGGAATTAACACAAGGCCGTGTGAAACACTTAGATTTTTCGGGCAAATCAGAGAGGCCACAGGGGCGTGTGTTGGGCCCTGTGACCGGCCTTGTGTTCTTGGCCAGGTTGGGCACACGGCCGTGTGGAATTAACACACGGCCGTGTGATATTTTTCAGAGAGCTTCTGTGTTTTCCCGAGAAGCCACAGGGCCGTGTACCAGCCCCTGTGGATATCCTTGTGAAGGCACACGGCCGTGTGGAATTTCCACACGACCATGTGGGGTAGCCAGAGAGTAAACAGAATGCACACAGGGGCGTGTGTTGGCCCCTGTGAACCATAATTTCAGAGGCACACGGCCGTGTGGCATTGTCACACGGCCGTGTGAATTCCCAGAACTCCAAAAGCCGCGCGATTTCTTTTGGTTTTCACTCGTGCCTCTTCCATTTTCATTCTAAACTCTCCTTCTACTCTCTCCACTAGTTCCCCAACCATCTCAGAGGATTTTTAAGGCTTTTATTGTAGTTTTCCGGCCGGTTCTTAATATTTCTTCATCCACTCCGTCGGTAAGGACTTCAAAGCCTTCTTCTCCGTCAATTCTCAACTTAATTCGTTCTTTTTGATGATTTCGCCTATATTGAATGATTAATGAGTATGCGAGTATGCTTAGGAATGAATTGGAACGAATTAGATTGTTAATTTTGGAATTTTGGCCCCGCGGCCGTTATGCTCTGCCCGCCCGATGATCCACACGGGCGTGTGGAATTAACACACGGCCGTGTGGATTTCTGCAGATTGTTATATTTTAATGTTTTTGATCAATTCTCTTTTCAATCTCGCAGATATGACTTCCAGGTCCAAGAAGTCGGCTGGGAAGCGACCCCGTGAGCCCACACCCCCTCCAGAGGAGACAGAGTTCAGTATACCTGAGCACCAGACCAGGTTTGATAGATTATCCCCACTCCGTTTCGGACAGTCACGATACCCCGACCTGAGCATTATCAGAGAGATCCAGGGGGTTGACGGTATTGCCGAGGAGGTTGAGGAGCTACTCTCAGTGGGTGGCTGGAGGAGATTATTGAGGATTAGAGACCCAGCCATTCGAGGGGTGACACTGGAGTTCCTGGCTTCATTTGAGTTTGACAGATCATACATGGATTTTTCCACTCCTGATACCATTCAGTTCAGGTATTAGGCCAGCATTTCAGCTTCAGCTTGACCCAGTTTTCGATCCATCTGGGACTATACGATGAGGCCTATACAACAGACCGAGGAGTACAAGGATCTTCCTACAGACTACCCGGGCAGTCTTACCTCGCAGAGGGCATATAGAGATTTGTGCGGAGAAGGCCAGTATGAGCCAGGGATCTCAAAGGCCACGTGCTTGTCTCGCCCGGCCTACAGATACTTACATGCCATTCTTAGTAGATCAGTGAGTGGCCGAGGTGATAGCACTGGGGTTCTGAGTCGCCAGGAGCTTCTTTATCTATATTCGATGGCTCAGAGGGTACCACTCCACTTAGGGCACATCTTAGCAGAGTATTTGCGCCATCAGGGCCAGTACCCTAGGGTTGGAGTGATCTTCGCAGGACCCTACATTTCGAGACTCCTGATAGGGATGAGTCTCAGAGACGGAGTACGAGGGGCAGAGAAGACCAGTATGCCGATCCCTCTGGGCACAGATACACTGAGGATGATGGGGATGATCCGCAGGACAGGGCCAGGAGTATATACATGGACCATTCCCCAGACAGAGCAGGCCGAGGGCTCACAGGCAGCCTTAGAGCCACCACCAGTGGACACAGAGGCAGGGGCAGAGGCCGAGGCACCACCCACAGCACCGGAGCCACCTCCAGTGCGTATCTTTTCTCCTTCTCGAGGACAAGACAGGTTCGAGCGCCTCGAGAATGCTGTAGGTATCATGCAGCAGGAGTTAGCCGAGCTGAGGGTCGCACAGGCAGCAGGGTTTGCCAAGTTGAGGACTACTCAGGCATCACAGTTCGCTCACTTATCAGCACAGCTTGCCACAGTGATTCAGTTGCTTGAGCGATCTGTGGTGCGACCCCGACGGGTTCCCTCACCGACTCCGCCTCCATCTCCATCAGCATCAGATTCACCAGCAGCAGCACCAGAGGATACACATCAGGACACCGACGCTGAGGCGTCGTAGATTTTATCTTTCTTTTATCGCACTTTTATTTTCTTATTTTTGTTGGACTTGTAGTACCCAGAAAGGACTCTCCTTCTGGGTATGTTTTTATTTGTTTTGTCTCGAGTTGTACTTCATTATCATATCTTTATATACTCGAGCTTTATTTTGAGCTATACTGAACCCTTGCGTATGTGTGCAGATGGTCTTGGATTTAAGGAAATTGAGGAATTGTCATAGGCACGGTCATTGGACCGTGTGTGCTCCACAAACCATTGAGACTCAACTCTCAATGACCTAGCTCCATCAAACGCAACACTTGGAGTTCAGGGGAGTAATGTTTCAATTGCAACTTCCACACTAATTGTTCTTCATTGTTTTATTGGTTATAATGCTTGCATGCGTACATTGGGGACAATGTACATCTTAAGTGTGGGGGGGAGAATTCACATTACACACACCTTTACTTGTGCGGTCAATTGATCATGTTCATGTAGCCTATGGCGGTTCACCTTAGTTGCAACATTCGTATTCTTAGAGTTTAGGTGAATTTTTAACATTGTATTCTAGTTGCACTTGAATTTTAGGGGATTTTTGCTCGATTACACCTTATTGCACTACTCACTCTTGAAATCTTTTGGAAACTCAATCTTGAAGTTTTAAGGACTAGTTTAGTATTACTTTAGTAAGTTGTGAAGTTCTATGTAGTAAAAATTAAAAAAAAAAAAAATATTTAACTTGTGAATATTAGTTGAAGCTTTTCATTTGGGGTGGAAAGAGCTACCTCCTATGAAGTATGTAGCTACTCTCATAAGTCGGATACAAGTTATGCCCTAATGAGAGAAAGAGCTATCTCATGGGAAGCGTGAAAGCTACCACTCCGGTAGAAAGAGCTACCTCCTTGAAAGTGTGAAAGCCACCTTTGGCGGCCGCCTAGGAAAGGGCTACCTTAGAGGTTGAGTGAAGCTACTACTTCCTTACTTAGTGTACATAAATAAGTCCTTGTAGCAAAAGTTTGAGGAGTACTCGTTGGTTTTCTTGAGTGAATTCGCACACACTTACACGTTTTCGAGTTGTTATTCCTTTTTGATTCATGTTTTTAGCTAGAGCAATGATAATCTTATGCAATGTTGTGATTTCTCCTTACTTGTAGAATACTTCTTTTGCATGCTTTTGGTGAACCTAAGGCCGAGCACGTTTCAATTGTTCTTCCTAAGTACTTTCACGTTCTATTTTGCTTGAGGACAAGCAAAAGCTTAAGTGTGGGGGGATTTGAGCATCTATTACTACATGGGAGGAGATGGCCAAGGCGTTCTTGGCTAGGTATTTCCCTCCGGGAAAATAAGCGAGGCTCCGGAATGAGATCTCATCCTTCATGCAAATGGAATTGGAGTTTCTATTCGAGACATGGGATAGGTTCAAAGCGCTCCTTCGGAAGTGCCCGCAACATGGATTCCCCGAGTGGATGATCATCCACACCTTCTATAACGGGTTGAATCCAAGCACCAAGCAACTAGTAGACGCGGCGGCAAGAGGGACTCTAGGAAGCAAGACTCTCGGTGAAGCCCGACACCTTATAGAAGAGATGGCTATGAATAGCTATCAATGGAACACAAGGGACCGAAAGAAGGTGGCCGGAATTCATAAGGTTGATGCAGTTATAGCTTTGGCGGCACAGGTGGAATCACTAAGTAAGAAGTCGGATGTTCTAACTTCACCAAGAGTTGCGGGCATTACTACCTGTAACGGTTGTGGGGGAGGTCACGCTTCGGGTGATTGTCCGATCGCTATTGGAGGCACTAGTACGGTGGAACATGCCGATTTTTTGGGTAATGCTTATAGAGGACAAGGCCAAGGCAACTCGTATAGTGGTACCTACAACCCGGGGTGGAAGAACCATCCAAATTTCTCATGGAGCAATCAAGGGCAGACACAACAAAAGAACAACACACCACCGAGATTTCACGGACAACAAGCACCGAACTTGGAAAGCCGAGTGACCGGGCTAGAAGGGAAGATGTCCGATCTTGAGAAAGCCCTCACAAGGTTTGTTGCTTCATCGGATGCTAGGTTCCAATCGGTGGAAGCTACACTTCGCAATCACACAGCCTCCCTACACAATTTGGAGAATCAAGTGGGTCAAATTGCGAAGACCTTGGCGGAAAGACCTCAAGGTAGTTTGCCTAGTAACACGGAGACCAATCTGAGAGAGCAATTGAAGGCAATCACCTTGAGGAGTGGAAAAAAGGTCGAGAGAAATCTTCCTCTAGAGAAGACCCAAGAGACACCTGAGGTCGTGGAGATAGAGAAAGGAGCGACAAAGGAAAAAGCGGTGGCATCCCCACCCTACAAGCCAAGGATCCCCTATCCTTCACGATTGAAGAATGACCAAGAGAATGAACAATACAAGAAATTTCTGGGAATTTTCAAACAGTTTAACATCAACATACCATTCGCGGAAGCACTGGCCCAAATGACTAAGTACGCAAAGTTCTTGAAGGACCTCTTGACCAACAAGAGGAAATTGGAGGAGAGTGCATCTGTGATCCTTGATGCCAATTGCTCGGCCGTATTGCAAAAGAACATGCCGAGCAAGAGAAAAGATCCCGGGAGTTTTATAATACCATGTAACATTGGCAACATGGGTGAAGAGATGGCATTGGCCGACTCGGGGGCAAGTATCAATGTCATGCCCTACACGTTCTTCCAAAAGCTAGGCTTGGGCGAGCCAAGACCCACTCGGAAGACACTTCAACTCGCGGACCAATCGGTGAGGCATCCGAGGGGAATTGTGGAAGACGTTTTAGTAAAAGTCGACAAATACATATTTCCTGTTGACTTCTTGGTGTTGGATGTCGATGAGGATGTCAAGGTTCCATTGATCCTTGGAAGGCCGTTCTTGGGCACTTCTAAGGCTTTGATTGACATGGATGGCGGGGAGCTCACATTGCGAGTGGGAGAAGACAAGCTTACATACCGCCTCGCCGAAGCCATGAGACACTTTCTTGACTTTGATGATACTTTATATTTTCTTGACACTACCGATGAGCTAATTGATGATTATGTGCAGGAAATATTGAACCCGTATCTGTATGAAGATTGGTCGGATCAAGACATGGAGAACAAGAAAGAAGTGCTTTCACTTGGTCTAATCGAGAAGGAAGTCAAGCTGGACCCAGGAGCCATGAAAAAGATGAGGAGAAGGGCGAAGAGGGCAAGGAGGCGCCACACGAAAAGACCCAAGAACAATGGGGATGAGCAAGAACGGAGTAAGGGTGGTTCACCCTTGTGTGGTAACAGAATCGCTAACTCTCCCTCTATTCTACAAAGGTTATGTAATGCATGTTTTCAGGTTGTAGGAAAGAGGTCAACCTTCATTCATGAACCTCCATAAGGTAAGCCAGGTACGTCAAGCTAAGTGATGTTAAACAAGCACTTCTCGGGAGGTAACCCAAGGGTTTTACAGCTTTTCTAGGATCTAGTTTAGTTTTAGCATGAATAAAAGTCTTAGTATTGGTATCCTAAAATTTTAATGCTTAAGCTGCGATTTTATTGTAGATTGTTGATGTTTTCGTGTGCCTAAACGATGATTGATGAAGTTTTAGCTAGTTGAGCATGTTTTCCATGGTATTTGGTCTTGTTTTGATGGTTTTCACAGGCTCTAAGCATCATAGTTATGTTTCTGAATTTTTCTGTAAAGTCTGTGAATTTTTCTAAGTAAACCAGAGAAGGAATACGGCCGTGTGGAATTAACACATGGACGTGTGGTACCAAATAGGGCTCAGCGAGAGAAGACACAGGGGCGTGACCTTGCCCCTGTGAAAAACTTCAGAAGGGGCACACGGCCGTGTGGAATTTCCACACGGCCGTGTGAGAATATGCAGAACTTAAGCTCTCGTTCCATAGAGTCCACAGGGGCGTGTGGGTGCCCCTGTGAGAAACCTTGTGTTATGGCACACGGCCGTGTGAAACTCTGCAGAAATCCCTCTGTTTTTCCGAGAAACCACAGGGGCGTGTGGCTACCCCTGTGGGAGGGCTTATGAAAGGCACACGGCCGTGTGGAATTAACACATGGCCGTGTGGAACACTTAGCAAATCTCGGGATGAACCAGAGAAGCCACAGGTGCGTGTGGGAGCCCCTGTGGCTGACTTTGTGTTCTTAGCCAGGTTGGGCACACGGTCGTGTGGAATTAACACACGGCCGTGTGAATATTTTCAGAGACCTTATGAGTTTTCCTGAAAATCCACAGGGGCGTGTACCAGCCCCTGTGAAGTCTCCTGTGAAGGCACACGGCCGTGTGGATGTCTCACACGGCCGTGTGGGGGTAGTTCAGAGAGTGACCAGAGTGCACACAGGGGCGTGGGATGGCCCCTGTGAACCCTAATTTCAGAGACACACGGCCATGTGACATGTTCACACGGCCGTGTGAATTCCCAGAACTTCAAAAGCCAAACGGTTTCTTTTGGAATTCACTCGTATCTCTTCATTCTTCCACTCTAAACACTCTCCGACTCTCTCTACTGCTCTTCCGACCTTCTCCTCGTATTTTTGAAGGATTTAGACAAGTTTTTCGGCCGATTTTTAAGCTATTCACACCGTCGGTAAGAACTTCAATCCCTTTTTCTTCATCAAACCATGATTCGATTCATTCTTTTCAATTGTTTCGCTTATTTCGAGTGATTATAATGCATATAAACATATTTACAATGAAATTAGAGTGGATTGTGATGTAAATTTGAATTTTTTAGACTCCACGGCCGTTATGCTCTGCCCGCCCGATGATCCACACGGGCGTGTGGATTTCTGCAGAATGAGTTTTTGAACTGATTTTTGAAAATTTTCTTTTGCAACTTTGCAAATATGACTTCTAGGTCTAAGAAATCGGCAGGGAAGCGCCCACGAGAGGCTACTCCACCTCCCAAGGAGATGGAGTTTGATTTACCAGAGCACAGGGAACGGTTCAAGAAACTCTTGGCACTTCGATTCGGACAGTCGCGCTACCCTGATTTGAGTGTGTTGAGAGACATACAAGGGGGCGATGCCATAGCCACAGAGATCGAGGAGTTGCTGGCCGTAGGTAGTTGGGACCGTTTGTTATCGATCAGAGAGCCAACGACTCGAGCACTCACCCTCGAGGTCCTGTCGAGTTTTGAGTTCAACAGTGGGTATGACAGCTTCACAAATGGCGAGACGATCCAGTTTCGTGCCCTCGGTCGACACTTCAGCATGAGTGTTACCCAGTTCTCGATCGTGATGGGCCTGTATGATCAGGCATATACCAAGACAGAGGAGTACACACTACTGCCCACCTATTACCCAGGGACCCTAACACCTCAGAGGATCTATAGGACGTTGTGCGGGGATAGGCAGTACGAGCCGGGGGTTTCGAATGCGACATTTCTTTCCCGGCCAGCATACAGGTACATTCATACCATCTTGAGCAGGTTTATTAGTGGCAGAAGGGACAGTACAGGGGTACTGAGCAGACAGGAGCTGCTATACTTGCACTCCATGGTACAGAGCGAGCCACTCCACCTGGGGCACATTCTAGCCGAGTATATGCGCCACCAGGGCCAGTACCCCAGGGTTGGAGTCATCTTTGCAGGTCCCTACATCACACGCCTCATCATAGGCTTGGGACTCAGAGATGGGGTGCGTGGGGCCGAGAAGATCGCTACACCAGTCCCGCTTACCAGAGATGCATTGAGACTAATGGGGATGGTCCGCAGATCAGGACCAGGAGTTTATATGCTGATCATCCCCCACTCAGAGTCTACAGAGCCAGATCAGGCCGAGGGGTCCCAGGCAGCGATAAAGCCACCCCCAGAGCAGGCCGAGGCCGAGGCACCACCCACAGCACCGGAGCCACCTCCAGTGCGTATCTTCTCTCCCTCTTGAGGCCAGGACAGGTTCGAGCGTCTCGAGAGTGCTGTGGGTATTATGCAGGCAGAGCTGGACGAGATGAGGGTCGCACAGGTAGCAGAGTTTACCGAGTTGAGGGCCACTCAGGCATCATAGTTCACGCAGTTATCAACACAGCTTTCCACTGTTATCCAGTTACTCGAACGATCCGTGGTGCGACCCCGACGCGTCCCTTCACCGACTCCACCTCCGTCTCCATTAGCAGCAGATCCACCAACACCAGCAGTAGCACCAGAGGATCCACAACAGGACACCGACGCTGAGGCATTGTAGTTTTATTTTATTTTACTTCTGTTGCACTTTTATTTTCTTACTCTATTCGAGTTGTAGTACCCAGGAAGGACTCTCCTTCTGGGTTTGCTTTTATTTTTGTTTTATTTTTGTCTCGAGTTGTATTTCATTTTCATATCTTTATATACTCGAGTTTTATTTTGGTTTTTCTTGAGCTATACTGAACCCTTGCGTATGTGTGCAGATGGTCTTGGAAGTAAGGAATTTAAGGAATAGTCATAGGCACGGTCATGGGACCGTGCGTGCTCCACAAAACCATTGAGACTCAACTCTCAATGAACCTAGCTCCATCAAACGCAACACTTGGAGTTCAGGGGAGTAATGTTTCAATTGTTTACCCCTACATAAAATGCGCGAATTGTTTTCTTTTTTATTGTGCTTGCATGCGTACATTGGGGACAATGTACATCTTAAGTGTGTGTGTGTGTGGGGGGGGGGGGGGGATCACATTGCACACACCTTTACTTGTGTGTTCAATTGCTCATGCTCATGTAGCCTATGGCGGTTCACCTTAGATGCAATGCTTGTATTCTTAGAGTTTAGGAGAATTTTAAACATTGTGTTCTATCATGCTCTAGTTTTTACTTGAATTTTTAGGGAATATTGGCTCGATTATCCTATATTGCCCAACTTACTCTTGGAATCTTTTGGAAACTCAATCTTGAAGTTTTTAAGGACATGTTTATCATCGTTTTTAGTTGTACCTTGGAAAATGCATATATAAGGAGAGAAAAAGAAAAAAGATGAAAAAATGAGAAAAAAAATATGGAAAAGAGAAAAAGAAAAAAAAAAGAGTTTGTGAATAGTTGCTTTCTTTTTTGTATGCATTTGGGGTAGAAAGGGCTACCACTCATGAAGTATGTAGCTACTCTCATAAGTCGGATACAAGTTATGGCCTAATGAGAGAAAGAGCTATCTCATGGGATGCCTGAAAGCTACTACCCCGGTAGAAAGAGCTACCTCCTCGAAAGAGTGAAAGCCACCTTTGGCGGCCGCCTAGGAAAGGGCTACCTTCAAGGATGTGTGAAGCTACTACTTCCACTCTTGCTTTTTGTACATAAATAAGTCCTTGTTAACAAGAGTTTGAGGAGTACTCATTTGGTTGTCTTGAGTGAGTTCACACACACTTACACATTTTTGAGTTGATTGACTCTTTAGATTCATGGTTTTAGCTAGAGTAATGATATCCTTATGCGATGTTTTGATTTCCCCTTACTTGTAGAATGCTTCCTTTGCATACTTTTGGTGAACCTAAGGCCGAGCACTTTTCAATTGTTCTTCCCAAGTACTTTCACGTTTTATTTTTGCTTGAGGACAAGCAAAAGCTTAAGTGTGGGGGAGTTTGATAAGTGCTTGTGTTATAGTAACGTGAAGCAATATTATCTTATAACGAGCATACATTTTATCAGATTTTATCACTAAATAGTGTGCATTTGTGTATTCTTATGCATTATAGGTTTGTGGAGCCAAGTTGGAAAAGAAGAACGATGTTAGATCGTGTTCGCCGTTGTTGGGGAGGTTTTCGGATCAAGCAAGTAACAAGGCATGAGCTTAGACTTGTGAGTGTGTGCCAACCTCCTTTGGAGGGGCACAAAGGCAGTCACATTCACAATAAGTCTAAACTCGTGTTGCTTAGGAGAACTTCGCCAAGAAGGAGACTTGAAGCAATCGGCACGATCTACCATTGATTGTGTGCCCAATTCAATGGCCTCAATGAAGAACGACGGATTCGGGAGCGTTTTCGGTAAGTACTGTTCACTTTCGGCTGAATTTCAGAATTACAGAGAATTCACACGGGCGTGTGGAATTAACACACGGCCGTGTGAATTAATTTTTCAGCAAACAGAAACTTCACACGCTCATGTGTTAATTCCACACGGCCGTGTGAAGTCCCGATAAGTCCAAATTTAAAGCCGCACTCAGCCTATTAAAAGCCCGATTTGGAGAGTTTTTACGAATCTTTTGGACCTATCTTTCTCCCCAACTTCTGGAGAGTGCGGCAAGGGTTTCAGAGAGGACTTTGTGGAGGATTGGAGCGCGTCATCGGCATCGACATCAATGTTCGACGGCCGCACAAGACCACGGCCACACCATATGCGAGGGGGTTTTCATTAATGCTTTTACTTTATTCTTTCTTTCATATTTTGATGAACATGTATAGCTCCATGAGGAGCTAAACCCCTCGTGGGTATTCGGACTTGTAAAACCCTAGAATTATTATGTTTCTATGACATTGCTATTGTGCTTTTCCATTATTGATGAATAAATCGAGTTTCAATTTTAATTATCTTGTGCTATTGTTTTTCCCTTAGCCGTGACACTAAGGTTGAGAGCAATCTAGGTTATCCTTTGGAGATGTGACAACTCCTATAGGGTTAGACTCTTTAAGATTGTAGAGGGTTGAGAGGGAGAGTTGTGAGGTAGCGATGTACCCCTTTCCTTTCCGGTGTGATTTCTTCCTACCTCCGTTTCCTTGGTTAATTAGCGGTCAAGATAGAGTGTTAGGGCTCAATCTAGACTAGGGTTCTTCCACCTAGACCAAAGGGTTAGAACTACATAGAGGAACAGGTTTTATCACTAGGAATCCCTAGAGCTTAAAGCAATCCCACGTAGTGTTAGGGTTAGGAAGATAGACTCCACTGGGGCTTAGTTGACAAGTCAACAAGAGTCAAGGGTCGTAGTGAATCCTAATACCGGGACATAATATTGGGATTAGTCACGGTTGACCTTATGTTTTGGGACCGTGAGTTTAAGGATATCCTCGACTCAATTAACATCAATAGGAAAGTATAATAGCAAAGTCTTGCACTAGAAGAATAAGTCCTAGAGGTATCTTGTCCGGATACCCTATCTCATCCATTGCTAGTCTTTCTCTTTTAACTTCTACTTGCTTTTCTCTTGTCTTTCATCTCTCTATTTACTTTCTTTTCTTTTATTCTAATTGCTTCCATAAAGTCAATCATCACTCTGATTATTACTTTTCGTACACTGCATAACTAAATAGCGAATTCTTGTGTTTTAAATCTCTATTCCCTGTGGATTCGACTACCCACTCACCAGGGTAATTTTATTACTTCGACAAGCCCGTGCACTTGCGGGATACACGCAAGGGGTCGTGTCAATTGCTGTGAGAACGAGATCGGTGTATTTTACGATTAACATAAGTTATCTCGACTTGAGTAGAAAGCATGTGTTAAATCTTGTACTTCATGTTTGTAACCATAAGGGATCATCACTTGAGCATCAACTCCATTCTACATTGTATTCTCATTTTACATTACTGTTGCATCTCTTGCTTTCCCTCTCTTTCAGTTTAATTTATAAGTACATCTAAGAACTTGTTTAAGCCTAGATAATAGAGAAAGAGTGATTAGTATTCCTTTCAATTTCCCTATAGATTTAACTACCCTACCTTTGTGTATTTATTACTTTCACACCCATGCATTTCTGATACACATATGCAAAGGTGCGTGTCATATTCCTCTAGGGTTTTATAAAGTGCAGGCCAAAAATTTTCCAAGCATGCAATCTTATTTGAACCAAGAAGTTTTCTGAATCATACTAAACATCCCTTTCAAGGGGGAAGAGTAACTGAATCAGTGCAATGCTAATATAATCACCACACAATCAGTAGCAGAAGCTCTTGCCAGGATTTCCTCCTCAATAGTAGAATGAGAAAAGACCTGCATTAGAGGAAGTACTTACTTGGTTCATTCAAAGCACAGATGTTAAGTTCCAGCACTCCAAAAACCAATTCTAGAGTATAGAGACATCGACGAGAAACTAGCAGGCTTCTTTTCAAAATTTAGAGAATCAAGTAGGGAAATAGCTAAATTGTTGTCCGAAAGACCTCAAGGAAGTTTGTTGAGTAATACTAAAGGCAATATTCATGAGCATCTCAAAGCTATCACTCTTCAGAGTGGTAAAGAAATGGGGATGGGTAGTGAATGAATGATTGAAAAGGAAAAGGCACTAGAAATTAAGATTGTTGAGAGTCCAATAAAGAAAGAAGAAGCTACTCCAAATGTTGAGAAGAGAACACCACCACCAGTGAAGGAGTATGTTCCCATCTCCCATATCCGTCAAGGTTGGAGAATGATCGTATGGACGAAAAATTCAAGAGGTTTTTGGATTGTTTGAAGAAATTGCACATTAATTTACCATTTATTGAAGCCTTGTTTTAAATTCCGAACTATGCTAAGTTTCTCGAGAACCTACTAACAAATAAGTGAAAATTTGAAGAGGTATCATGGTCACATTGAGTGAAGGAAGCTTAGCGATGCTTCATAATCAACTATCGAGGAGACAAAAAAGATTGAGGGAGTTTCATTGTCCCTTGTAACATAGGTGATTTGGTAAATGAAAAGGTCCTAGAGGATCTAGATGCTAATATCCATGTAATTTCTTACACTATGTTTACCAAACTTAGACATAATGACCTTAACCCAACTAGGATAACCTTGCAACTAGTAAACCGATCTATTAGGCACCCTAGGGGAATCATAGAAGATGTATTGGTTAAGATTGACAAATTTATCTCTTTGGTAGAATTTGTCATTTTAGATATAGATGAAGATGTTGACGTGCCCCTCATTCTTGGTAGGCTATTCCTAGCCATCTCCCAAGCGCTAATCGATTTTAGTAATGGTATGATGACACTTAGGATTAGGGATGAGGAAGTCATGTATGCTTTATCCTATTCCATTAAACATCCTTCTACTTTTGATAATACATGTTGTTTTCTTGATAAGACTTATTTGATTATGGATGAATGTGTGCAGGAAATTTTGCACAAAGCACCTTTCGAGGAGTCATTTGATGATCCTCACATTGAAGAGACCACCCCTTTACTTACACCAACATTGATTGAGATAAACAAGAGCAAGAAGCATTGCCGAGAGTTCACTTTCCCTAATAAAGGTAATAGAAAACCTTCACCGAGAAGGTAACCCCGAGCCAGTTAACTTTATTGGCAAGTTCTCTATTTTCTTCAATCTATCACTTGGGCACTATTTTGGAGACATTGCTTTTTGTCTTAAGGAGTGTTTTGATTTTGAACCTCCTTGACATGTGCATTTCAAGTATGACAAGCTTGTGACATTAAACAAGCACTTCTTGGAAGGCAACCCAAGAAAAAAGTTTTCATATTTTGTTGAGTTTGAGTCTTTAGTTGTAGTTTTGTAGTTTTTCCTGAGTTAGTAATAATTGCTTGCCATGTCCCTAGTTTTTCATGTGTGGTTAGTCATTTGCCTTCATAGGTACTCATTTTGTTTATTCTAGGTCATATTTGTGTTTGAGCTTAACTGCAGGAAACAGGGAGAACTCTGCTTAATTTTTTAGGATGCTTACGGGCTACTTACTCCTATAACTAGAGCCGTAAGCATTAAACATAGAGTTTTATGGAAATCTTACACTCGTAAGACACCCCAAAATGGCAACCAGAGAGCCTTATGAGTGCACTTATGACCCAAAAGTCATGATGAGCATAGTTCAGAGGTTCCTTATAGGTGTCTTACAACTGTTAGTGAGATCATAAGGTTTATCCAGAGCACTTTACGAGTATACTTAAAGTCTTACGGGCAGTAACCTCCATGGGATACAACTTAAGTTCCTTATGGGCACTTTACACTCGTATGATAGACCGTGAGAGCAAGATAGAGAACCTCACGGACTACAGTATTAAGCCCTGATAAGTGATTGTGTATAAGTATAACTAAGTATACTTTTTTTACATTTAGCATCACTTTAATCAGATTTTATGGCTCATTCATGTGTATTTGTGCTCTTTTGTGCATTTAGGATTGTGGAGACAAGTTTGGAAGAAAAAAAGTAAAAATAGATCATGGACGCAATTGTTAAGAAAACTATTGCACCAAACAAGGATCAAGGCACAAGTTGTTAGACATGTGAGTGTATGCCAACCTCTAAAATGCTCAAGTGAATATACAAATTGGAGGGGCACAAAGGCAGTTACACTCATATGTTCCGACTTGTGTAACATTGTTAAGAGCTTTATCAATGTGCTTGAAAGTAAGACCCAACATGATCTACCGCATAGTTGTGTGCCCAACTTGGCACCCTCAAAAGAAAATGAAGTTGGGAGCATTGTAGAAAAATCATTGTAGTAGTTACTGTTCACAGCGCGTGAAGAAAAAACGAAGCATGGAAATCCACAAGCTCGTGTGGAATTTCCACAGGGGCTTATGGATGCCCGATTTCAGCCTTATAAATAACGCTTTCAAAGTTTGATTTGGGGATCTTTTTCCTATCTTTTGCCAACCTTTGGGGGAGAGCGCGGGTAGGGTTTGGAGAGGTTTTTACTGGGATTTTGGAGTGGTTCTCTACAGCCTTCGACGTTGATGTCCTTTGGAGGAAAGTTATTGGGGGAAGCTTCTGACGACCTTGATTTGGTAGGTGTATGCCCTAGGCTTGACGAAGGAGTCTTTGAAGAAGATGAGGTGGCTCTTAAAGACCATCTATACTGACAAAAAAGGGGTTATCTATATGGATTGCTTGCACTTATCTTTGATTTTATCTTTGGCTTTGTATTGCTCCATGGAGAGTTGAATCCCTAGTGGGTGTTTGGACTTCTAAACCCTAGGATGATTTTATTTCATTGACTTCTATTATGTTTCTTTAATTGATATTTTAATTGAGTTTCAATCTTGCATGATTATTGTGGTGATTTTCCCTTAGAATGATACTAGGGTTGAGAGACCATCTAGGTAATCCATTGAAGGGGTCACAACTTCATTATGATTAGACTTAGTGAGATTGAAGAGGGTTGAGAGGGTGAGTCGAGAGGTAGCAGAACACCCCCCAAGTTCCAAGAGTTCTTTGCGGTTACGATAGAGTGAAGTGCTAAGAGACAAACTCCATTAGGGCTTAGTTACGCAAGCAATAGAGTAAAGTGTTGAGTAAACCTTAGTGCTGGGGCTTAATCATGATTAGAGGTCTTTCGCCTAGACCAAAGGGTTAGATCTACACTAAGGAATAGGGTTTATCACATAGAGTCCCTAGAACCTTAAGCAGTCGCACACATTGTGAGGTGTTGAGAGTATTACTTTCCTCCGGGGCATAGTGTAGAGGGCTAGTCACGGTTGACCTTAGGTTTGGGACCATGTGCCTTTTGATTTTCACGACTCATTAAATATCAATTAGGAGGCATAATATTAGTCTTACACTTGAAACAATAGTCCTAGGGTGAGCATTGCCTGTGTACCCCATTTCACCATTGATTATCCTCTCCGATTACTCTTGTTTGTTCTCTTTTCTCTTTTACTTTTCTTTGTATTGATATCTTGAATCAAATCGCAACTTAGTTTTCACTCTAGCTAAATAGTAATACTTTGTGTTTCTGAACAACTATTCCATGTGGATTTGACTACCCACTCACCAGGGTATTTTATTACTTCGACGACCCGTGCACTTGCGGTACACATACACAAGGTGTGTTGTTGAGGAATAGGCGTTTTGGAAGCATTTGCACCTTGCTATTTTAGCTATTCATCACTTGTTCTATTTCACACTATCTTATTCTTCCATTATGCTGATTTGTTATTCTTTCTTTGATTGCAACTCCAGGTTATGACCCTAGGCAACCCTTGGACATTGGTTGAAGGTGATCTGGAAATTAGAAGAAGAACTCATAGACAGGGAAAGGAACTTGTACAAGAACAGTCAAATCGAGCTGAGATAGAAGTTGAAGGGTTTGATAATATGGCTGAACAACATGAGCAGCAGAGGACACTCTCAGATTATCTAATACATGCAGTTGTTGGCACGCAGTCTAGTATTGTGAGGCCACCGATCATGGTTTGGAGTTTTGAGCTTAAGCCAAACTTCATCTAGATTTTACAGCAGTCAGTACAGTTTAATGGGTTGGCCGACGAGGATCCAAACAAACACATTGAGAATTTTCGAGAAGTGTGCAACATGCTTAAGATTAACGGAGTCATGGATGATGCTATCAAATTGAGAGCTTTCCCATCTTCCTTGAAGAAGAGAGCGAAATAGTGGCTACATTCATTACCTAGAGCATCGATCACTACTTGGGAGGAGATGGTAGAAGCTTTCCTAGCTCAATATTTCCTCCTGGAAAATCCGCAAAGCTCAGGAATGAAATATTCTCTTTTGTGCAAACCAAATTGGAGTCTCTTTTTGAGACCTGGGATAGGTTCAAGGATCACCTGCGGATATGTCCTCAGCATGGGGTTCCCCGAGTGGATGATTATACATGTTTTTTATAATGGTTTGAACCCAAGCACGAAGCAATTACTTGATGCTGCAACAGGAGGTATCTTAGGTAGCAAAATCCCCGAAGAAGCCTGACAGCTTATTGAAGAGATGGCTGTGAACAGTTATAAGTTGAATACACGAGACAAGAAGAAGGTAGTTGACAACGCCCCAAAAGTGCACGAGTTTGTCGAAGTAATAAAATTTACCTCAGTGAGTGGGTAGTCGAATTCACAGGGAATAGGGAGTTAAAATATGAGATTTCACTATTTAAGCTATGTGGAGTATGGAAAGATAAGAATAGAATCGATGAGTGAATATGGAAGCAAATATAATAAAAGACAAAAAATTTAATAGAAAGATGGAAGATAAGAAAGTGCAAGTAAAAGAGAATAGAGAGAAACTGGCAATGGATGAAATAGGGTATCCGGACAAGCTACCTCTAGGATCTATGCTTCTAGTGCAAGACGATGCTATTATACTTTCCTATTGATGTCAATTAAGTCCAGAAAATCCTTAGATACACGGTCCCAAACCTAAGGACAACCGTGACTAACTCCAACATTATGCCACGGTATTAGGATTCACGTCAACCCTTCACTTTGTCGCTAGCACGATTAAGCCCCAGGGGAGTATATCTACCTAAACCTCACACTACGTGGGATTGCTTTAAGTTCTAGGGAATCCTAGTGGTAAAACCTGTTCCTATGTGTAGTTCTAACCCTTTGGTCCAGGTGGAAGAACCCTAGTCTAGATTAAGCCCCAGTGCGTAGGATTCACTTCAACTCTTCACTCTGTTACTTGCGTAACTAAGCCCCAGGGGAGTTTATCTACCTAGCACTTCACTCTATCTCGACCGCTAAGAAATCAAGGAAATGGAGGTAGGGAGAAACGACATCGGAGGGGAAAGGGGACGCTTCGCTACCTCACGACTCACCCTCTCAACCCTCTTCAATCTTAAATAGTCTAATCCTATAGGAGTTGTCACACTTCCAAAGGACAACCTAGATTGTTCTTAACCCTAGTGTCATGTCTAAAGGAAAACATTAACAAGATGAAATTAAGATCGAAACTCAATTTTTATTCATCAATAATGGAAAAGCATAATAACAATGTCAAAGAAACATAATAACCCTAGAGTTTACAAGTCCGAATACCCACAAGGGGTTTAGCTCCTCATGGAGCTATACATGTTCATCAAAATATGAAAGAAAGCACAAGGTAAAGACATCAATGAAAAACCCCTCGCGTATGGTGTGGCCGTGGTCTTGTGCGGCCGCCGGACGTCGGTGACGATGCCGATGACGCGCTCTAAACCTTCACGAAGTCCTCTCCAAAACCCTAGCCGCACTCTCCAGAAGTTGGGGAGAAAGATAGGTCCAAAAGATATCTTAAAAATCTCCAAATCGCTCTTTATATTGTTGAGTGCGGCTTTAAAAATCGGACTTATCGGGACTTCACACGGCCGTGTGGAATTTCCACACTGGCGTGTGAAGTTTCTGGCTTGCTTGAAAATTAATTCACACGGCCGTGTGGAATTTCCACACGCCCGTGTGAATTCTCTGGAATTCTGAATTTCGGCCGAATATGAACAGTAGCTTGCTACAGTGCTTCTACAATAATTGTCCCGAAATGCTCCCGAATTCGTCGTTCTTCATTGAGGCCGTTGAATTGGGCACACAATCAATGGTAGATCGTGCCGATTGCTTCAAATCTCCTAATTGGTGAAGTTCTTCTAGCTAGCATGAGTTAGACTTATTGTGAATGTGACTACCTTTGTGCCCCTCCGGAGGAGGTTGGCATACTCTCACAAGTCTCTACTCATGCCGTGCTCCTTGCTTAGTCCAAGAATCTTCCCAACAATGGCGAACACGATCTAACTTCGTTCCTTTCCTTCACTTTATCTTCACAACCCTGCAATGCACAAAAGTAAACAAATGCACACTTTTTAGTGATAAAATCTGATTAAATTAATACTCATTGCAAGATAATAAAGCTTCGCATTACTATAACACGAGCACTTATCAGTAGTCAGACATCATGAGATTGATGTAGTGACCTCATTAGCAGCCCAGGTTATGTCTTTGAGCAAGAAGTTAGACACTCTAACTTCTCTTAGAATGGCGAAAGTGATGAGTTGCACAGGGTGTTCGGGTGGAAATGCTTCAACTGATTGCCCGATTGCTATTGGTGGTACAATTTCAGTGGAACAAGTGGATTTTGTAGGGAACACAATGAGAGGTCAAGGAAATCTGTATAGTAATACATACAATGCGGGGTGGAGGAATCACCCAAACCTGTCTTGGAGTAATCAAGCTCAATAAAAGAATACTGCAGCACCGGGTTTCCAACAACAAGCCCAGAATATGGAGAATATAGTTTCAGGGTTGGAAAACTAGATGGTTGATTTGGAGAAGGCTTTGACCAAGTTCATTCAATCTTCAGACACAAGATTTCAGTCGGTTGAAGCCACACTTCGCAATCATACCTCATCTTTACATAACTTGGAGACCCAAGTTGGTTAAATTGTGAAGTCACTTTCAGAAAAGACCTTAAGGGAGTTTGCCCAGCAACACGGAGATAAATCCAAGAGAACATGTGAAGGCGATCACTTTGAGAAGTGGTCGTGAAGTTGAGAGTAAGCCTCCTACTGAAAGGACATTGGTTGAGTCACCCAAAGAAATGGAGCTTAAGGAGAGAACTAAAGAAAAAGAGGTGGCACACACACCTTACAAGCCAAGAATTCCTTATCCTTCAAGGCTGAAGAATGACCAAAATGATGAGCAATACAAGAAGTTTTTGGTCTATTCAAGCAGTTGCACATCAATATTTCATTTGTGGAGGCATTGTCTCAAATGCCTCGCTATGAAAAGTTCCTTAAAGACCTCTTGACCAACAAAAGAAAGATGGAAGAGAGTGCATTTGTGAACCTAGATGCTTCATGCTCAGCGGTGTTGCAAAAGAATATGCCGAACAAGAAGAAAGACCCTGGTAGCTTCATCATTCCATGCAACATTGGTAATTTGGGCGAGGAGAAGGCATTGGCAGAATAAGGGGCTAGCATTAATGTCATGCCTCTACTAGAGCTAGCTCTTTCTATTTCCCACATTTTCTCTTTTATTTTTCAAACAAATTCTTTCAAATTTGAAAATTTTTTCTCAATTTAAACCATTTGAAGTAAAATGAACTAAACTATACAAAGTCATACATGGTTTTAGTTGTTACAATAGAGAAGGTGTGTGTTGTAATTACGTGAATAAACAAAAATAGAGTACAAACTAAAAAAAAAAAATAGAAGCTAAAAAGAAACAAACTCACATGTGTCCACCCTAGTACTAAAAAATTCATACTACACTTCAAATGCATCGTCATAAGTCACAATTTGGCAAGTAAAAGAATAGCAACGAATCTTAAACCCATCGCCCACACTTAAATCATATATTGTCCTTAATATGTGTAAAAGATGAATATGCAAGGTAATGTAAATAAGAATAGGATGGGAGTGAAAAGCGAGTACTTTCTTGGTTCATATTTGAAAGTTTATTGATTCTTGAAACCGGTCGAGTGTGTCCATTGAAGTGCTTAAGTAGTGCGGGTCACTCAAGGTAAAGAAAAGACTAAGTGAGCATCCCCTTTACAATTAAGGATGGTGGGCGTTGCAATTAAACTCCTACAAATACGAGGGAAGATAATAACTCTCAACAAATAGAAAAATAACAAAACAAAAAAGTAAAATCCATTGATAAGTCATAAAAAAAAACTATAAAACTAGGCAGGGCCATCCCTTGTCATAAATGATGAATAAAAATACAAGATAAAATAGAGCAAAACTAGGGCCTGACAATATTAAATCACTCAAGAACGATCGGTTGGTGGTGCGGTGCCTTAGTTGGAGCCAATGCGGGAGTGGGGATCAGAGATAGAGATGGGAGGGTCAAGTGGCTAAGAATATCCAACATGCGGCCGAGGTTTGAAATGAATCATACCTAACAATCAATGATCATCTGCTAACCCTCTCAGAGCTTCTAATCTCCACCCATAGCTATTGAAACTTAGAGTGACGTCACGGAGGAGTGGCTGACACTTTGTGTTGTTGGTAGTAGATGGGAGTGATGAATCATTACCGAACTCAACGTCTGACTCCAAACCTAAATCATCGCTTGGAACTGGTGGTAGTCCACTGGGTCAAGGAGTGAGTATGTATCGACACCCTCATCGAAAGGTCATTCATATTAAATAAAGAGTAACCATTCCTAGGAGTGTCATGCTACCCACAATGACCTGCCCCTCAAGCAGGCCGATAAGTCCTATGCCCCAAATGAGTCTCATGATGTATGGTCCTGCAAAAATGGAACTCAAACGAGTGTGTTGGCTTTGATGTGCTAAAAACTCTGGCAGCATAAAACCAAGATGAAGGGGCTGGCACTCAGTCAAGCTGTGCAAATAGAGTTGCTCTTGCTGCCCCACTACCTCTGTACTATCAATTAAGTCAAGCTGTGAATGCATGAAACCTTCAATAATCCAGACTTACAGTTTCTTCTTAAGCATAGCTAATTCCATACTTTGGCTACCATCTTCCTTGGGGGTAGTCAGTAAACAGTTGGTCATACGCCCAAGTCGTGGTGAAGTCACTATTATAGAGGTGAAGTAACAAAGCAAAATCCGTGTAACTTAAAGCTCATTGCTCTCCGAATAGCTAAAATCATATGGTGCCTGCTCTGTCAAAACTAGTCCAATGGTGATCCACTCAATAATGCTCAAAACATTGTTGTAGCATCTCTATATATCTCTTCCGTAATAGCGAACAAATGACTCCATCATCCTATTTCCAATTGTCTGTGAATCCCCTCTTCTAATCCCAACTACATAAGAACCTTGACAATCCATAATATGGAACTGACCAAATTATTTTGTTCTCAAACGGGCATATCGTTCCCTGAAATGTGGAGTGGAAAAAGTTAGTGCTTTGGGTGCGGGAAATGTTATGGTTGCCATGGTCGCTGTTTGTGTACTCAAATCCTCACTGCGGGCTTTATTTACTAGTAGAGTGGGCACCTATTGGAAGGTGTAAGCCTCAGTTTATGCCTTATTGGCTGGTCAAAAGGTTGTTTTCTTGGTCTTGGTAATCCTACGCCAAGTAAATATGCTTTTTATCTAAAAATAATAGAAAAATCTTTAAAATTGAAGAGGTTACGGTCTACTTACAGGAATACTTACGGCAATAAATCTTGGGAAACTTCACCTTACTGGCAGCTTATGAGCATAAGTCTGACCATAAAACTAATGCGAATGGCCCAATCCCAAATGCAAAAGCTGAAAGAAAAGAATAGGTAACAAGGGGAAGAAAGGGAAAATAGTGTGCTGCCATTAGCGTTGAGGAATAGTGAAAAACATTTCAAAAATGACTCAAAGATGTTTGGTGGTGATTAAACCCTAGTTCCTTACTGGCAGCTTATGAGTGTAAGTATAGACATTAAGTTCTATGAATTATTCTTAAGGTTGGATCATCAAGTTGCTCATTCTTTGGATCAAGGTAAGCTTCCATCCTTTTCTTGCTTCTTCCTTGTTCTTTGATGGAGAGGGTTATGGTTGGTGGGAGCCCTTATGAGAGCTTGATTCTTACCTCATTTTCTTCCTCTTTGATGGTAAATCTTGTGAGGATTAATTGTATTGAGTTGTATGGTTTTGATTTAATGAAATCCTTGAACCCTCATCATCTTGATCCCGGAATTACTGTAGCACCAACCAAAGTTAGGTCTTTCTTTCTTTCCTTGTTGGTTTTAAGAGTTGTGAGAGGTCTTTTTCTTGCTATAACTTTTTTTTATGGTGTTTAGCAAACCCTAGGAGAAACCATTCCCCATTTTGAGCATCTTTCCTTCATTTTACTTAATCAAGAGTTTGTTCATGTATGGTTGCTTGTTTTGGTTTTTTAAATTCTTCTAGGAGGTGAGGCTTCAAGTAAGGGCAAAGAACCAGTAGAGAAGTAACCCTGAGGTGATTCGCTCGCCATGTTTGTGAGTGAGAAATTACCAAAGTTGGACTATGATTCATGCATGATGTGTTGATATTTGAGTTGCTTGCTTTGAATGATAGAGTCCTTATTGCTAAATCTCTTTAAAAGTTTTAAATGAAATTTACAATCATGGTGATTTATGAATTGGCTCATTTCATGAATATTTGCAAAGTTTATATATATATATATTATTTATGGTTTGGAACTCTATGTTTGAAATATATGTTTCAAACCATGTATTTTCAAGAGATTTGATGTTCTCATTATGATGACCAAAAAGGCATGTGAAATCAAGTTGAATTTAATTGTGTTAATGCAATGTTCGAAGTGTATTTTCAAAAGACACCTTTGTATGATACTTTTGATGAAAAGTGATTTCATTTCCAATGTTATGATCAAATCAATCACTCTTGGAGTGAGAATTGCCATTGTAAACACTTATGATCTCTTATTGAGAATTATTCTATCATGATGTATATATATTGAGCCTAGGGCTGGGTTATTGTTTCAATTCTTTGATGGTGACATGGGAGCTCCAGTACTTACTACAGTAAGAGGTGGATGGTTTCCACGGGCCGACCTATTTAGAGGTGGCGTGGAATACTGTCAAACAGGTTATGCCATGTCAGGTGGGTGCATAGATCCCTGACTTGGATATAGTTGGGTTGTTCGAAGTCACGACACGAACTTCCCAGCGGCTAATGCCAAGATACGCGCATCTTGGTAGTGACAGAGAGTTTTCGATGCCATTCTGGACATTATTGATTATTTGGGATTATTGAGTTACTTATTTCTTGATATCTTGATAATTGAAACTATCGAAAAGATTTGTGCGAATATTAGTTCCAGAATGGTATGGATTTTTTTTGATAATTTCAAAGGAATTTTGCTTGCATTTGATTGAGAAAGCTTATATTTTTATGTGATAATTGTTATTGAAAGTATATTCATTCTTGTTAAGAATTGAAACATTATTATGATATTCTATTTATATCTAATCATGCTTGAGCTATAGTCATATGTTTAACCCCTCACTGAGTAACCTAGTTACTCACCACCTCTTTCTTCTTCCCAGGTGATAGTACAGCGTAGGGGTGAAGACGTTAAGTGCTTGGCAAGAGTCACCCTTGTCTTCTTATTTTGAGTGTGTATGTACTTATGTCTTTGGATGTATTATCAGGGATCCACTATGTGTAGTTGAACCCTATTATGTCTTCTTTATCTAAACTACTTTGTATGCTAGTCTGGTCCAGGTCTTGTATGAGGAGTATACTCTCTATTTGGAGTCATTGTTGTTGTTGTCAGTATGAACTTCTTGTTTTAATTTTCAGTGTGTCAAACATCGTATTAATGGATGGGTATGTGTAGGAATACTTGTGTATGATGTATTATTAAAGCATTTCTTGTTATTATAGTTGTAATGTACAGGGAACAGGTTAGCCTTATGGCTACCTAGGATTGAGGCAGTGTTGGACCTCCCATGGGTTGTCGTGGCGGTATGTCATGTGTGGGACCCGCGGGTCGGGGCGTGACATATGAACTATGTTCTTCAGGACTTACAAGCCGTAAATGTACTTGTAAAACTCTTTGAAAACCTCTTATGGGGTGGCTTAAGAGCGTAAAAATGGCTGTAAAGCTCTTGATAAACGCCTAAATGTATGTATTTTATATGTATGTGTCGTGCATTATTTGCGTATTTTATTGATGAATCAATGCCCTTTGATGGTCTAAATTGGTTTCTTCCATTTTACAGGCCTAAAAGATGCCTAGGTGGGCTCAACAACGTGATTCAAGAAGTAATCGGTACCAAAAAATTATGTTTTAGAGACCCAGAGACTGTAGCAGCACTGTAGTAACCTGCAGCACAAAGATTTGAAGAAGATACTAAGTCTGGAATTGCTTACAGGTAGCCTTGCGGCCGTGAAGTCAGTCGCAAGCTAATAGAGCTAGCAGTTTACTGTAGTAGATCTATTGTAGCACTTTGTTGTAATAATCACTATAGCAACTTACGCGAATTTCGGTAGAAGTCAGAAGATCCACACAGCCTGTTTATTGATCGTGAGCCAGACCGCAAGACATCCTGAGATCATCTTTAAAAAGGGTTCTGGGGCATCATCTAAGGGTTCTTTTGGCCACCATTTCTCCACCATCATCTCTAGGATTTCAAGGGTCTTTAGAAGGCATATTTGATGAGTGCATTTTATATCATGTTTCCATGCCCTTCACTCTATTCTTTAAGTTGTCCTTTAGCATATTTTTGTGTATAATTGGTGCTATTCAAGGTATAATGTTGATTTTGTAGGAATATTGTGCTTTAATCAATTTAGATTGAAAATGAGTGTGTTTCGTGCGTATTTATTGACCAAGGGAAAAAAATAAGCTGAATACTGGCAGAACATGGCCGTGCCCGATCTACTGCAAATCCCAGCCTCGAGAGCAATCTTGCAGAATCCTGACACGGGAGTGTCCTAGGCAGAACACGGTTACCACACGCCCGTGCCCATGCCACTGCAAATCTTAGGAAAATCCCCTTCAGGAGTGGCACGGGTACGGTGCTGGTTGCACGGCCATGTTGTTGCCACTACAAATCTCAGGAGTTTCACTCAAAATATAGCCAGAAAAGTACACGGGCTAAATACTAACGTGTCCAGACCATGTCGGGCCCCAAATCTGCCTTTTTAACTCTTGATTTTCGGGTTTCATCTCATTTTTGTTCGAGGACTCTTCTCTCCTCTGGGAGAACGTCGATGAGATTGAAGATCAAGCTTCACCATACCATCTAAGGAGACCAAGGACAAGTAGGAGGCATCAAGAGAGGTGGGGTTAGCACTCGGAGCTAGGCAAAGAAGGCCATCTAAAGTATAGAAGGGAGTCATGTCTTCCTCTTGTTGTTTTTCCATTGTTCTATCCTTGTTCTACCCGCCTATGAAGGTCTAACTGGCCATAGTGCACTAGGGTTGAGAACTTGGATGACTTATAATGCTTATACACTTGTTCTGATTGTTCTACAGAGTTGTAATTGATTATTGTGTTAAATCTTTTGTTGCATAACTCTATGTGTTTGATTTGCACAGCTGTTAGGGAAAACCTCGGTGCATAGCTTGCTTTCCAAGAGGCGTGTAGTTATCTTAGCCAAACTAGGTGTAGTTGAGAACTCATAGATGCAACATTGCTTATGAGCACACACTTGGATCTTTGGAATGTACTTGGTAGGAACTTAGAGAAAGATAGCGTGCAATAGTCTTAGGGATCACCCTAGGGCATTACTCTCATCTTGCCAACACTTGATCCTAATCTCCTACCATTTCCACCATTTTATCTTTTCTTATTATCTTACAATTTAACTCATTCTCTTTGTAATTCACTAGACACCGAAGGAACAATTAGTACTTTGAGTACAATTCCCTATGGTACGACAACACTACCCTTCACGGGGTATCACTTTACTACTTGCTTGCGACCTGTACACTTGCAGTTAGTGCATCAGGTTTTTGCCACCATTACCGTTGAACTGGTTACTCTTAGGAACATTAGGACTTTGGTGATCTAGTTTGTGATTATTTTGCATTTATGTGAATACTTGTTGTTTACTATTATTTTTTTTAACTATTCTTTGTTTCAATTTTATTCTTGTTTTTTATAGTCCTGCGGCCTTATATCTAATTACATTGTGAGCAGGCACATTTGTTTTACCCGTGGAAGCACATCATCCCCATTACTGAGCCTTGATCCCAAAGTAGAATGGAATTTCAGAAGAAGAGTTCAACAGATTAATTTATGTGAGACAGGGTTAGTTGAGGTCAGTATTGAGGTGAATCAAGAAGAAAAAATGGCCAGTAATCAACAAAAAGTATCTCATATTTTGCTCGACTAAATTTTGATGGAACATGGTCAAGTATTGTCAGACCGCCTATTGCAGCCAATAATTTTGAAGTGAAACCGAACTTCATTCAGTGGGTGTAACAGGAATGTCAGTTTGATGGTTTTCAAGATGAGGACCCATATGAGCACCTCCTGAAATTCTTGGAAATTTGTGACACTTGCAAGATGAATTTCACTGAGGAGGCCATCCGTTTGAGGTTATTCCCGTTCACTTTGAGAGGAAGATCCAAGCAATGGATCAATTCTTTACCTTCGAGGCCCCTCACAAATTACAAGTAAGTCGCCGATATCTTCCTTACACGGTACTTCCCTCTAGTGAAGATCACAAAGTTGAGGAGTGACATCTCTTCTTGGGAGAGATACAAGGAGTTATTAAGGAAGTGTCCACCTCATGGGATTGTGGAATGGATGCAAATTCAGATTTTTTACAATGGGTCGAGTAACGCCACCAAGCAAATGCTTGATGCTTCCACTGGAGGATAACTTTGCAACAAACAACCGAGTGGCGCCTTTACTCTTATCGAGGAAATGGTGAACAATGGCTATCAATGGAGTGCCAAACGAAGCAAACCGGTGAAGTCTGTTAGTATTTATCAAGTGGATGTTGTCACTATCCTTGCGGCACAGGTTGAGGCAATCGCCAAGCGGCTAGATGCAATGTAATCTCCTTCCTTTTGTTCTAGACCCACTTGCAATAATTAGGGTCTTTCTGGTGAGATTATTTGTCCTTCATCAACCGATTTGGCTACGGGTCAAGTAGAGCAAGTTGACTATGTGGGGCAGAACCGCTGATTCCAAAACGACCCATATAGCAACACTTATAACCCAGGATAGAGGAACCATCCTAACTTTTAATGGAATCAGTCTGGACAAGGGCAAGGGGCACAGCAACCACAACATGCTCTTCCAAGGCTGCAAGTACATCAACCGTCCTCCTCATTATCTTCAGAACCATCCCCCGACCTTACTAGCATGATTGCCAAGTTTATCAAGAGCACCGAATCCCATTTTGCTAGTCATGAGGAGATGATTAGGAATACTAATGTAACGGTGAGGAATTTGGAGTATCAAATGGCCCAGATGTTCATGTTGATAAAGGAAAGACTACCGGGTGTGCAATTGAGGAGTGGAAAGCACCTCCTGAGTCCTATAGTGAAGGAGCACGAAGAGGAACATACAAACCCCACCGTTGTTGAGGATGTTGGGACCCCAAATGAAGAAGAAATCACTAAGGAACTGGGTAAGGAGAAGAGCCCAACGTTAGAGTATCAACCAAATCTTCCATACCCAGTGAAAATAAAGAAAGATAAGCAAAATAAGCAGTATAAAAAGTTCCTCAACATGTTCAAGACTTTGCACATCAATGTCCCATTCGTTGAAGCTCTTGCTCAGATGTTGAGGTATGCTAAGTTTCTGAAAGAGTTACTCACGAACAAGAAGAAATTGGAGGAAGTGTCTTCAGTGACACTTAGTGAAGAATGTTCTACCTTAATAAGTAACAAGCTCACCAAGAAGGAGAAGGACCCCAGCGAGTTCATTTTTCCATGCACAATCGGGGGATTAGTTGATGAGATGGCTCTTGTGGATCTTGGGGCAAGTATCAATCTCACGCCCTACAAGATTTTTCAGAAATTGGTGCTTGGTGAGCCCAAGGTGACCACCATGACTTTATAGCTTGCCGACAGGTCCATTCGGCAACCAAGGGGAATTATTGAGGATGTGTTGGTCAAAGTGGACAAGTTCATCTTTCCGGTGGACTTTGGCATACTTGATGATAAGTGCTCGTGTTATAGTAATGCGAAGCGTTATTATCTTGTAGTGAGTATTGATTTAATCAGATTTTATCACTAAAAAGTGTGCATTTGTTTACTTTTGTGCATTGTAGAGTTGTGAAGATAAATTGGAGAAAAGGAACGAAGTTAGATCGTGTTTGCCATTGTTAGGGAGATTCTCGCACTAAGCAAGAAGCAAGGCATGGGCATAGACTTGTGAGTGTGTACCAACCTCCTTTGGAGGGTTACAAAAGCAGTCACATTCACAATAAGTCTAGCTCGTGCTAACAACGAGAACTTCATTAATTAGGAGATCTGAAGCAATCGGCACGATCTACTGTTGATTATGTGCCCAATTCAACGGCCTCGATGAAGAACGATAAATTTGGGAATGTTTCAGCGAGTACTGTAGCAGAACTGCAGCAAAACACTGTAGTAAGCTACTATTCATTTTTGGCCGAAATTCAGAAAACCAGAGAGTTCACACGGTCATGTGGAAAGTCCACATGGCCGTGTCAAATCCCAATAAGTTCAATTTTAAAGCCGCGACTCAACATTATAAAAGCCCATTTTGGAGACTGTTTTGGGGATCTTTTTTGGCTCTTCTTGGCCCTAACTTCTGGAGAGACGCGGCTAGGGTTTGGAGAGGACTTCGTGAAGGTTTGAAGCACGTCATCGGCGTCGACATCAATGTCTGACGACGGCACAAGACCACGGCCACATCGCACACAAGGGGGTTTTTATCTATGCATTCAAATTGTGTTCTTATTATTATTTTCATGGAATTGTATAGCTCCATGAGGTGCTAAACCCCTTGTGGATATTCGGACTTGTAAACCCTAGGATTATTATGTTTCTTTGACATTGTTATTATGCTTTTCCATAATTGATGAATAAAGTTGAGTTTCAATCTTAAATTTTTTTCTTTTATTATTGTTTTCCCTTAGCTGTGACACTAGGGTTGAGAACAATCTAGGTTATCCTTTGGAGGTGTGACAACTCCTATAGGATTAGACTACTTAGGATTGAAGAGGGTTGAGAGGATGAGTCGTGAGGTAGTGGAACGTCCCCTTTCCCCTCCGATGTGATTCTCCCTACCTCCATGTTCCATGATTTATTCGCGGTTGAGATAGAGTTAGGTGCTAGGCGATAAACTCCCCTAGGGCTTTATTGTGCAAATACCAAAGTATAGGGTTGAAGTGAATCTTAGCACCGGGACTTAATTTAGACTAGTGTTCTCTCATCTGGACTAAAGGGTTAGAACTATACATAGGAACAGGGTTAATCAATAGGAGTCCCAAGAACTTAAGGCAATTCCACATAGTGTGAGGCTTAGGTCGATAGACTCCCCTAGGGCTTAGGTGACAGGTCAGCGAGAGTCAAGGGTCGTAGTTGATAAACGCCTAAATATACATATTTTCTTCGTATGCGGGCATATGTATTGCGTATTTTTATATGAGTTGACGCCCGTTTTTTGTCTGAATTGGTTTCTTTCATTTTTTGTCTGTAGCAACCACTGTAGCACGAAGACTTGAAGATCGGTTTTGTCAGGAGGTTCATGCGGGCTACCATGCGGGGCATCACAGGCCGCATATGGCACTGTAGCAGGGCGTACTGTAGCGTTACTGTAGCAACTTACGTGACTTTCGGGATTTCTCGGAAACTTTCTCTCCCCGCATGCGGGGCCGCATGGGAGGCCGCATAACTCGCTGGAATTCATTTTTAAGGGTTTTTGGAGCATTTTTGAGGGAGAGAACCTAGGTCTTGGGAGAGCTTGACTTCACCACTTTTCTTGGGAGCTTGAGGCCGGGTTTTGGAGGCAATTCTTGAGGAGAGGACGACGGGGAGAGCACGACACGACGAGCCCACGCCTTCGATTTGCATTTGAGAGAAAGATTGACAAAGGAAGCCACTCCTTGGGTGGCGTCGTTAGACGCGTCATTCGACCTTGATTTTTTGAGGGAGTGTTCTTATTATGCATTTGGTTGTTTTAATGTATTTTCTTGCCTATTTTGTGATCATGAGTAACTAAACCCCAAGGTCACCGGATGTAGGTGAACCTTGAGGTGAACTTGTGTAATTTTGGATGCTTGAGCTAGTTTATGCATTTGGCTTGGTTTGTGATCCTTGTTTGGTGTTCCTTGAATGCCTTGGTATGTATGAGAACTCTATGTATCAATTCCTAGACAATACTAGGTTGCATGACCATTGTCCTAGTATTAGGCTCACCAAGCTTGGAAGGGAATACATGTACGAATACGCCGTGACCATCGGGTATTTGTACCCCTCCAATTGTTAGGGTTGTCCTTGATTGTGTTTCAACCCTAGCTTGAGAAATCTACTAAATCCATTGCAATCGTAGGAGGATTTGGGCGGAAGTATTTCCGTAATCCAATACTCATACCGGATTAGGGACCAAACACCGTGACCATTAGGTTTGTCTAATTTAGGGTTTCTCGGTCCAAACCACCCACGTGCATGCTAGTTAGGGCATCCTTAGCACTTTAGTAGCCCCCGAGGGAATCCTTATCCGTGACCATTCCCTCGTCTTGATTTCCCTCCATATTTGTATTTGCTATTTGCATGCTTTTTACTCCAGTAGATTATTTGTAGTTCTCTCTTTGAAGTGAATGCTTAGGTTGGACAACATTGTGATAAGGAAGTAAGAATAGATTCTCGGGCCCTTGGGAATACGACCCCATCGTGCTTGCACAAGGGTTATTACTTGGCGACCCCGTGCACTTGCGGTTAAGCGAACGCACTTTAAGGATTTCCTCGACTCAATTAACATCAATAGGAAGGTATAATAGCATTGTCTTGCACTAGAAGCATAAGTCCTAGGGGTAGCTTGTCCGGATACCCATATTTTCCCATTGCTAGTCCTATTCTTTTACTCTTACTTGCACTCTTTCGTCTTCCACACTTCTCTTTTAATTCTTGATTTTACCGATTATTTTCGCACTCATTCACCAATTTCTTTCCACACAACACGATAGCTAAATAGTGAAATCTTGTATCTTAAGTACCTATTCCTTGTGGATTCAATTACCCACTCACCAGGGTATTTTATTACTTCGACAACCCGTGAACTTTCGGGCCCCTGTCACTTGATATTGATGATAAAGTTGATGTGCCTTTGATTTTGGGGCGGCCATTCCTTGCAACTTCAAAGGCGTTGATCGATGTCAAGGATTGTCTGATGACACTCCGTGTGGGTGAAGATGAAGTCAGTTTCAAGCTCAAAGACTATATGAGGCACACGGTGGATTTTGATGACACTTGTTATTTTTTGGATATTATTGATGATGTTATGACTAATTTTGTGCAGGAAACTTACATGAAGGATGAACTAGTGGAACTTTTGGGGACTAACCCCCCTGGCGAAAAGGATGTTGAGGAAGAGCTGCACTGTTTGGAATTGGTAGCAGTTGAGAGTGTATCACCTCCCGCATCTCCCGTGAAGAAGCTCTATTGTGCAGCAAGGTGGTGGCGCAAGGCACTCACGAAGAAGAAAAAGGCAACAACACCGCCAAAGGGACCCAACATACCAAGACCGACCCATTCTTGGACCTTTGGTGATAGTAGTTTAATTGACTCTTTACTTCCTTATGCTTGTTGTTGTTGCCCAAGTGACCGAACAAGGTCTCGATTGCACGAACCTCCTTAATCAAAAAACAGGTACGTCAAGCTAGAGACGTAAAACAAGCGCTACTTTGGAGGTAACCCAAGTTTTCTCGTTCATGTGTGTTCGTGTATTTCCCTTTGAATCTAATGTTCTTTTGTTCTTTTGTATTTGAGTGTTTGTTTTCAGATTCCTGTGGTAAGTTTTTAGGGTGTAATCTTTATCACGGCCTTATTGTTGAACATGTTGAAGTTGGGATAATTTTTGTTCTGTGTTTACATGTTTTTGGAAAAGGAATTGTTCATCCTGAAAATTTTCGGGCTTGACACGGGCATGACACGACCATGTTCATACAGCTGATCTTTATAGGTTTTGGAGTTTATTGGTTTTCAAGATGAACATGGGGAGGACACGGGCGTGGGAGATCACAAACACGACCAGAGAGCACATTACACAACCGTGTCACAACACTTACGAATTTGGTATACTTTTCCTATAATATTCAGGGGTCGTGTTAGGGCCGTGTAAAATCGCTCCCCTTGGGGCGTGGTCGTTACTTTAAGCGGGGCGAAGAAACCCTAACGTAGCGCCTCTTTGTCCCCAAACACCTCCTCACCTCCAAATCGTTCCCCTTCTCCTCCTCATCTTTAAATCCTCTCAAACCAAGGTGATTTCTTCGCCGATCTCCCGTTCTAGGTGTTTCCCTTTTCTTTCTCCTTCTCTAAACAAGGTATGATTTCGAATCTTTGCCCATTTCATAGATCTAAGGCTTGTTTTGTCTATGATGCTTGCTTTTCAAGTTTGATGCACACATTTGTGCGTGGATTTTACATTTTTTCTATGAAATGGAGTTGTCTTGAAGTTTTATGGCCACGACAACCACAGTCGGGACGATGACCGTTGTGAAACAGGCGTGTCACATTGGACATGGCCATGTCAACCCCTTGTTCACTTTTATCTGCATTATGGGTGATACAACCAGGCCGTTTGATAAGTGCTCATGTTAAAGTAATACGAAGTATTATTTTCTTACATTTAGCATTACTTTTCTCAGATTTTATCATTAGTTATTGTGCATTTATGTTCTTTTATGCATGTAGGGTTGTGGAGTGAGTTTAGAGAAGAAATAGCAAAGTTAGGTCATGTTCGCCGTTGTTGAGGGGTTCTTAGACCAAGCAAGGAACAAGGCACGACTCTAGACTTGTGGGTGTGTGCTAACCTCCATTGGAGGGGCACAAAGGCAGTCACACTCATAAAAGTCTAACCCGTGTAGCATTGGAGAACTTCGCCAATATGGTGAAATGAAGCAATCGACATGATCTACTGTAACAATCAAGGTAGCAATTCACGGTTCACTGCGCGCCAGAAATTCAATTCCAGAGAATCAACACGGGCGTGTGGAAATTCCACACGGCCGTGTGGATGCCCGATTTCAGCCGATTTTTTAGCCGCGACTCAGCACTATTTAAAGGACTTTTTGAGGATCTTTTCACCTATCTTCTAGAGGGTCGCAGCTAGGATTTAGAGAGGACTTTACGGAGGATTAGAGAGTGTCTACTGCATCGACATCAAACTCCGTTGGAAGATAGGTATTGGGGGAGCTTTCGTTGGCACCGATCCGGCAGTCTCATAAGACCATCGCCACACATCACAATGGGGTTTCATCTATATTTTCTATTCTTGGTTATTCATATACATTGATGGATTTGTATAGCTCCATGGAGAGCTAAACCCCTTGTGGGTATTCGGACTTGTAAACCCTAGGATGATATTGTTTCTATGACTTTTATTATGCTTTTTTAATTGATGAATTTAATTGAGTTCCAATCTTGATTGCTTGTTGTATTGATTTTCCCTTAGCCTTGAAACTAGGGTTGAGAATCATCTCGGTTATCCTTTGATGGTGTGACAGCTTCTATAGGATTAGACTACTCGAGATTGGAGAGGGTCGAGAGGGTGAGTCGTGAGGTAGCGAAACGTACCCTTACCCCTCTGATGTGATTTTCCTTACCTCCGTGTTCTAAGAGTTCTTAGTGGTTGAGGTAGAACGTGCTAGGAGATGAACTCCCCTGGGGCATAGTTGCGAGACCAACAGAGTGAAGGGTTGTAGTGAATCCTAGTGATGGGGCTTAACTAAGACTAGGGTTCTTTCACCTGAACCAAAAGGTTAGAACTATACTTAGGGATGGGGTCTTTCACTTGGAATCCCTAGAACATAAAGCAATTCCATGTAGTGTGAGGCTTAGGAAGATGGACTCCCCCGGGGTTTAGTTGATAAATCAACAGAGTGAAGGGTCTTAGTGCTTAAGCATGCCCACGACTCATTAAACATCAATAGGAGAGCATAATACATTGTCTTGTAATAGAAACATTAGTCCTAGGGGGAGCTTGTTTGGGTGCCCCATTTTACATTGATTGTTCCTCTCTTTACTCTTAGCTTGCACTTTTTTGTCTTCTATATTTCTCTTTTACTTTCTTGCATACACATCGATTCTTCTCTCGCCACTCGTATTTGCACTAGCTAACTAGCAATTTCTTGTGTCTCAAATACCTACTCCCTATGGATTCGACTACCCTCTCACCGAGGTACTTTATTACTGCGACAACCAGTATACTTTCGGCCCCTGTCACCGTTCCCGACATGGCCGTGTCCCTTCCGTATTTTTGGGCTATCTATACTTATTCTTCTTGTGTTATACATTACAGATCATGCCTCCAAAGTCAGTTGCTACCAAGCCATCCAAGTGACCCAAGAGTGACTCTCCCTCTAGCGACACTGATTGTAGAACCTGTTTCCACACTCCAGCGCACCCTGATCGTTATGAGCGTCTCTCTCACAATCGTTTCAGCAAGTCGAGGGAGATAGACTGGGATGTGCTCCGAGAGGTGGGATTGGAAGCAAAAATCCAGTAGTTATTGCGTGCTGGGGCCTAGAGGCAGCCGTTCATGATCACCGACACCACATATGATCAGTTGGCACTCGAGGTTTTGGCCATTTTTGAGCTATTAAGCAGCACCATCGCTTTTCATCAAGTCGACTTCATATAGTTTCAGGTCTTCGGTGCCTTGCACTTGACAAGACCCCTTGCGTGTATCCCACAAGTGCACGGGCTTGTCGAAGTAATAAATTTACCCTGGTGAGTGGATAGTAGAATCCACAGGGAATAGGGACTTAAGACATGAGGTTTACTAATTAGCTAAGTAATGTACGGTAGGTGTGAAAAGTATGAATGAGTGAATATGAAAGCAATATAAAAAAACAAGAAATTAAATAGAAAGATGGAAGGCAAGAGAATGCAAGAACAAGTAAATAGAGAAGAACTAGCAATTGATGAAATAGGGTACCCGGACAAGCTACCCCTAGAACTTATGCTTCTAGTGCAAGACTATACTATTATACTTTCCTATTGATGTTAATTGAGTCGAGGATATCCTTAAACACATGGTCCCAAACCTAAGGTCAACCGTGACTAACCCCAACACTATTCCCTGGCATTAGGTTTTCACTACGACTCTTGACACTCATTGACCTGTCAACTAAGCCCTAGAGGAGTATGTCTTCCTAAGCCTCACACTATGTGGGATTGCTTTAAGTTCTTGGGATTTCTAGTGATAAAACCAGTTCCTATGTGTAGTTCTAACCCTTTGGTTCAGGTGGAAGAACCCTAGTCTAAATTACGCCCAAGCACTAGGATTCACTTCAACCCTTCATTCTGCTGCTTGCGCAACTAAGCCCCAGGGGAGTTCCTCTCCTAGCACTTCACTCTATCTCGACCACTAAGAAATCATGGAACATGAAGGTAGGAAGAATCACACCGGAGAGGAAAGGGGACGTTCCGCTACCACACGACTCACCCTCTCAATCCTCTTCAATCTTAAGTAGTCTAATCCTATAAGAGTTGTCACACCTCCAAAGGATAACCTAGATTGTTCTTAACCTTAGTGTCACGGCTAAGGGAAAACAATTACAAGAGATAATTAAGATTGAAACTCGAATTTATTCATCAATAATGGAAAAGCATAATAACAATGTCATTGAAACATAATGATCCTAGGGTTTACAAGTCTGAATACCCACGAGGGGTTTAGCTCCTCATGGAGCTATACAAATTCATCAAAATATAAACGAAAGCACAAATTGAAAGCATCGATGAAAACCCCATTGTGTATGATGTGGCCGTGGTCTTGTGCGGCCGCTCGACGTCGGTAACGATGCCGATGACGCGCTCCAAACCTCCACGAAGTCCTCTCCGAAACCCTAGCCGCGCTCTCCAGAAGTTGGGGAGAAAGATAGGTCAAGAGATGTGTTAAAAGTCTCCAAATCGGGCTTTTATAACGTTGAGTCGCGGCTTTAAAATTGAACTTATCGGGATTTCCACACGCCCGTGTGAACTTTCTAGATTTCTGAATTTTGGCTGAAAGTGAACAGTAACTTGCTACAGTGCTGCTATAGTACTCGCATAAATGCTTAGTAGTACACACTCACAAGTCTAAACTCGTGCCTTTTTCCTTGCTTGGTCCGAAAACTCCCCAACCTCCCTAAATACTCAAGGAGGTTGGCACACACTCACAAGTCTAAACTCGTGCCTTTTTCCTTGCTTGGTCCGAAAACTCCCCAACCTCCCTAAATGCTTAAGGAGGTTGGCACACACTCACAAGTCTAAACTCGTGCCTTTTTCCTTGCTTTGTCTGAAAACTCCCCAGCCATGGCAAACACGGCCTAACTTCGTTCTTCTTCTTCAAAATAGCTCCACAAACCTACAATGCATAAGAGTACACAAATGCACACCATTTAGTGATAAAATCTGATAAAAGAGATGCTCATTGTAAGATAATAATGCTTCGTGTTACTATAACAGAAGCACTTATCAAACTCCCCCACACTTAAGCTTTTGCTTGTCCTCAAGCAAAAATAAAACGTGAAAGTACTTGCGAAGTACAATTGAAAGTGCTCGGCCTTAGGTTCACCAAAAGTATGCAAAAGAAGCATTCTACAAGTTAGGGGAAATCAAAACATTGCATAAGGTTACCATCGCTCTAGCTAAAAACTCGAATAAAAAAGGATAACAACTCAAAAATGTGTAAGTGTGTGCGAATTCATTGAAGAGAACCAACGAGTACTCCTCAAACTCTTGTTATAAGAACTTATTTATATACATGAAGTAAGGAAGTAGTAGCTTCACTCAACCTCTAAGGTAGCCCTTTCCTAAGCGGCCGCTAAAGGTGGCTTTCACACTTTCGAGGAGGTAGCTCTTTCTACCGGGGTAGTAGCTTTCACGCTTCCCATGAGTTAGCTCTTTCTCTCATTAGGGCATAACTTGTATCCGAGTTATGAGAGTAGCTACATACTTCATAGGAGGTAGCTCTTTCCACCCAAAATGCAATTATAAACGTTAAACTAATATTCACAAGTTCACAAGTTTTTTTTTTCTTTTAGCTACATAGAACTTCAAAACTTACTAAAGTAATACTAAACTAGTCCTTAAACTTCAAGTTCGAGTTTCCAAAAGATTTCAAGAGTGAGTAGTGCAAGAAGAGGTAATCGAGCAAAAATCGCCTAAAATTCAAGTAAAACTAGAGCATGATAGGATACAATGTTAAAAATTCTCCTAAACTCTAAGAATACTAATGTTGAAACTAAGGTGAACCGCCATAGGCTACATAAGCACAAGCAATTGAACGCATAAGTAAAAGCTTGTGCAAAGTGAACTCCCCCCCACACTTAAGATGTACATTGTCCCCAATGTACGCATGCAAGCACAATTAAAAATAAAACAATTCATACAATTTATGTAAGAGTAGGTAATTGAAACATTACTCCCCTTGAACTCCAAGTGTTGCATTTGATGGAGCTAGGTTCATTGAGAGTTGAGTCTCAATGGTTTGTGGAGCACACACGGTCCCATGACCGTGCCTATGACTATTCCTCAAATTCCTTACATCCAAGACCATTTGCACAGATACGCAAGGGTTCGGTATAGCTCAAGAAAAACCAAAATAAAACTCGAGTATATATAAATATAGAGGAATGAAATACAACTAGAGACAAATAAAAGAAAAGAAAAATAATAGATAAACTCAGAAGGAGAGTCTCCCAGGGGCCGGTACACGCCCTTGTGTGCACTCTGGTTTCTCTCTTGACTACCCCACATGGCCATGTGATACTCCCACACGGCCATGTGCCTTCACAGGGAAGCTTCACAGGGGCTGGTACACGCCCCTGTGGATGTACGGGAAGCACAGAAGATCTCTGGAAAATATTCACATAGCCGTGTGGAAATTCCACACGGCAGTGTGCCCAACCTGGCCAAGCACAAGGCCAGCCACAGGGGCACCCACACGGCCCTGTGACTTCTCTGGATCAATTCGAGAAATTCTAAGTATTCCACACGGCCGTGTGAAGAATCCACACGGCATTGTGCCTTTCACAAGCTCTTCAACAGAGGGTAGCCACGCGCCCATGTGATTTCTCGGGATGGAAGGGAACTCTCTGCAGGTTTACACACGACCGTGTAGAATTTCCACACGGCCGTGTGCCGTAACACATGAGCACTCACAGTGGCACCCTACATGCCCTATGTTCTCTCTTGATGGAGAGCTTAAGTTCTGCAAGATTTCACACGGCCGTGTGGAATTGTGTGCCCCTTCTAAGGTTTTTTTCACAGGGGCAAGGTCACGCCCCTGTACCCTCTCTAGTTAAGCCACAATTAGTAGCACACACTCGTGTGGAAATTCCACACAGCCGTGTGTTTTCTCTGGCTTACTTAGAAAAATTTACAGACTCAAGAAAAATTCAGAAACATTGACACAATACGTAGAGTCTGTGAATACCATAAAAACACGACCAGATATCATAGAAAACACGCTCAACCAACCCAAACTTCATCAATAATCGTTTAGGCACACGAAAACATCAACAATCCACATGAAAAATAGCAGCACATGCATTAAAAATTCAGGACACCAAAACTAAGACTTTTATTCGTGTTAGAACTAAACTAGATCCTAGAAAAGCTGTAAAACCTTGGGTTGCCTCCCAAGAAGCGCTTGTTTAACATCACTTAGCTTGACGTACCTGTCTTACCTTACGGAAGTTCATGAATGAAGGTTGCCCTCTTCCCTACAACCTGAAAGCATGCAGTACATAACCTTTTTAGAGTAGAGGGAGAGTTGTCGAATTCGTTACCACACAAGGGTGAAACACCCTTACTCCGTCAATGCTCATCCCCCTTTGTGTTGGGGTTCTTTTTGTGGCGTCTTTTCGACCTCTTCATCCTCCGAATCATCTTCTTCATGCGCTCCGTTTCTGGCTTGATTTCTTTCTCGACTAGACCAAGTGAGAGTATTTCTTCTTCGATCTCCACGTCTTGGTCTGGCCATCCTTCATATGGATCCGGGTTCAACATTTTTTGCACATAATCATCAATTAGTTCATCAGTGGTGTCAAGAAAATATAAAGTATCATCAAAGTCAAGAGAGTGTCTCATGGCTTCGGCGAGGCGGTATGTAAGCTTGTCCTCTTCCACTCGTAATGTGAACTCCCCGCCGTCCATGTCAATCAAAGCCTTGGAAGTGCACAAGAAGGGCCTTCCAAGGATCAATGGCACCTCGACATCCTCATCGATGTCTAACACCACGAAGTCAACAGGAAATATGTATTTGTTGACTTTCACCAACAGATCTTCCAAGGCTCATGGCTTCGGCGAGGCGGTATGTAAGCTTGTCCTCTCCCACTCGTAATGTGAACTCCCCACCGTCCATGTCAATCAAAGCCTTGGAAGTGCACAAGAAGGGCCTTCCAAGGATCAATGGCACCTCGACATCCTCATCGATGTCTAACACCACGAAGTCAACAGGAAATATGTATTTGTCGACTTTCACCAACACATCTTCCACAATCCTCCTCGGATGCCTCACCGATCAATCCACAAGTTGAACTGTCATTCGAGTGGGTCTAGGCTCACCCAAGCCTGGCTTTTGGAAGAAGGTATAGGGCATGACATTGATGCTTGCCCCTGAATCGGCTAACGCCATCTCTTCACCCAAGTTGCCAATGTTGCATGGTATGATAAAACTTCCTGGATCTTTTCTCTTGCTCAGCATGTTCTTTTGCAATACGGCCAAGCAATTAGCATCAAGGATCACAGATGCACTCTCCTCCAATTTTCTCTTGTTGGTTAAAAGGTCCTTCAAGAACTTCGCGTACTTGGGCATTTGGTCCAATGCTTCCGCGAACGGTATGTTGATGTGCAACTGCTTGAAAATACCCAGAAATTTCTTGTATTGTTCGTTCTCTTTGGTCATTCTTCAATCGTGAAGGATAAGGGATCCTCAGTTTGTAAGATGGGGGTGCCACCTTTTTTTCCTTTGTTGCTTCTTCCTCTACCTCCACGACCTCGGTTGCTTCTTTTGTCTTCTTTAGAGGGAGATTTCTCTCGACCTTTTTTCCTCTTCTCAAGGTAATTGCCTTCAATTGCTCCCTCAGATTGGTCTCCGTATTACTAGGAAACTATCTTGAGGTCTTTCCGCCAAAGTTTTCGCAATTTGCCCCCGCTTGATTCTCCAAATTGTGTAGGGAGGCGGTGTGATTGCGAAGTGTAGCTTCCACCGATTGAAATCTAGCGTCCGATGAAGCAATGAACCTCATGAGGGCTTTCTCTAGACCAATCATTTTCCCCTCTAGCCCGGTCTCTCGGCTTTCTATGTTCGGTGCTTGTTGGCCTTGAAATCCTAGTGCTGCGTTGTTCTTTTGTTGTGACTGCCCTTGGTTGCTCCATGATAAATTCGGGTGGTTCTTCCATCCAAGGTTGTATATTCCACTGTACGGGTTGCCTTGGCCTTGTCCTCTGTAAGCGTTACCAACAAAATTAGCCTGTTCCACCGTACTAGTGCCTCTAATAGCAATCGGATAATCACTCGAAGCGTGACCTCCTCCACAACTGTTAGAAGTAGTGATGGCCGCAACTCTTGGTGAAGTTAGAACATCTAGCTTCTAACTCAATGATTCCACCTGTGCCGCCAATGCTATAACTGCGTCAACCTCATGAATTCCGTCTACCTTCTTTCGGTCTCGTGTGTTCCACTGATAGCTATTCATAGCCATCTCTTCAATAAGGTACCGAGCATCACCGGGAGTCTTGCTTCCTAGAGTTCCTTCTGCTGCTGTGTCTAGGAGTTGCTTGGTACTCGGATTCAACCCATTGTAGAAGGTATGAATGATCATCCACTTAGGGAATCCATGTTGTGGACATTTGCGAAGGAGCTCCTTGAACCTATCCCATGTCTCGAATAGAGACTCCAATTCCACTTGCATGAAGGATGAGATATCATTCCGGAGCCTCGCTGATTTTCCCGGAGGGAAATACCTAGCCAAGAATGCCTCGGCCATCTCCTCCCACGTAGTGATAGATGCTCTCGGTAATGAATGTAGCCAATGCCTTGCTTTCCGCATCAATGAAAATGGGAAGGCTCTCAAAAGAATTGCGTCGTCCGTTACACCATTGATCTTCAACATGTCGCACACTTCAAGGAAGTTCTCTATATGGTTGTTAGGATCTTCATCGGCCAACCCATTAAAATGTGCGGACTGTTGCAACATTTGAATTGTTTGCGGTAATTGGCAGCCTCACAATGCTCGATTGGGTCCCCATCACTGCAGGTCTAGCAAAATTGGACAATGTCCTCTGTTCTTCATTCTGTTCTGCCATTGCTTCTGACCCTTCTGAATCAATATTGGCTTGATTGGAATGTTCTTCCACAGGTTCCTTCCCCTTACAATGTGTTCTTCTACCAATTTCTGGATCTTCTTCAACAAGAATTGAAGGATTCCCGCGGGTCATAACCTGAAGCCAAAGCAAAGAAAAAAGAAAAATAAGAACAATGATAGACTAAGAAGTGTGAAATAGAAAACAAAGTGAATGGCTAAAATACCAAAAACAAGTATAAAAAATACGCCTATTCCCCGGCAACGGCGGCAAAAACTTGACACGACCCCTTGCTTGTATCCCGCAAGTGCACGGGCTTGTCAAAATAATAAATTTTCCCTGGTGAGTGGGTAGTCGAATCCACAGGGAATAGGGACTTAAGACACGAGGTTTCACTAATTAGCTAAGTAATTGATGTTAATAGAGTCGAGGATATCCTTAAACACATGGTCCGAAACCTAAGGTCAACCGTGACTAACCCCAATACTATGCCCCGGCATTAGGTTTTCACTACGACTTTTGATTCTCGTTAACCTGTCAACTAAGCCCTAGAGGAGTACGTATTCCTAAGCCTCATACTACGTGGGATTGCTTTAAATTCTAGGGATTCCTAGTGATAAAACCAGTTCCTATGTGTAGTTCTAACCCTTTGGTCTAGATGGAAGAACCCTAGTCTAAATTAAGCCCAGCACTAGGATTCACTTCAACCCTTCACTCTGTTGCTCGCGCAACTAAGCCCCAGGGGAGTTCCTCTCCTAGCACTTCACTCTATCTCGACCGCTAAGAAATCATGGAACATGAAGGTAGGAAGAATCACACCGGAGGGGAAAGGGGACATTCCGCTACCTCACGACTCACACTCTCAACCCTCTTCAATTTTAAGTAGTCTAACTCTATAGAAGTTGTCACACCTCCAAAGGATAACCTAGATTGTTCTCAACCTTAGTGTCACGGCTAAGGGAAAACAATTACAAGAGATAATTAAGATTGAAACTCGAATTTATTCATCAATAATGGAAAAGCATAATAACAATGTTATAGAAACATAATGATCCTAGGGTTTACAAGTCTGAATACCCACGAGGGGTTTAGCTCCTCATGGAGCTATACAAATTCATCAGAATGTAAAAGAAAGCACAAATTGAAAGCATCGATGAAAACCCCCTTGTGTATGATGTGGCCGTGGTCTTGTGCGGCCGCCCGACGTCGGTAATGATGCCGATGATGCGCTCCAAACCTCCACGAAGTCCTCTCTGAAACCCTAGCTGCGCTCTCCAGATGTTGGGGAGAAAGATAGGTCAAGAGATGTGTAAAAAGTCTCCAAATCGGGGTTTTCTAACGTTGAGTCGTGGCTTTAAAATTGAACTTATCGGGATTTCACATGGCCATGTGGAATTTGCACATGCTAGTGTGAACTTTCTGGATTTCTGAATTTCGGCTAAAAGTGAACAGTAGCTTGCTACAGTACTCGCCGAAATGCTTCCGAATTCGTTTTTCTTCATCGAGGCCATTGAATTGGGCACACAATCAATGGTAGATCGTGCTGATTGCTTGAAATCTCCTTCTTGGTGAAGTTCTCCTAAGCTACACAAGTTAAACTTGTTGTTATTGTGACTACCTTTGTGCCCATCCAAAAGAGGTTGGCACACACTCACAAGTCTAAACTCGTGCCTTTTTCCTTACTTGGTCCGAAAACTCCCCAACCATGGCAAACATGGTCTAACTTCGTTCTTCTTCTTCAAAATAGCTCCACAAACCTACAATGCATAAGAGTACACAAATGCACACCATTTAGTGATAAAATCTGATAAAAGAGATGCTCATTATAAGATAATAACGCTTTGTGTTACTATAACACAAGCACTTATCAGCACCTAATGAGCCTCACCGAGTTTACTATTTATTTGGGATTGTATGATGCCGATTTCACCCAGACCCTGGCCTACAATGCCCTGCTGACATCTCGACCGACCGGGGAGTCTATAGAGGATGCTTGGAGGTGCTTGGGCACTGCGCCGCACTACGACCATCGAAAAACTAAGGCCTCTACACTTCGCTCTTCCGCACTACGTTATCTACACTTCTTGCTTAGTCATACCCTAATAGGGCGCGGTGATAGCACGGGGGTTGTCAGTTTGCATGAGTTCGACTTCCCGCTGAGTATGGTGGATGGTTTCCACTTGCACTTGAGCTACGAGGTCGCATTTTCTATCTCTCGCCAAGCTACGAACCCCGCATCGGCACACTTTTCGTTGCCCCATACATCACCCGCTTGGTGCAGCGCATGGGCATTCTTCAGGGCACTAGTCGGATGAGAGTGGTTGGCGGAGTAGCCCCTATTACTATCGAGACACTGATCATCCTCTCAGCTGGACACCTTCGCTCGCTAGCGCTCCTTGTCACCGCGCTACACTCTCTCTCATCAGCCAAGAAAGATTACATGTACATTAGCGACATTTCGCTGGTTGGAGAGGAGTGTGACCCGCATTGCTTAGCACCTGGGTGTCCGTTACCCTGAGTGCCCGTCGCATCCTCCTATCGCCGATACGAAGGGCCCATCTGCTCCAGCCACAAAAGCTCCTGTTATCCCCAATGCTTCTGATTTTGATCCGGACAGTGAGTCTGAGTGAGGTGGTGACTCTTAGTCCGGGGATGACAATGACTCCCAGGCTAGTGACGACTTTCAAGATGACAGTGCCACCCCTTGACCGTTGATCACAGTGTCTACTTTTTTTATTTTAATATTTTCAATATATTTTGTTATTTTTTGTGATCGTACTTGGTACTATTTAGACCAGTAGCAAGAGGAGTACCTTGCTTACCTGGCATTTTGGTTTGTTTACTTTCAACATTTTATTTCAGCCCTATTTTGTGTATATGTTTTTCACTTGTGTGTCTCCCTACATCTCAAATGTGTGTTGGTTGCTGGGAGTTGATTGGGCAACATGTTGAGAGCGGCAACATCACTCTCAATGTTTGTCGACTTAGGTTGAATAGCACGCATGCGAGAGTGGCACCTTCACTCTCCATGATCAGGGAAGAATTTTGCACCCTCACTTTATATTTGTGTTCCAAATTATCATGTTGCATGCCATTCATTCCTACATTGGGGACAATGTAGATTTCAAGTGTGGGGGAGGGTTGCATGCTTGCTATAGATGAGTGCTTTACTAATGATGATCCATGACTGTTTGCTTGGTTTGGCTTGAACTTAGGAGGACATGGGTGTGTGAGGAACCATTTCAGCCTAATTGTAGACTCTCTTCTAATTTTTAGACCAAACATTAGTTCATTTTACCCGGAGTATGGCGCCGCTCGTCTTAATTGGGTCTTGTGTTAAAAAAAATCATGGAAAGTCAAATTCTGGTCTCCGGATGCCCTAGTAGTCAAAATTTTGATTATGATGTGTATAAAGATGGTAGAAAGGGCTATCGCCTTAATTGTGTGAAAGACACCCTTGAGTAGTCAAATTTTGGGCATTACAATTGTACATTTGATGACCTACCTAGGGAAAAGGCTACCGCTAGGGTGTATGAAGCTACTACCCATTGTTTTGAGTGTAAATAGAGTGATTTAGTTAGTTGAATCCTTAAGAGTGTGGGGCAAATGCTCTTGGGTTCTTACACACACAAGGTCTTTGAAGTAGAGGGGAGCCATATATGAATCGATAGTGTTTGTCTAACCCTCGTTGCTCCTTCATTGCTTTAAGATTTACCAATCATTTGAGATCCGAAGTGTTGCACTCATCTATATTTCATTGTGCTTATTTGAATTGCTCGAGGACAAGCAATAGTTCAAGTGTGGGGGCATTTGATGAGTGCATTTTATATCATGTTTTTATGCCCTTTACTCTATTCTTTTGGTTGTCCTTTAGCATATTTTTGTGTATAATTGGTGCTATTCAAGGTATAACATTCATTGTGTAGGAATCGTGGGCTTTAATTAATTTTGTGTGAAACTGAGTGTATTTCGTGCGTGCTTATCGCCCAAGGGAAAAGAACAAGCTGAACACGGGCAGAACATGGCCGTGCCCAATCCACTGCAAATCCCAGCCTGGAGAGCAAGCTAGCAGAATCCTGACACGGGAGTATCCTGGGCAGAACACGGTCGCCACACGCCCATGCCCATGCCACTGTAAATCTCAGGAAAATCCCGTTCAAGTGTGAAAAGGGTACGGTGCTGGTTACACGGGTATGCGCTAACTGACACGGAAGTTGCACGGCCATGCTGTTGCCACTGAAAATCTCAGGAGTTTCACTCAAAATATTCCCAGAAAAGTACACGGGCTGGGTACGACCATGTCCAAACTGTGTCGAGCACCGAATAAGCCTTTTTAACTCCTGATATTAGGGTTTCATCTCATCTTTGTTCAGGGACTCTTCTCTCCACCGGGAGAACATTGATTTGATAGAAGATCAAGCTTCACAACACCGCCTAAGAAGGCCAAGGACGAGTAGGAGGCATCAAGAGAGGTGGGGTTAGCACTCAGAGCTCGACAAGGAAGGCCATCCAGAGTATAGAAGGGACTCATGTCTTTCTCTTATTGTTTTCCCATTATTCTTTCCTTGTTGTACCCGCCCATGAAGGGCTAACTAGCCATAGTGCCCTAGGTTAAGAACTTAGATGACTTGTAATGCTTATACATTTGTTCTAATTGTTCTACAGAGTTCTAATTGATTCTCGTGTTAAATCTTGTGTTGCATAACCCTATGTGTTCGATTTGCATAATTGTTAGGGTAAAACTCTGTGCGTAGCTTGCTTCCAAGAGGCGTACAGTTATCTTAGCAAAACTAGGTATAGTGAGAACTCATAGATGCAACATTGCTTGTGAGCACACACTTGGATCTTTGGAATGTACCTAGTAAGCACTTAGAGCAAGATAGCATGCAATAGTCTTAGGGATCACCCCAGGGCATTACTCACATCTTGCCAACACTCGATCCTAATCTCCTACCATTTCCACCATTTTATATTTTCTTATTATCTTATAATTTAACTCATTCTCTTTGCAATTCACTAGACACCGAAAGAATAATTAGTACTTTGAGTACAGTTCCCTGTGGTTCGATAACCCTACCCTTCACGGGGTATCACTTTACTACTTTCTTGTGACCTGTACACTTGCCATTACTGCATCAATATTTGAGGAGCATATCAAAGGGAGAAGAAGATCACACTCAAGGGAGAGCATCTAGGAGTTCGTCGGTGCCAATCCGCGGATTCTGATCACCATCTTCTAGTCTTCACCTTAGGGGAGTTATCATGAGTTTTGTCTTGTATCTCTTGCTTTTTATACTTTCTCCTTTGTTGATGATGAACTAGATTCCCAAGGTCTCCGGCCATTAGGTGAACCATGCAATGAACATGATTGTATGGATGTTTTGATTTACATTTATGGTATTTGTGTGGTTTGTAGTTTAAGCCTTGTGATCTTTGATGTGTTGATTTTCATGAGAACTTTGTATTTCAACTTCTACGTTGTACTTGGTAGCGTGACCATCACCCTTGTACTAGACACACTTGGCTTAAAAAGGATTCATGTATGAATACACCGTGACCATCGGGTATTTCATACCCCTCCAACCATTAGGGTAGGACCTAGTTAAGTATCAACCCTTATTAGAGATATTCTGACTCTTAATGTAATCATATGAGGATTTGGGCGGAAGCAATCCCAACCTAATACTTGAATGGGATTAGAGGTTATCACTGTGACCATAGGGGTAACCTACTTTTGGATGTCTTTTGGCCCAATCACCATTGCCTTTGTAATTCTAGCATCCCTTTAGCTGTAGTAGTACTGAGGGATCCTTGCGGGGGGACCTTATACTTTCATTGCTATTTTTCCCTTAATGTGTTCACATGGTGTGCCTTAGTCCACATGTTTATATCTTTCTCGTTTGTTAGTTTTCTTATTTTGCTTTAAACCTATATTTGGTAGATTAGACAGTGTCATCTAGGGGGAAGTAATAGCAGCTCTTAGGACCCCAGGGAATATGCCCTCCTCATTCTTGCGCGAGTGGTATTACTTAATAACCCGTGCGCTTACGGAATCTTATCAAGTTTTTGGCACCGTTGTCGGGGAACTCCAAGGATGCTAAGAAAACTTCTATGTTACTGTTGTAGTCATTTTTCTTTCCTTTTGTAAATATTTGTCTTTCTACGTGTTTCTTTCCTTTTGTGTATATTTATTTATTTTCCTTTTCTTTTAAGTTCCTTGTTAGCTTATTGATTTTTGTTTTGGTTATTTACACAGGGCCATGTACTTTCAAGAAAAATTGTTGGCCCCAAAAATCTATGCACTTGAAGATAGGGCCAAGGATTTTCAGGACAAAATGTTGGCCAAAAAAATATATGCACTTGAGGAAAGGATGGAAAATTTTTTGCCATGAAAGCATGCCAAGGTAATCCACAACAACCATGACCACCACAACCCCAAGGGCCCCAATTTCAGCCCCAACAATAACAAGTGAGAAAATACAACGCCGAAGATGTTCTAGTAAACTTTATGCTCAACACAGAGAAAATACAACATAAACATCCTGCTTGATGAATTTGGTATAATATTATGGAATGTACAAGCTTCTATCCAAGCACTTGAGAACCAAGTTGAGCAACTTGCTAGGTCAAATTCTGAATGTTCTACAGGTAACCAAATGAGCGATATTGAAAATAATCCGAGTGAGCACTTGAGGGCCGTCACTCCTATGAGTGGGAAACAAACAGAGGCGGGGGCCGAAGAAAGTCGAAGTGTTATTGAAGACAGGGTCAAGCAAGACAAGGATGTGGATGTCATCGTGGCAATGGAAAAATGTGATGAAGTGGAAGAAGCTCAGTCGACCACATTTGAAGACACTACTTTCCTCAACACAGACCATTCCATCAACCAATCAATAACTTTCAAGTGCAAAAAAGAAATTTCGGGAATTGTATTTGAAGTTGTGGGTAAGAAGCTAAGGCCATCCTTGAACCCACCAATGCCGGGCTTAGACAATTCCAAACAAAAAAATATTTCCATGGTGGCCCAAGAAAATTTTGTGTGCAATTGTTGATCATTCAAGAGAGGTTGATAAAAGAAATGTGGATAGGATGTTTACCCAACCAATTAATCTACCCATGCCAAGCTTGACAAATTTTCTACCCAACTTATTCTCTTGGAAACCCAAACAACTCTTATGGGTTGTTCAAGGCCAGTTTATAACGGTTGAGGAAGAAGATGTGGGTAGGAGGTGGAAACCGTCCAAGGGCCTACTCATGCTGAGCTTGAATAACTCTCGACCAAAGCTATTTCCTTGGAGGCCTAAGCAACTTTGTGGAATACTTAAGGGAATTTTTTCCAGGACTAAGGAAGGAGCGGGGAGGAGGTTCAAGCCATCTAAGGATCCGCCAAAGTTGAAATTTCACAATGCCTGGCCCAAGCTTTTCCCATGGAAGCCAAAAGGTAACTCATGCATGGCCTTCAATTTAACACTATCCCGGGAGGTGCGTTTCACTTTTCTTGGTAGTTCTTATGCCAACTCTAGCCGGGATGAGCACACCATTTTCAAGCCTCCCTAAGGTAAAAAATAAAAAATAAAGGTATGTCGAGCTAATAACGTTAAACAAGCATTTCTTGGGATGCAACCCAAGTTTTAAATTCATGTTCTTGCTTTTTTCATATTTTAGTTGTGTGATTGTCATGTTTGTGTGTCTTTTGTTTGATGTTTGTTTGAATGATCCATGCATATCCTTGATTTCTCAATTTTATACATTGATTTGGGGTATTGTAAATGTGATTTCTTGTCTAATTCTGTGTTCTAGATGTTGCACTTTGATTTTCATTGTGGTTGCAAGCAAGGTTTATCCAAAATATCATTTTACCAGGCCTTACAGGCAAGCTTGAGCCCTTAAGGATGCCCGCAAGCCATCAAAACACTCCTTAAGGTCAAGCTTGCGTCCACAAGGATTCCCGCAATGATGCTTGGGAAGCACATTAAGTTGGGTTACCTCTTCACTGTTTTCTTTATATCTCTCTCATTTCTCCTCCATTTTCCCTCATTCTTTCACCGCTTTCTTTCTTTTTCATCCTCTACACTCCTCTCCTACCTCTTACAACTTGGATCTAGTGGTTTATTCAAGGTTTTACCATCTTCCTCGTTGATCTTCTTTGATTCAAGCTTTGAAGCCCTCACTTGTTTTTTGAAGCAAGTTGTTTTATTTTCTTCTTGATTTGCATGCTTATTTTATTCTAAACTTTGTGGAAATGTTGTATGGATGTTTAATCTTTGCTCTATTTGCATTTTGAGACATTATTTGTAAATTTTTGGGCTTAAAAAACAAGGGGAAACTCTACCTCTTTCAAGTATGTGCTACAGTAACTTTGGAATGAAAATTTCCTTGAGTTTATTTGTTCACTTGTAGCATTCTTGTAAATCCCCAACACTTGCAATAGAGAGAATTAGACATCATGATTTTGATTGAACAAAGGACTTGCTTGGATTATTTCTCATTTCATTGTTTTTTTTTTATGTTAATTGTTTGCTTGTTTGTTGTGTGTTTTCTTTTCTTTGTGTGTGATGGATACCTTGAGATGATGTTCCTATCTACCTTCTAGGGTGGAATTAGAGCATCAAGCACACTTTCTTTCTCCATTATCTACCATGATCTTTGGTGGTCACCCCGATCTCATAGACTTCAAGACTCATTTGAGACTTGGGGAAGTTCAAGAAACCCTCATACTATGTTCTTATTGTCTATCTTATTGCATTCTATTGATGTAGGCACATTGAGGCCAATGTGCATCTTTAAGTGGCGGGTGGAATTTTGTGAACTTTAAAATTTTTACAATTGCATGCTTGATTTACCTATGATAGCTATGATGCCTAGTTTAGAACTTCCTAGCTTGAAAGAATAATAGGTGTGAGTTGTATCTATATTTATGCTTTAATGGATGCCCTGTTGTATCTCTAGTGCACCTTCATGCTTTATCACGATAACTTCTACATTATGCATTCTTTCCAACCCATCACTTGATTATTGGCATTAGTTTGCTAAATTCTACACTCAATTTTCTTTTAAGAGCTTTTGAATTCCTTCATTGTTTTCTTTAGACTAAAGTGAACTATTGTAGTAGGTTTTATACCAGGGGACATGAGATACAACATGAAAAAAAAAGAGTCTATGATAGTATTCCTCTGCTAAAATAGCACAAATGCGTCTATGTAGACTGTAATCGAGTAAGTTTGGTGGCTTTTGTATCTAATCAGCATTTGCATCCTTCAGAAAGATTTTTGTGCAGTCTACGTTAGTCAGACTCAGAAAAATGAAATATATATATATATAATAAAAGAGAGAAAAATGTGTATATATGCGAGAAAGAAAATAAAGTGTCTCCACTGATCTCCTGGAACCAGTTACATATTCACTTAAGAACTTGAGTTTTATCTAAGAACCAGGGGACTCTTAATTGACTATTGAGGGTGTCTTTAGCATTCTAATGCCAGTTGTCAGAGTGTGTGGGGTGAATAGACCCCTAGGGTAATCCAGGGTGTGGAGGATGAGGTCGGAAGTTTACACACACGCACAGGAGCACTTTAGATATAACAAGGCTATTCTTTTACTTGGTTATTCATAGAACAGCTCATTACCTTGATTTCTTTTCATCGGTGCTTGTGGAGTTCTTTATAGTTGAGCTTGAGGTCGTACATTTAGCTATTTATCTTCTTGCCCCTGTTCTTCATGTTTGTTTGCTTGGGAACAAGCAAACGCTTAGGTGTGGGGATGTTTGATAAACGCCTATATGTATGTATTTTATACATATGCGTTGTGCATTATTTACATATTTTATTGATAAATTGATGCTCTTTTATAGTCTAAATAGGCTTCTTCCGTGTTACAAGCCTAAAAGACACCTTGGTGATCTCGACAATGTGAATCAAGAAGAAATCAGTACCAAAAATGATGTTTTAGAGCCCCCGACTATAGTAGCACTGTAGCATCCTACAACATGAAGATTTAAAGAAGATACTAAGTCTAGAATTCCACACGAGCAGCCTTCCGGCCGTGAAGTTAGCTGCAATTTGATAAATGAGGCAGTTTACTGTAGCATGTATACCATAGCATTTTACTATAGCAATCAATGTAGCAACATACGCGAATTTTGACAGAATTCAGAAGATCCACAGGGTACATTTATTGATCGTGAGCCAGACCGCAAGACATTCCGAGATTATCTTTAAAAAGGGTTCTAGGGTATCATCTAAGGGATCTTTTGGCCACCATTTCTCCACCATCATCTCTAGGGTTTCAAGGGTCTCGAGAAGGCATATTTGAGGAACAAATCGACGGAAGAAGAAGATCACACTCAAGGAAGAGCATCTAGGAGTTCATCGGTGTCAATCCACATATTCCCATCACCATCTTCTAGTCTTCATCTTAGGGGAGTTATCATGAGTTTTGTCTTGTATCTCTTACATTTTATACTTTCTCCTTTGTTGATGATGAACTAGATTCCCAAGGTTGATGGGCATCAGGTGAACCTTGCGATGAACTTGCTTGTATGGATGTTTTGATTTACATTTATGGTATTTGTGTGGTTTGTAGTTTAAGCCTTGTGATCTTTGATGTGTTGATTTACATGAGAACTCTGTATTTCAACTTCTAGTTTGTACTTGGTAGCGTGACCATCGCCTTGTACTAGAAACTCTTGGCTTAGAAGGGATTCATGTATGAATACACCGTGACCATCGGGGTATTTCGTACCTCTCCAACCATTACGGTTGGACTTAGTTGAGTATCGGCCCTAATTAGAGATATTCTGACTCTTAATGCAATCATAAGAGGATTTGGGCGGATGCAATCCCGACCCAATACTTGTATGGGATTAGGGGTTATCATCGTAACCATCGGGGTAACCTACCTTTCGATGTCTCTTGGCCCAACCACCATTGCCTCTGTAATTCTAGCATCCCTCTAGCTGTAGTAGTCCTGAGGGGATCCTTGCTCGGGGACCTTGCACTTTCATTGTTATTTGTCCCTTAATGTGTTCACATGTTGTGCCTTAGTCTAGTTGTTTATAGCTTTCTCTTTTGTTAGTTTTCTTATTTTGCTTTAAACCTATATTTTGTAGATTAGACAGTGTCATCTAGGGGAGAGTAATAACAGCTCTTGGGATCCAAGGGAATACGACCCCCTCTTGCTTGGGCGAGTGGTATTACTTGATGACCCATGTGCTTGCAGAATCTTATCAGCTCTCGATTGAGGCATTATGGCAGGGCTTACGGGCGTAAGTAACCCGTAAGCAGTCCTGAAAATTTTAGCAGAATATCCCATATTCTGCTGACCAGGACCCTGAAAGTGCACGGGTTGTCGAAGTAATAAAGTACCCCGGTGAGAGGGAATTTCTACTTAGCTAGTGCGAAAATAATGGTGGTGAGGGAAAGCAATGTGTGTGCAATAATAGAATGAGAAATATGGAGAAAGAAGAGTGCAAGCAAAAAAGCAAGGAGGAAAAAATCAATGTAAAGATGGGATACCAGGACAAAGCTCCCCCTTGAACTAATGGTTCTAGTGCAAGACTAGTATTATACCTTACAATTGATATCTAATGAGTCGTGGAAATCCTAAAGCACACTGTCCCAAACCTAAGGTCAACTGTGACTGGCTCCAATACTATGCCCCGGTACTAGGATTCACTACAACCCTTCATTTTGTTGATCGCTCAACTAAGCCCCAGGGGAGTCCATCTCCTAATCTTCACACTACGTGGAACTGCTTTGGGTTCTAGGGATTCCAAGTGATAGACATGATCCTAAGTATAGGTCTAACCCTTTGGTCCAAGCGAAAGAACCCAAGTCCCTCGTCGAGCCTAGAGCAAACCTCGCCGGATAGATGCCAACGAAAGCTCCTCCAATATCTATCTTCCAAAATATGTCAATGTTGATGCCATAGACTTGCTCCAAACCTCTACAAAATGCTCTCCAAACCCTAGCTGTAAGCTTTCATGAAGTTGGGCAAAAGATAGGTCGAAATGTTCTCAAATAAATATGAGTCGCGGCTATTTAAAGGCCAAAATCGGGCATCCACACGGCTGTGTGGAATTTCCACAAGCCCTTATGGATTTTCTGGAAATCAATTTTTGGCACGTAGTGAATAGTAAACTGCTGCAGTAATTTACTGCGGTGATTTGTTACAATAACTTCTACAGCACTTAAACCCAAGTTGTTCCCGACTTCATGTTTTTCATCGAGGCTGTTGAATTAGGCACACAACTAACGGTAGGCTCGGCCTTAGGTTCACCAAAAGTATGCAAAAGAAGCATTCTACAAGGGGATATTAAAACATTTCATAAAAGGTATCATTGTTCTAGCTAAAATCTTAAATCAAAAAGGACAATAACTCAAAAATGTGTAAGTGTGTACTCACTCAAGTTAACTCAAAAAGTACTCCTCTAAGCTCTTATTACAAGGACTTATTTATACACAAGGAAGGAGGTAGTAGCTTCCCACAACCTCTAAGGTAGCCCTTTCCTAGGCGGCCGCCAAAGGTGGCTTTCACACTTTCGAGGAGGTAGCTCTTTCTACCAAGGTAGTAGCTTTCACGCATCACATGAGATAGCTCTTTCTCTCATTAGGGCATAACTTCTATCCGACTTATGAGAGTAGCTACATATTCATAGATGGTAGCTCTTTCCACCCCAAATGCACAAATAAAAACTAAACAAATATTCACAAGTGCACCTTTTTTTATTTTTTTTTATATCTCAAAACAAAACTAAAAACTTAACTAAAACTATGATAAACTAGTACTTCAAACATTGAGCTCAAGTTTCCAAAAGATTTCAAGAGTGATTGGTGCAATATGAAATAATCGAGCAAAAATTCCCTAAAATTCAAGTACAAACTAGAACATGATGAGACACAATGTTAAAAATTCTCCTAAACTCTAAGAATACAACTTGTTGCAACTAAGGTGAACCGCCATGGGCTACATGAGCATAACAATTGAACGCACAAGTATAAGATATACATTGTCCCCAATGTATGCATGCAAGCACAAGAAAAAATATAATAATTCAAGCAAAATATATGGGAGTGGACAATTGAAACAATACTCCCTTGAACTCCAAGTGTTGCGTTCGATGAAGCTATGTTCATTGAGAGTTGAGTCTCAATGGGTTATGAAGCACACACGGTCCCATGACCGTGCCAATGACTATTCCTCAAATTCCAAACATCCAAGGCCATCTGCATGTATACACAAGGGGTTTAGTGAAGCTCAACAAAAACAAAATAAACTCGAGTATATAAAGATGAAGCAATGAAATACAACTCGAGAAAATATAAGCTCAGAAGGAAGATCCTTTCTGAGTAATACAAGTCCAAAATATGAAATAAAAGTGCAAATAAGAGAAAAATGAAATAAACTATGACGCCTCCGCGTTGGTGTCATGATCGGTCGGCTTAGGTGCTGCTGCTCGCTCGGCTAGTACTGGTAGATCTACCGGTGTAACCTGCTAATCAAGAGGCGATGTTGGTAACCAGGGCCTCATCACAAAGGGTGATGTCACGGCTCGCTCGAGTAGCTGTTGTAAGGTGTCGAACTGTGCCATAACCTCTGTGTGGTGAGCAACCTTGAGTAGCCCTAATCTCAGCCACCTCTGTCTGAAGGACCGCCACAGCATTCTCGAGGCCCTCCAATCTGTCCTGGCCTCGAGAAAGAGAAAAGATGTGAACTAGAGGTGGCTCCTGCACTGCGGGTGGTATCTCTATCTCTGACTGTGCTGGAGGTGGCTGCAATGTCGGCTGCGACCCCTCAGCCTCATCACCCTCACCCTCGGCTTGCTCTGGCTGAGGTACAATCATGGAATAAACACCTAGCCCACATCTACGGACCATACCCATCAGCCTCAACATCTCCAAACAGAGGGGAGTTGGTAGCACTGTCTTCTCGGCCCCTTGAACATCGTCCAGGAAACCCATCCCTATGAGGAGTCTCATAATGTACGAGCCCGAAAAGATCCCTCTAACCCTAGGGTACTGGCCCTGGTGGTAGAAGTACTTTGCTAGGATGTGCCCTAGGTGGAGTGGTGCGCCCTACACCATGGAGTATAAGTAAAGTAACTCCAAACGGCTCAATACTCCGGTGCTATCACCTCGGCCACTCACTGACCTGCTTAGTATGGCATGAATGTATCTGTACGCTGGCCGGGAAAGCCATGTCACCTTCGAGATGCCTGGCTCGTACTGACCCCTCCACACAAGAATCTATATGCTCTCTGAGGTGTCAAACTCCAGGGGTAGTCAGTAGGGAGTTGCTCGTACTCCTCAATCTCTATGTAAGCTCCATCGTATAGTCCCAATAGGATTGAGAACTGACTCACACTCATGCTATGGCACTGACCGAGCGCACAGAACAGAATGTTGTCGATGTCTGTAAAGCTACCATATGATCGGTCAAACTCAAAAGAGGCGAGCACCTCTAGTGTGAGAGTACAGATGCCCAGCTCTATGATCGATAATAAACTGCCCCAACCACCTACTGAATGTAGCTCATCTACCTCGTTTTCTATCTCCTCTCCTAACTATATCCCTCTCAATATGCTCGAGTCTGGAACACGAGTATGTCTAAATATCAATTTAGATAAACGTACAAATCTCGCTTGGGCTCAGGGATGGTAAACTATAGTGGTTCTAGAGAGGGTGAACGAGGGTGTTTACCTGATGATTTCGATCGGGGAGCCATTCCTGCAAAGAATGAAAAGGAATCGATTAAATTTCATATATATAACAATCAGCAGGAATCCACAGGATTTTTGGGCCACCTGAGAGACACGGCCGTGAGGCCAAAAACTTGTACAAATGGCCCCCAATCACGTCGAAACTTTCCACATTCATTCATAGAGTGTATACACATGCAAACCAAATGGAAATAATTCAAATAACCTAAAAGAATCGAATTTATAAAGTAAAAATGAAAAATAAAGCTTACAGACAATTTGAGACTCCAAAACTTGGAATTCGGCCATCAAACACTCTAGAAACCTGTAATAATGAAGAGGAGAAGATCGGGAGTGCAAGTGGGAGTGTTCTTTAAAGGCAGAGGCGATAAAGAATGAAAAAGCACAAAGAGATTTAAAGAAAAGTCGCTGCTTTTGGAGTTCTATAAATCCACACGGCCGTGTGCCTTTACTGAGATCGTTCACAGGGGCAGTCACACGCCCATGGGTTCTCTCTGTTTACTCTCTGAACACCCACGTACGGCCGTGTGGAAATTTCACATGGCCGTGTGCCTTCAAATTGGCACCCACACACCCCTGTGTGCTCTCAAGATAGCACTTAAGGCTTTTGCACACATTTACAAGGCTGTGTGCCCAACTTGGCCAATACAAAAGGCCAGCCACAAGGGCACCCATACGCCCCAGTGGCCTCTCTAGATCAACCAAGAGAAACCTAAGTGTTCCACATGGTCGAGTTCCTCTCACAAGGGCAAGCACATGCCCCTATGTCTTCTCGGGATGGAAGGGAAGTCTCTGCAGAGTTTCACATGACCGTGTGAAAATTCCACACGGCCGTGTGCCTTAACACAAGAGGACTCACAGGGGCATCCACACTCCCCTGTGTGCTCTCGGGATGGAGAGTTGAAGTTCTGCAGGAATTCACACAGCCATGTGGAAATTCCACACGGCCGTGTGCCCTTCACAGGGTCGTTTATTGGGGCATTAACACGCCCCTATATCCTCTAGAGATGAGCTCTCAATGGACACACACGCCCGTGTGTCTTCTTTGGATGACTTAGAAAAATTACAGGTTCTGTAGAAGATTTTCGAAACGCAAATACAACACTCAGAGCCTGTATAAAACGGTAAAAATACGACTAGAGATCCATGAAAACACACTCAAATAACCTAGAACTTCATCAATCACAATTAGGCACATGAAAACATCAATGATCCACGAGAAAAATCACAGCACTCATGTATAAAATCCAAGACACCAACACTAAGACTCTTATTCATGCTAATACTAAACTAACTCCTAGAAAAATAGTAAAAGCTTGGGTTGCCTCCCAAGAAGCACTTGTTTAACGTCACTTAGCTTGATGTACCTAGCCTTAACTCATGGGGGTTCATGAATGAAAGTTGCCCTCTTCCTACAACCTGAAAGCATGCTTGCATAATTTTTGTAGTTTAGAGGGGAAGTTGTTGAGTTTGTTACCACACAAGGACGAAACACCCTTACTTCTTGAATGCTCATCCCCATTTGCATTGGGGCTCTTCTTGTGGCGTCTTCTCACTCTCCTAACCTTCCATATCATCCTCTTCATAACTCCCGGGGCCATTCCACTTTCTCTACTAGACCAAGTGATAGAACATCTTCATTCTCCATGTCTTGGTCTGGCCACCCTTCATACAGGTGTGAATCATCGTTTCCTACACATATTCATTAATTAGTTCATCGGTAGTGTCAAGATAATATAAAGTATCATCAAATTCTAGAGAATGTCCCATGGCTTTGGCGAGGCGATAGGTGAGCTTTCCATCTCCAACTCTCAAGGTTAGCTCCCCGCCGTCCATGTCAATGAGTGCTTTGGAGCTGCACAAGAACGGTCTCCCAAGAATCAGCCGGACATCGACATCCAACACTATGAAGTCCACAGGAAATATGTACTTGTCGACTTTGACGAGCACGTCTTCAATGATACCCTCAGATGTCTAACTGAACAATCGGCTAGTTGGAGTGTCATCCGAGTGGGCCTAGGCTCTCCTAAGCATAGCTTTTGAAAGAAAATGTAAGGCATTATATTAATGCTAGCTCCTGAATCCGCCAATGCCTTTTCCTTACCCAAGTTTCCAATGTTACACAGAATGATGAAGCTTCCGGGCTCTTTCCTCTTGCTCAGCATACTCTTTTGCAACACCACTGAGCAAGTGGCATTTAGTATCACCGATGCACTCTCCTCCAATTTCCTCTTTGATAAGTGCTCATGTTTAAGTAATACGAAGTGTTATATTTTTACATTGAGCATTACTTTTCTCAGATTTTATCATTGATTAGTCTGCATTTGTGTTCTTTTGTGCATGTAGGGTTGTGGAGAAGAGTTAGAGAAATAGGAGCAGAATTAGGTCATGTCCGCTTTTATTGAGAAGTTTCTTAGACCAAGCAAGGATCAAGGCACGGGTTCTAGACTTGTAGGTGTGTGCCAACCTCCGATGTGCTTGAATTGTTCTATGATTTGGAGGGGCACAAAAGCATTCACACTCATAAAGTCAAGCCGTGTAACATGGAAGAACTTCGTTAATAAGGAGAAAAGAAGAAACGACATGATCTACCGTTGGTTGTGTGCCCAATTCAACGGCCTCGATGAAGAACATGAAGTCTGGAACAACTTGGGAAATTACTATAGCAGTTTACTGTTCAAATTACTATATCAGTACTGCAGCAGTTTACTGTTCAAATTACTATAGCGATACTGTAGCAAATCAATGCATTAAATTACTATAGTAGTTTACTATTCACTGCACGCTAGAAATTGATTTCCAGAAAATCCACACAGGCGTGAGGAAATTTCGCACGGCCGTGTGGATGCCCGATTTCAACCTTTAAATAGCCATGACTCAGATTCATTCGGGAAGCTTTCGCCGGCATTGATTCAGCGAGGTATGCCCTAGGCTTGACAAGGAACTTGGTGAAGAAGACGGAGCGGCTTCACAAGACCATCGCCATGCATCACAAGGGGGTTTTATTCATGTTTTCTATACTTGTTCATACATACACTTTGATGATTTTGTATAGCTCCATGGAGAGCTAAACCCCTAGTGGGTATTCGGACTTGTAAACCCTTGGATGACATTGTTTCTATGACTTTTATTATGCTTTCTTAATTGATGCTTTTAATTGAGTTCTAATCTTGCATGATAATTGTAATTGATTTTCCCTTAGCTGTGACACTAGGGTTGAGAATCATCTAGATTATCTTTTGAAGGTGTGATAACTTCTATAGGATTGACTACGCGAGATTGGAGAGGGTCTAGAGGGTGAGTCGAGAGGTAGCGAAACGTCCCCTTTTCCCTTCGGCATGATTTTCCCAACCTCCGTATTCTAAGAGTTCTTTGCGGTCAAAGTAGAGCAAACTTCTAGGAGATGAACTCCCCTGGGGCTTAGTTGCACGTGCAACAGAGTGAAGGATAGTAGTGAATCCTAGTGTTGGAGCATAACTAAGACTAAGGTTCTTTCACCTGGACCAAAGGGTTAGAACAATACTTAGGGACAGGGATTATCAATTGGAATCCCTAGAACCCAAAGCAGTTCCACGTAGTATGAGGCTTAGGAGATGGACTCCCCTGGGGCTTAGTTGAGCGATCAACAGAGTGAAGGGTTGTAGTGAATCCTAGTGTCGGGGCATAGTGTTGGAGCTAGTCACGGTTGAGCTTAGGTTTCGGACCGTGTGCTTAAGGATTTCTATGACTTATTAGGCATTAATTAGCTAGAAGGTATGATACTAGTCTTGCTCTAGAAGCATTAGTCTTAGCGGGAGCTTTGTCCAGGTACCTCATATTTGCATTGATTGGTTCCTTCGTACTCCTTGCTTGCATTCTTCTTTCTTCCATATTTCTCGTTCTATTATTGCAAACACATTGCTTTCTCTCACCACCATTATTTTCACACTAGCTAAGTAGCAATTCCTCTTGTCTTGAATTACTACTCCCTCTGGATTCGACTACCCTCTCACCGGGGTACTTTATTACTTCGACAACCCATGCACTTTTGGGCCCCTGTCACTCTTGTTGGTTAAGAGGTCCTTCAAGAACCTCACGTACTTAGGCATTTGTGACAACACCTCCATGAATAGCATATTGATGTGTAACTATTTGAACAACCCCAAGAACTTCTTGTACTGTTCGTCATTTTGATCACTCTTCAACCATGAAGGATAGGGGATTCTTGGCTTGTAAGGTGGGGGTGCCACCTTCTTCTCTTTCGGTACTTCCTCTGCCTCCACATTCTTGGGTGCTTCATCACTTTTCTTCTCAAGAGGGAGACTACTCTCAACCTCCCGGCCACTCCTTAAAGTAATTGCCTTCACTTGTTCCCTTGGATTTGTCTCCGTGTTGCTTGGCAAACTCCCTTGAGGCCTTTCGGATAGAGACTTAGCAATTTACCCAACTTGGTTCTCCAAGTTGTGTAGCGATGCAGTGTGGCTTCAACTGATTGGAATCTTGCATCCAACGATTGGACAAACCTTGTGAGTGCCTTCTACAAATCGGTCATCTTGTTCTTTAACCCTGACACTTGGTTTCCATATTCAGTGCTTGTTGTTGTTGAAAGCCCGGCAGTGCATTGCTCTTTTGTTGCCCTTGGTTGCTCTATGACAAGTTGGGGTGATTCCTCCACCCTAGATTGTAGGTACTACTATAGGGATTCCCTTGACCTCTGAACGCGTTACCTACAAAATCCGCTTGCTTAACCGAAGAAGTACCACCAATTGTAATCGGACAATCACTAGAAGCATGTCCTCTCCCACATCCATTACAACTAGTAATGGCCGCCACTCTAGGTGAAGTTAGAGTGTCTAACTTCTTGCTCAATGACTCAACTTGGGCCGCCAAAGATGTTACCACATCAATCTCATGACATCCGGCCACCTTCTTCCAATCTCTTGAGTTCCATTGATAGCTATTCAAAGCCATCTCTTCAATGAGGTGTCGGGCTTCACCGGGGGTCTAGTTTCCTAAGGTACCTCCGGCCACCGCATCTAACAATTTCTTTGTACTTGGATTCAACCCGTTGTAGAAAGTGTGGACAATCATCCACTCGGGGAATCCATGTTGTGGGCACCTCCTCAAGAGATCCTTGAACCTGTCCCATGTCTCGAATAGAGACTCCAATTCTGTCTGAAAAAAGGAAGAAATTTCATGAGTTTTGTCTTGTATCTCCAACTTTTTATACTTTCTCCTTTGTTGATGATGAACTAGATTCCCAAGGTCGTCGGGCATCAGGTGAACCTTGCGATGACCATGCTTATTTGGATGTTTTGATTTACATTTATAATATTTGTGTGGCTTGTGGTTTAAGCCTTGTGATCTTTGATGTGTTGATTTACATGAGAGCTCTGTATTTCAACTTCAAGGTTGTACTTCGTAGCGTGACCATCACTCTTGCACTAGACACACTTGACTTAGAAGGGATTCATGTATGAATACACCGTGACCATCGGGGTATTATATTACCCTCCAACCATTATGGTTGGACCTAGTTGAGTATCGGCCCTAATTAGAGATATTCTAACTCTTAATGAAATCATAGAAGGATTTGGGCGGAAGCAATCCTGACCCAATACTTGTATAGGATTAGAGGTTATTACCGTGACAATCAGGGTAACCTACCTTTGGATGTCTCTTGGCCCAACCACCATTGCCTTTGTAATTCTAGCATCTCTCTAGCTATAGTAGTCCTGAGGGGATCCTTCCTCGGGGACCTTGCACTTTCATTGTTATTTTTCCCTTAATGTGTTCACATAGTGTGCCTTAGTCTAGTTGTTTATAGCTTTCTCTTTTGTTGGTTTTCTTATTTTGCTTTAAACCTATATTTGGTAGATTAGATAGTGTCATCTAGGGGGTGAGTAATAACAGCTCTTGGGAACCCAGGGAATACGACCCCCCTCTTGCTTGCGCGAGGGGTATTACTTGATGACCCGTGTGCTTACGGAATCGTATTATCTTTCTATTGAGGCATTATGGAAGGGCTTAGGGGCGTAAGTAACCCGTAAGCAGTCCTGAAAATTTTAGTAGAATATCCCATATTCTGCTGACAAGGATCCCGAAAGTTCACAGGTTGTCAAAGTAATAAAGTACCCCAGTGAGAGGGTAGTCGAATCCATAGGGAGTAGTGATTGAAGACAAGAGGAATTGCTACTTAGCTAGTTCGAAAATAATGGTGGTGAGAGAAAGCAATGTGTGTGTAATAATAGAAAAGAAATATGGAAGAAAGAAGAGTGCAAGCAAAGAGTAAGGAGGAAAAAATCAATGCAAAGATGGGGTACACGGACAAAGCTCCCCCAAGGACTAATGCTTATAGTGCAAGACTAGTATTATACCTTACAATTAATATCTAATGAGTCGTGGAAATCCTAAAGCACACTGTCCCAAACCTAAGGTCAACCATGACTGGCTCCAACACTCTGCCTCGGTACTACGATTCACTACAACCCTTCACTCTATTGATCATTCAACTAAGCCCCAGGGGAGTCCATCTCCTAATCCTCACACTACGTGGAACTTCTTTGGGTTCTAGGGATTCCAAGTAATAGACCCTGTTCCTAAGTATAGTTCTAAACTTTTGGTCCAGGCGAAAGAACCCTAATCTTAGTTAAGCCCCAGCACTAGGATTCATTACAACCCTTCACTCTGTTTCTCGCGCAACTAAGCCCCAAGGGAGTTTATCTCCTAGCACTTCACTCTACCTTGACCGCAAAGAACTCTTGGAACACGGAGGTAGGGAAAATCACGTCTAAGGGGAAAGGGGACGTTTCGCTACCTCACGACTCATCCTCTCGACCCTCTCCAATCTTGTGTTGTCTAATTCTATAGAAGTTGTCACACCTTCAAAGGATAACGTAGATGATTCTGAACCCTAGTGTCACGGCTAAGGGAAAATCAAAGCAATTAAACATTCAAGATTGTAACTCAATTAAAAGCATCAATTAAGAAAGCAAAATAAAAGTCATAGAAACAATGTCATCCTAGGGTTTACAAGTCTGAATACCCACTAGGGGTTTAGCTCTCCAAGGAGCTATACAAAATCATCAAAGCATATGTATAAACAAGTATAGAAAACATGAATAAAACCCCCTTATGATGCGTGGCTATGGTATTGTGAAGCCGCTTCGTCTTCTCTACCAAGTCCCTCATCAAGCCTAAGGCACACCTCGCCGGATCGATGCCGACGAAAGCTCCCCCAATAGCTATCTTGCAAAGAACGTCGATGTTGATGTCGTAGACTTGCTCCAAACCTCCATAAAATCCTCTCCAAACCCTAGCCGCAAGCTCTCCAGAAGTGTGATTTCTCCCTACCTACGTTTCCTTGGATAATTAGCGGTCGAGATAGAGTATTAGGGCTTAATTTAGACTAGGGTTCTTCCACCTGGACCAAAGGGTTAGAACTACACATAGGAACATGTTTTATCACTAGGAATCTCTAGAGCTTAAAGCAATCCCACGTAGTGTTAGGCTTAGGAAGATAGACTCCGCTGGGGCTTAGTTGACAGGTCAACAAGAGTCAAGGGTCGTAGTGAATCCTAATGCCGGACCATAATATTGGGGTTAGTCACGGTTGACCTTAAGTTTGGCACCGTGATTCTAAGGATATCCTCGACTCAATTAACATCAATAGGAAAGTATAATAGCATAGTCTTGCACTTGAAGCATAAGTCCTAGAGGTAGCTTGTCCGAATACCCTATTTCATCCATTGCTAGTCTTTCTCTTTTAACTTTTATTTGCACTTTCTTATCTTCCACCTCTCTATTTAATTTCTTGTCTTTTAGTATAATTAATTCCATAATCGACTCATCACTTCGATTATCACTTTTCGTACACCGCACAACTAAATAGCGAAATCTTGTGTTTTAAATCCCTATTCCCTGTAGATTCGACTACCCACTCACCAGGGTAATTTTATTACTTCGATAAGCCCGTGCACTTGCGGGATACACGCAAGGGGTCGTGTCATATGCCACGTTCTGTAAGTATAACTACGGGCTTCATACACGATAATTTTTGCAACTACACTAGGTAATCGCAACTATGGTAATCCACACATCCTAAGTTTCATACAAGCATCTACGCAAATCAACCACACTAAGTTATGCAAAGACATGAATAAATACAAGAAAACAATAGAACTCCATAGGAATTAGAAGTCAAGTGGTCAAAGTATTAAAACAACATAGTTCACAATCTCGGGGCACCGTGGAATGGTTAGCCTCTCATGAATTCATACAAATAAGAGAGAATAACAAGTATAAGAAAGAGAGACATCTAGACTTCTCCATCTTTACAAAATATCCTCAAATGTGCTTCAAAAGCTCCTTGGAATGGGCAATTCGACTCCTCTGGCGTCTCTAACTCACCCTTGGCCTCCTTAGCTCAAGTGGTGACAGTTGATCGTCATTCCTTCGAAGGTTCCTCCACTAGAGAAGATAACTCCCAAACAAGAGTTATTGAGAAACCCTAAGTCTGGGCATTTAAAGGGACTTTTATGGCTCAACACGGTCTAAGCACAGTCGTGTGCTCATCTTAAATCTTCTGAGTGAAAAGGGTAAGTACCATCCAGAGTGAATCATGGGGAGAGCACAATCGTTCTCGATTCTTGCTTAGCCTGGGCATGCCCATGAAAGGAGCATGTGGACCGTGCTTCCCTTGAAAGTATAGGGCCATCTTTTCCCAAAGTAACCATGGGAAGAAAGCATCTCCGTTCTTTGCCTGTGCTCTCACTAACAACCTGAGAAATCCCAAATAGATGAGAGCATGGGGAGATGGCATGCCCATGCTCTGCCTATGCTCGCATTGGACACTTCGAGGAATTGTCATCATTGGTTAGTTTTGTCCCTTATTTCACTCCATGTGTGTTATGAGCCCTAAAAACCTGGAACAGAGACAAACATACCCAGAATAGCATCATTTATAGACAAAATGCACTAAAAGACAAGCGAAGGAGTGCATTGGGGATATGCAAAATATAATATAAAATGCACTCCTCAATGGCCACATTCTTACACCTTTAAGTGGCTCGTAAGAAGTCGGGTATAAATAGGCCTGATGAGGATTTTTAGGGTATCAAAGTTCTTTTCTTTTAGGCAAGTCTTGGAGGCAAAGTTAGGGAAGATAAAAGGCAAATCTCTACCACCTAAGAAGCAATTTCAAGGAGGATTTGGCTCAACATTCAAGGGGATTAAAGATTGTAGTCATTAAGTTCACTTTGGCAGCGTGCGTGGAAGCTTCTCAAGGGTTTCTTTGGCAATTCTACATTGGCATAATTGAAAAGGGGTTTTCATGGATTTCATCTTTCCTCTTATTATTTGCATCTTTTATGTTTTCCCTCCATTAATTGAGGGCTAATTTGTAGATGTTTGGGTGTAATTGAACTCCAGAATTCACTTCTTTGACATTGTTTATTGGATCTTTCATGCTTTAATTGTTTTCTTAATTGCAATCACTTCTATTTGAATCTAATTGCGTGTTTGAATGCTTGGTTGCTAACAAGGCGAAAGCCCTAGCTATCATGTTTAATGTGCTATGTGATGAGTAGAAATACCCACCTAACATAGACATGCCATGATCAGAGGGAATTTTGAGTAAGCCTAGGTATAAGGTACTTTGGAGACTCCATCTCCCTCAGTTCTCCCGAGTGAGTTATTGGCAATCGACATGCTCTTTGCAATCATGTGAAGTGAAATTTAGGAGAAATCGCATTTCTACTCTGCATTTAGTTTAGGGATAATCTCTCTATTTGAAGTAGATTATCTACTTAAGAGATTGTCATTAGCCAACAATAAAGTTTCATATAGTGTTAATGCGATTATGTGGATACCTGTATCAACTCTGCACCTATACAGTTACTCTTAGCCTGAAAAATCAGGGTTTAGTATAATTCTCGAAACTTTTTAGTTCAAATAGGATTTCACATCTAGACAACCTTTATCCTACCTTTCATAACCCTAGAGGGATGCTACAGTTGGACATCGCTCTCTTCTTTCACTTCTATCTCATTATTTCCTTATTTTCTTATTTTACTTGTTATTGTTCACACACATGACATTTGATCATTAAGGCTAATTTTTGAGTTTAGAGTTACTACAAGTATTCACTTTCTTCTTGTGAATTGATACTCTGCTTTTAGAACACTATTATTACTCGATTAGCACATACACTTGCATCCCTATCAGCAATCTCCAATTACCTTCAATAAATTGGACTATCAAAACCATATACTCAATCTTCCGAGTACTTGATTTCTACAAACATGTAGTCAAACTTTTCTTGTTAACATTCTTTAACAATGCCTTCAATTTCACTTTTCATTCTCATAAACTTGCATGCAATCCTTCTAGATGCTAACATGTGAGACATTTTCGCATTTAGGCATCCCATGTTTTTGCATCATATTGAAACCTTCCTCTTCAATTATGGAAAATAGATCCTCATGCATAAGTATCCAATGTGCAACAGCCTCTCTTATTTTTGCCATGTTAAACTTGTCATTTGTAAGAGCCAGTAGCATTTCAATACCACAACTACTTTCTGCTTCGATGGACTTGAAAGATATCCTTTGTTGCTGATTTTGGTAAATCTTTCTCTTCAAACAGGTTGATAGATGCCTTTTAAATTAAGTTGTACTTTTACTAGCACTTATAGACAACTTTCTCATACAATAAACACACTTTCTTTTTTTAGAACCATCAGTAAGAGTAATATCTTGAAAGTACATCAAAATAGTAGAAGTTTTTGCCCTTTATTTTCTCATTACCTTCCTCTTGCCCTCCTTCTCCCTCAACAACATCATAATTTTCATCATTGGGATCAATGGATTTATTTGCATTACCCTTATCACCTTCTAAACTTTCATTCATTGAAGAATTACCATCAATCATAGCTCGATTAGTAGATGAATCTATTCCTGGCTAAAATGGTGTAGAGGAGACATTTTGTGTATTTGATGACATGTCGTCTGCCAAAAAAAATCAATTTTAAATTTTTTAGTTAATTAAATATTTTAATCAAGCATTAAATAACCCATGGACTGCAAGTTAAAGAAGGTACCTTTCTTGGATGAAAAACCAGATTGTTCTTTAAGACAAACAAAATTCTTTTACAGAAGCTTGCCACCTAACTATGGAGGAAACCAATTGAAAGCATTAGACCATGAAAGTGTCACACTCACAAGCAAATAGTTTATGAGCATTAGCAATGGACGTATCTAGGAGCATCAAACTATCAATGACAACCTTCTTATTGCCTCCAAGCCATGATGTTTGGTCAAGAAAAATTGTAAAATTAAGGTTAATTTCAGTTAAGTTTTCTATTTATAAATATCTGAACAAATATAACTCAAAAAATGTTAATTATTTTCATATTTGGGGCAATGAAATATAATGAAAGTTTAAACTCGCTTCAATGGGCATGTTTGCAAAAACTACCAAGATGGAAGATCCCTTCGAGAAGTTTTTTTCTTAAGCCACAGACTTATCTCAAGTTAAAGAATAAAAATTTCTTGGCAACACTTCTAAAAAAAACTCATGATCTGCAAAAAAAAAAAAAAAAAAAAAAAAAAAAAAAGAAGAAGAAGAAAGAAAAAGAAAAAAACTCTTACGATTCATTCATATGCCCATGTTTCATGATATGTAGGTCATCTACTATATAGCATAGCACATTAGACACTATCAACTCTGATAAGTGCTTGTGTTATAGTAACGCGAAGCGTTATTATCTTACAATGAACATATCTTTTATCAGATTTTATCACTAAATAGTGTGCATTTGTGTTTTCTTATGCATTGTAGGTTTGTGGAGCTAATTTAGAGAAGAAGAACGAAGTTAGATCGTGTTTGCCATTGTTGGGAAGTGTTCAGACCAAGCAAGGAACAAGGCACGGGCCTAGACTTGTGAGTGTATGCCAATCTTCTTTGGAGGAACACAAAGGCAGACACATTCACAACAAGTCTAACTCATGTAGCTTAGGAGAATTTTACCAAGAAGGAGACTGGAAGCAATCGGCACGATCTACCATTGATTGTGTGCCCAACTCAATGGCCTCGATGAAGAACAACAGATTTGGGAGCGTTTCGGTGAGTACTGCAGCAACGCTATAGCTTGTACTGTACCAAAACACTGTAGCAAGCTACAGTTCACTTTCTGCCAAAAATCAGGATTCTAGAGAATTCACACGGGCGTGTGGAAATTCCACATGACCGTGTGAAGTCCCGATAAGTCCGAATTTAAAGCCGCACTCAACATTATAAAAGCCCGATTTGGAGATTTTTTGAGGGATCTTGGACATAACTTTCTCCCGAACTTCTGGAGAGTGCGGCTAGGGTTTCGGAGAGGACTTCGTGGAGGTTTAGAGCGCGTCATCGGCATCGTCATCAACGTTTGACGCCCGCACAAGACCACGGCCACACCATACGCAAGGGGGTTTTTCATCAATGCCTTTACTTTGTGCTTTTTTTCATATTTTGATGAACATGTATAGCTCCATGAGGAGCTAAATCCCTCGTGGGTATTCGGACTTGTAAACCCTAGGATTATTATGTTTCTATGACATTGCTATTATGCTTTTCCATTATTGATGAATAAATTTGAGTTTCAGTTTTAATTATCTTTTGCAATTGTTTTCTCTTAGCCGTGACACTAGGGTTGAAAACAATCTAGGTTATTCTTTGGAGGTGTGACAACTCTTATAGGATTAGACTACTTACGATTGAAGAGGGTTGAGAGGGTGAGTCGTGAGGTAGCGAAGCGTCCCCTTTCCTTTCCAGTGTGATTTCTCCCTATCTCCGTTTTCCTTGATTTCTTATCGGTGGAAATAGAGCAAAGTGTGAAGGGTTGACGTGAATCCTAATGCCGGGACATAGTGTTGGGGTTAGTCACGGTTGACCTTAGGTTTGGGACCGTGAGTTTAAGGATATCATCGACTCAATTAACATCAATAGGAAGGTATAATAGCATAGTCTTGCACTAGAAGCATAAGTCCTAGAGGTAGCTTGCCCGGATACCCTATTTCATCCATTGCTAGTCTTTCTCTAATCCACTTCTACTTGCACTTTCTTGCCTTCCATCTCTCTATTTAAATTTCTTGTTCCTTTTATTCTAATTGCTTCCATAAATAACTCATCAATTTTATTATCACTTTTCGTACACCGCACAACTAAATAGCGAAATCTTGTGTTTTAAATCCCTATTCCCTGTGGATTCGACTACCCACTCAATAAGGTAATTTTATTATTTCGACAAGCCCATGCACTTGCGTGATACACGCAAGGGGTCGTGTCAAGTTTTTGGCGCCGTTGCCAGGGAATAGGCGTATTTTGATACTTGTTTATGCTACTTTAGTTATTCACTTCGTTTTCTATTTCACACTTTCTTTATCTATCATTGTTCTTATTTTTCTTTTCTTTAATTTTAGCTTTCGAAGGGATGTTTGATTCAAGCGAAGCCTTTGATACACTTGCAGGACTGGTTAAGGATGTGGAACATAAAATGCAGTTGTTTAATGTACAACCAGTTCCAAAGTATATTGAGGTTGGGCAATCAGTGAGACATCCTTTTATAGAAATAGGGGATATTGTTGATCAATTTTGCATGGAGCAGAACATGAATTATGAATTGGGCATTGTATTGGATGAATTTGATAAATCAGCCCTAGCTTTTTCAAATGGTGACACAGAAGAAACCCTAGAAAAGGTCCTTGAACAGTTTGAATCAGGTTATTGGGAGCACAAGCAAGAAGTCTTCTCAATGGGAATTATAGACTTGACAGAGGAAGCTAATCAGTTGGGGACTACAGTGGAGCCCCAGGATCAACCCAAGGAGTGTGATTTGGAAAAGGGTTCCGGTTGTGTTAATGAACAGCAAGCTGCTCAATTTGAAGAAATTGACAGATTAAAGGAAAGCTGACTTCGACCATCCATTGAAGAGCCACCTGATTTGGAGTTGAAAACACTTCCAGAGCATTTAGAGTATGCATTTTTGGCAGAAGAAATGAAGTTGCCCGTGATTATAGCCTCAGCTCTCTCTTTGGAACAAAAGGCTAAGTTGGTGAAGGTGTTGAAGAAACATAAGTCTGCCCTGGCATGGAAAATTGCAGACTTAAAGGGAATAAACCACTCATTCTGTACGCATAAGATTTTAATGGAAGATAATTTCAAATCAGTGATCCAACCTCAAAGAAGACTAAACCCAAACATGAAGGAAGTTGTAAAGGCAGAGGTGGTGAAACTACTGGATGCAGGGATCATTTATCCTATTTCTGATAGTGCTTGGGTGAGCACAGCGCAAGTGGTTTCGAAGATAGGTGGGATGATAGTGATCAAGAATGAAAGAAATGAACTCATCCCAACAAGAACGGTCACAGGATGGAAAGTTTGCATTGATTACAGAAGGCTGAATGATGCGACCCGGAAGGATCACTTCCCATTGCCTTTTATTGACCAAATGTTGGAGCGATTGGCAGGGCATCAATTTTACTGCTTTCTAGATGGGATGTCAGGATACTTTCAGATTCCTATTGCTCATGAAGATTAAGAGAAGACAACTTTTACTTGTCCCTACGGGACTTTCGTATACAGACGAATGCCATTCGGGCTTTGCAACGCGCCTGCCACATTCCAACGTTGTATGACTGCTATTTTTGATGAACTTATCGAAGACATAATGGAAGTATTTATGGATGATTTCTCCGTATTTGGTGACTCCTTTGACATATGTTTGAAGAACTTAGAAAGAGTGTTGATAAGGTGTGAGGAGACAAATCTTATGCTAAATTGGGAGAAGTGTCACTTCATGGTTCAGGAAGGCATTATTCTCGGGCATAAGATTTCCCATATGGGTATGGAGGTGGACAAGGCAAAAATCGAAGTCATAGATAAGCTTCCTCCATCAACAAACGTTAAGGGAATTCGGAGTTTTCTGGGGCACGCAGGCTTCTATAGGCGGTTCATTAAGGATTTTTCGAAGATCACTCAACCGTTGACTAAGCTCCTTGAAAAAGATGCTCCGTTTGATTTTGGGAAAGATTGTGCAGCAGCTTTTAACGTGTTAAAAGAAAAACTAGTTCAAGCTCCAATCTTGATCACCCCAGACTGGAACGAACCGTTTAAGCTCATGTGCGATGCTAGTGACTATGCTATCGGAGCAGTTTTGGGACAAAGGAAAGGCAAGCAATTCCAACCTATTTATTATGCGAGTAAGACTCTCACAGATGCGCAGAAGAATTACACTACTACAGAGAATGAATTATTAGCGGTGGTGTTTGCCCTCGATAAATTCAGGCCGTATCTTATCTTGCCAAGAGTCATCGTGTTTACAGGCCATTCAGCTCTCTGTTATCTCATGAACAAAATTGATGCGAAACCAAGATTGATCCATGTGGATTTCTGCAGATTGTGTTCTTGACCTGTTTTTAACTATTTTCTTTTGCAACTTTGCAGATATGGCTTCTAGGTCTAGGAAATCGGCTGGGAAGCGGCCACGTGAGCCTACCCCACCCACCGAAGAGGTGGATTTCCAATTACCAGAGCATCGAGAGCGGTTCAAGCGATTGTCATAGCACCATTTTGGACAGTCTAGTTGATAAGTGCTTGTGTTATAGTGACGCGAAGCGTTATTATCTTACTATGAGCATCTCTTTTATCAGATTTTATCACTAAATAGTGTGCATTTGTGTATTCTTGTACATTGTAGGTTTGTGGAGCCAAGTTGGAAAAGAAGAACAAAGTTAGATCGTGTTCGCCGTTGTTGGGAGGTTTTCGGACCAAGCAAGGAACAAGGCACAAACTTGGACTTGTGAGTGTGTGCCAACCTCCTTTGGAGGGGCACAAAGGCAGTCACATTCACAACAAGTCTAACTCGTGTAGCCTAGGAGAACTTCACCAAGAAGGAGACTTGAAGCAATCGGCACGATCTATCATTGATTGTGTGCCCAATTCAATGGCCTCGATGAAGAACAACGTATTCGGGAGCGTTTCGGCGAGTACTGTAGCAGCACTGTAGCTTTGTTATTGTTCTAATCCACTGTAGCAAGTTACTGTGCATTTTCTGCCGAAGATCAAGTTTTCAGAGAATTCACACGGGCGTATGGAATTAACACACGGCCGTGTGAATCATTTTCCAGCAAGCCAGAGACTTCACACGGGCGTGTGGAAATTCCACACGGCCGTGTGAAGTAATTTTTCAGGAAGACAGAAACTTCACACGGGCGTGTGGAAATTCCACACGGCCGTGTGAAGCCCCGATAAGTTCAAATTTAAAGCCGCACTCAGCCTATTTAAAGCCTGATGGGGAGACTTTTTTATCATCTTTGGACCTATCTTTCTCTCCAACTTCGAGAGGGTGCGGCTAGGGTTTCGGAAAGGACTTTGTGGAGAATTGGAGCACGCCAACGGCATCATCATCGACGTCTGACGGCAGCACAAGACCATGGCCACATCACACGCGAGGGGGTTTTCATTGATGTTCTTATTTTGCAATTTATTTTACACTTTGATGAACATGTATAGCTCCATAAGGAGCTAAACCCCTCGTGGGTATTCGGACTTGTAAAACCCTAGGATCATTATGTTTCTATGACATTGTTATTATGTTTTTCCATTATTGATGAATAAATTCGAGTTTCAGTTTTAATTATCTTTTGCTATTGTTCTTCCTTAGCCGTGACACTAGGGTTGAGAACAATCTAGGTTATCTTTTGGAGGTGTGACAACTCCTATAGGATTAGACTACTTAAGATTGAAGAGGGTTGAGAGGGAGAGTTGTGAGATAGCAATGTACCCCTTTCCCTTCCGGTGTGATTTCTCCCTACCTCCGTTTCCTTGGTTAATTAGCGGTCAAGATAGAGTTTTAGGGCTCAATCTAGACTAGGGTTCTTCCACCTGGACCAAAGGGTTAGAACTACATAGAGGAACAGGTTTTATCACTAGGAATCCCTAGAGCTTAAAGCAATCCCACATAGTGTTAGGGTTAGGAAGATAGACTCCCCTGGGGCTTAGTTGACAGGTCAACAAGAGTCAAGGGTCGTAGTGAATCCTAATACCGGGACATAATGTTGGGGTTAGTCACGGTTGACCTTAAGTTTTGGGACCGTGAGTTTAAGGATATCCTCGACTCAATTAACATCAATAGGAAAGTATAATAGCATAGTCTTGCACTAGAAGCATAAGTCCTAGAGGTAACTTGTCCGGATACCCTATCTCACCCATTGTCAGTCTTTCTCTTTTAATTTCTACTTGCTTTTCTCTTGTCTTTCATCTCTCTATTTACTTTCTTGTCCCTTTTATTCTAATTGCTTCCATAAATCACTCATCAATTTTATTATCACTTTTCGTACACCGCACAACTAAATAGCGAAATCTTGTGTTTTAAATCCCTATTCCATGTGGATTCGACTACCCACTCACCAGGGTAATTTTATTACTTCGACAAGGCCGTGCACTTGCGGTACACACGCAAAAGGTCATGTCACTAGGATCTTAGTTATCAGCACACTTCGAGGGATCCAGTCAGGAGAAGAGCTAGCAGCGAGGTTGAGGGGTTAGTGATAGTAGGAGGCTGGGACCATGTACTGTCGATCAGAGAGCCAGTGATCCGCACACTGACACTAGAGGTACTGGCTTCTTTCGAGTTCGATAGAGGGTATACCAGCTTCACAGACGTCGACACTATACAGTTTCGGGCACTAGGTCAGAGCTATAGCATGAGTGTGAGCCTATTTTCAGTGCGATTGGGTTTATACGATGAGCCTTACACCAGGACTGAGGAGTACAAGGGCTTGGCCACAGACTACCCTGGAGCATTGACACCGCAGAGAGCCTATAGGGCATTGTGCGGGAAGGGATAGTACGAGCCGGGTGTCTCCAAGGCATCTTGCCTTTCCAGACCTGCCTACAGATACCTACATGCAGTTATGAGCAGGTCCATCAGTGGCAGAGGGGATAGTACTGGAGTACTGAGCCGACAGGAGCTACTGTATCTATACTCCATGGTGCAAGGAGTACCACTCCACTTGGGACATCTAGTAACTAAGTACCTGCGCCACCAGAGCCAGTATCCCAGAGTCAGACTGATTTTCTCAGGCCCCTACATCCCCAGGTTGCTCATAGGGAATGCGCTACTAGATGCTATTAGAGGGGTGAAGCAGACCAGTGTACCAGCCCCCCTTAGTATGGAGACATTGAGACAGATGGGGATGATCCGTAGATTAGGACCAGGAGTCTACACCCTGATTATCCCCCACTCAGAGCCCGAGCAGGCCGAGGGGTCACAGGCAGTGTTAGAGCCACCTCAGGTCCCGACAGAGGCTGAGGCAACACCCACAGCACCGGAGCCACCTCCAGTGTGGATCTTCTCTCCATCTGGGGGCCAGGATAGCTTCGAGTGCCTCGATAGTGTTGTGGGTACTGTGCAGACAAAGTTGGTTGAGCTCAGGGCTGCACACACAGCACAGCATACTGAGGTTATGGCTCGATTAGACCTTGTTCAGCAATTACTTGAGCGAGCTATGACATCACCATTTGTAGTCTGACCTCGAGCTCCGTCTCCACCCCCATCTCCATCACCATCAGCTGATCCACCAGCACCAGTAGAGCCTACAATAGTACCAGAGGCTACTCCACAGGACACCGACGCTGAGGCGTCGTAGTTTTATTTTTATTTTTACTTCAGTTGTACTTTTTCTTTATATTTTGGACTTGCACTCGGAAAGGATCTTCCTTCTGAGTTTATCTTTATTTTGCTTTTATTTTTTTTATTTTATTTTATCTCGAGTTGTATTTCATTTTCATATCTTTATATACTCGAGCTTTATTTTTATTCTTCTTGAGCTATACTAAACCCTTACGTATGTCTGCAGATGATCTTGGATGTAAGGAATTTGAGGAATAGTCATAGGCACCGTCATGGGACCGTGTGTGCTCCACAAAACCATTGAGACTCAACCCTCAATGAGCCTAGCTCCATCAAACGCAACACTTGGAATTCAGGGGAGTAATGTGTCAATTGTTTACCCCTACATAAATTGTGTGAATTGTTTTACTTATTTGTTGTGCTTGCATACGTACATTGGGGACAATGTACATTTTAAGTGTGTGTGTGGGGGGGATTCACATTGCACACACCTTTACTTGTGCGTTCAATTGCTTATGCTCTTGTAGCATATGGCGGTTCATCTTAGTTGCAACGTTTGTATTGTTAGAGTTTAGGAGAATTTTTAACATTGTATTCTATCATGCTCTAGTTTTTACTTGAATTTTTAGGGAGTATTGGCTCGATTATCTTATATTGCACAACTTACTCTTGGAATCTTTTGGAAACTCGATCTTGAAGTTTTTAAGGACAAGTTTGATGTCGTTCTTAGTTTTACTTTGGAAAATGCATATATATATATAGTTGCTTTGTTTTATGTATGCATTTGGGGTGGAAAGAGCTACCACCTATAAAGTATGTAGCTACTCTCATAAGTCGGATACAAGTTATGCCCTAATGAGAGAAAGAGCTATATCATGGGATGCGTGAAAGCCACTATCCCGGTAGAAAGAGCTACCTCCTTGAAAGAGTGAAAGCCACCTTTGGCGGCCGCCTAGGAAAGGGCTACCTTCGAGGTTGTGTGAAACTACTACTTCCTTTCTTGCTTTTCGTATATAAATAAGTCCTTGTTAACAAAAGTTTGAGGAGTACTCGTTGGGTTGTCTTGAGTGAGTTCACACACACTTACACATTTTCGAGTTAATTGACCCTTTTTATTTCATGTATTTAGCTAGAGCAATGATATCCTTATGCGATGTTTTGATTTTCCCTTACTTGTAGAATGCTTCCTTTGCATACTTTTGGTGAACCTAAGGACGATCACTTTCAATTGTTCTTCCCAAGTACATTCACATTTTATTTTTGCTTGAGGACAAGCAAAAGCTTAAGTGTGGGGGAGTTTGATAAGTGCTTGTGTTATAGTAACGCGAAGCGTTATTATCTTACAATGAACATATCTTTTATCAGATTTTATCACTAAATAGTGTGTATTTGTGTATTCTTATGCATTGTAGGTTTTTGGAGCTAATTTAGAGAAGAAGAATGAAGTTAAATCGTGTTCGCCGTTGTTGGGAAGTTTTCGGACCAAGCAACGAACAAGGCACGAGCCTAGACTTGTGAGTGTGTGCCAACCTTCTTTGGAAGGGCACAAAGGCAGTCACATTCACAACAAGTCTAACTCGTGTAGCTTAGGAGAACTTTACCAAGAAGGCGACTGGAAGCAATTGGCATGATCTACCATTGATTGTGTGCCCAACTCAATGGCCTCGATGAAGAACAACGGATTCGGGAGCGTTTCGGCAAGTACTGTAGCATCAATGTAGCTTTGTACTGTAGCAAGCTACTGTTCACTTTCTGCAGAAAATCAGGATTCTAGAGAATTCATACGGGCGTGTGGATTAATTTTTCAGCAAGCCAGAAACTTCACACGGGCTGTAGAAATTCCACACGGTCGTGTGAAGTCCCAATAAGTCCGAATTTAAAGCCGCACTCAACATTATAAAAGCCCAATTAGGAGACTTTTTGAGGGATCTTGGACCTAACTTTCTCCAGAACTTCTGGAGAGTGCGGCTAGGGTTTTGGAGAGGACTTCGTGAAGGTTTAGAGCGCGTCATTGGCATCGTCATCAACGTTCGACGGCCGCACAAGACCACGGCCACACCATACGCAAGGGGGTTTTTCATCAATGCCTTTACTTTGTGCTTTCTTTCATATTTTGATGAACATGTACAGCTCCATGAGGAGCTAAAGCCCTCGTGAGTATTCGGACTTGTAAACCCTAGGATTATTATGTTTCTATGACGTTGCTATTATGCTTTTCCATGATTGATGAATAAATTTGAGTTTTAGTTTTAATTATCTTTTGCAATTGTTTTCTCTTAGCCATGACACTAGGGTTGAAAACAATCTAGGTTATCCTTTCGAGGTGTGACAACTCCTATAGGATTAGACTACTTAAGATTGAAGAGGGTTGAGAGGGTGAGTCGTGAGGTAGCGAAGCGTCCCCTTTCTTCTCCGGTGTGATTTCTCCCTACCTCCGTTTTTCTTGATTTCTTAGCGGTCGAAATAGAGCAAAGTGTTAGGTAGATAAACTCCCCTGGGGCTTAGTTACGCAAGCAACTGAGTGAAGGGTTGCCGTGAATCCTAAGCACTAGGGCTAAATCTAGACTAGGGTTCTTCCACATGGACCAAAGGGTTAGAACTACACATAGGAACAGGTTTTATCACTAGGAATCCCTAGAGCTTAAAGCAATCCCACGTAGTGTTAGGCTTAGGTAGAAATACTCCCCTGGGACTTAGTTGCGTGAGCGACAGAGTGAAGGGTTGACGTGAATCCTAATGCCGGGACATAGTGTTGGGGTTAGTCACGGTTGACCTTAGGTTTGGGACCGTGAGTTTAAGGATATCCTCGACTCAATTAACATCAATAGGAAGGTATAATAGCATAGTCTTGCACTAGAAGCATAAGTCCTAGAGGTAGCTTGTCCGGATACCCTATTTCATCCATTGCTAGTCTTTCTCTAATCCACTTCTACTTGCACTTTCTTGCCTTCCATCTCTCTATTTAAATTTCTTGTCCCTTTTATTCTAATTGCTTCCATAAATCACTCATCAATTTTATTATCACTTTTCGTACACCGCACAACTAAATAGCGAAATCTTGTGTTTTAAATCTCTATTCCCTGTGGATTGGACTACCCACTCACCAAGGTAATTTTATTACTTCGACAATCCCGTGCACTTGCGGGATACACTCAAGGGTCATGTCAAACTCACTGATTTGATTAAAAAAAAAGGTCATTTACACAAATCAAGAAAAAGGAAGCCTTTCAATCTGTCAAAATTGTAGCAGTTAATAACACATTAAATACTACCAATTGAGCAAACTCAAAAGCAAAGCAGGTAAAATCATTGGAATAATCATGAAAATGTAAGATTCCATCATTAAAACTAAGCAAGAGACTTGCAGTTGTAAGCATCGTCATCAAGGGTCATGATAGTTAGTTAGTGACGACATCTTTCAAGATGTTGGTAATCCTCTCTCAAGTGGGCGTTAGAGCCTGACATTGTCCACACCATAGCTCAAAGAACTCAACAAGCGCAAGTTGCACAACGCTATTCGAATTCAAAATGTGGAAGAGGAAATTAGGGTAAAATGATGATGAATCGATGCTTGATGAATCACTATGTTGGAAGTGGATAGCATTAAAAAAAAGTCTAGTGTGTTTTTACCGTTTATACATTTTTATAAGTTCACACTTCACAGCCTCATTGAGTCCAAGTAAGATTTTTATTGTTCAAAATAAAATTATATATATATATATATATATATATATATATATATATATATATATATATATATATATATATATATATATATTTATCTCGCGAGCACTCAAATCAAGTATTAAGATACTCGAACTCGAGCATGATCAAGTTGAGTTCGAGTTTTTTCGGAGGTTAGCTCAAGTAGCTTGTAAATAGTGGTGTATGGTTTACACCACTAATTATAACCAAAGTTCTTGTAGTCAAAATTTTATTGGAAACATCCCCCTTTCATTCCAACTCGATCAACTTGAATTTGCATAGAGATGATTAGTGGAAAATTAATTAAAGATTGATAGGGATGCAAGTGTACTTGTCGATCTTGTAATAAACTGTGCTAAAGAGTAAGGTATAGATCCTAAGGGAAAATAAAGTCTACTAGTACTAACCCTTAATCTGAAAACTAGACTACTCAAAGTTGTGTGGTGTGAAAGAAAAATAAAAGAAAACAGATATCAATAGCACTAAAATGAATACAGCTAAGCAGATAAGAGAAATGGGGTGCTTGGGCATAGACTTCCTCTAGGGCCTTGTAAGTCTAGGACAAAGGTTCTAGCAATGGTATTTAAACTGAGAGAAATCCTAAATTATACAATACCCTTTCTCAAGGTGAATTGTAGTTGATCTGGTATGGTGTTGATACATACAACCTCATGATGGCATTACACTCTATGAAATCTTATCAAGAATAGACAAGTATTCAAAGTGTCGACAACCCTTCTCTTTAAGTGATCGCCCCTAATCCCATACAAAGTAGAAATGAGATCTCTCTCTAGATATACTCCCTATGATTGCAAAGAGTATGGAATTGCTTATTAATTCTCTTAGGAGGATTGTGGGAGGAGAACTGTAATAGGAGATACAAGAGTATGTACCGATCAGGTAGTAAAGTTTGCACGAAGGCAGGGTATCATTCCACATAAAAAATCAAGAGTACTAGTACTAATGATAATTCTAAAAACTAGCCTAACCAATAATTGTGATGTGTGCAAATAAACTAAGAAGAAAGAGAATAAAAAGCAAGAACACGGAAATAAATTGGTTGAGAAATGGGATGCTCAGATGTAAAAGCCCTCTAGGTTTTATTAAGTCCAGTACAAAGGCTGTAAAAATCTAGTAATCCTATTTGAACTGAGAGAATTCCTTAAATATACTAAAGCCCTCTTGTAAGGGTGACTAGTAAGCAATCCATTACAGTGTTGATACATACACCACATGATCGCATTGTATTCTATGAAATCTCAATGTTAATTAACAATAATTCTAAAAGTAGACAATCCTTCTTGCAAAGCAATTGCCCCTACTCCCATACAGAATAGAAATGTAATTTCTCTTAAAATCTATTCTCTATGATTGCAAAGAGCATGGAATTACTTGCTAATTTACTCAGGAGGATTGAGGAAGAAGAACTCTTAACTAGGTGGGTCTCTCGACTTCCATAATATTACTCTAATACACGCCTAATGAGTGTACCAAATGATATTAAATATTGTATAATTATACACTCATCAAACTCTCAACTCCAAAGTACCATATCTCTAGGATTTATCACAAATCCACTTCAATTGAAGCTTGCCTAACTAGGTGGGTCTCTCGACTTGTCACACAATCATGACATATATGAAACTAGGACTTTCGCCTCAATAGTATTCAAGATAATAAAAACATGTGATTGAATTCAAAAGTAAAGGATTGCAATTAATAATCAAACTAAAGCAAGAAAGATCCCCAACCAGTGTCAATAAAATATAACCCTAGAGTTCTTCTATACACTACAAGAAAAAAACCCTTCAGTCACAAAATTATTTGCCACGAGATATAATTTCGTCTCTAAAGGCTATTTTCGCAACGGAAATTATTTCGTCTCTAATATATCCGTGGCTAATCGAGATGCATATCATATGCGGCGAAAATAGTTAGTATTGGCGCGATCCCTTAAATCCTTAGCGACGAATTATTTCATGGTTGTTGCATCCTCATTTCGTGGCAAACGTTTTTGGCGCCCAAAATGTGGCGCCAAAATTTACATACTAAAATTTAAATTTTAAAAAAAATTAAAGTTCACACACACACACACACACACACACAATATTTCTACTATTTTAAATCCTAAAAAATATTAATATCATTTAAAAAAATTAAGAGATAAAATTTAATAAACATATTTCATAATTTTTGAAAAATATTTGAAGTGATTTAGAAAATATCATGTAAGTAAAAAAAATCCCAACACTTCATTATAAATAATTTTTTTTGGAATATAAATTTTGTTAATACTTTAAAAATTTAAATAACTAATTTTTTAATTCATAATTTTTTTAAAAAATCATGTAACTAAACCACACTTTATTATAATTATTCCAAAAAAAAAAAAAACAACACTAGTGATGTATTTTTTTATACTCAAAAAAACATAATTTTGAAAAATATTTGAAGTGTTTTAGAAAATATAATGCAAGTAAAAAAAAAAATCCCAACACTTCATTATAAATAAATTTTTTTGGAATATAAATTTTGTTAATACTTTAAAAATTTAAATAACTAATTTTTTAATTCATAATTTTTTTTTAAAATCATGTAACTAAATAACACTTTATTATAATTATTCAAAAACAAAAACAACACTCAGAGCTCTCAAATTCCCTGTCTCCCCTTTGCCCCAAATTCATCGCCCCAAATTCGTCGCCCCCTTCGAGCTCTCATCTCCTGGTCTAGTTCTAGCTTCTTCTTCTTCTCTTCAGGTAATGCCTTGAAAATCAATGTCTCTTTTGTCTTTGATCTTTTTAGATCCGTGGATGATTAGGGTTTTGTTTTTAGAGGTTTTTTTGTTGATGCATGCGTTGTTTGGAGATGTAGATGTTACGATCGGAGTGATCGGTGTGCGAGGGTAATTTTTTCTGGTAATTTTTTCTATTTTTGCTTGGTTTTTTTCCACAATTTTTGTGCCGCTTTGATGGTTTTGTTTCTGTGAATTAATGATCAGGTTTTGATGACCTTTCTCTGGATTATTCTGATGATTTTGAGCTTATTTTGGGATTTTTTTTTCAGTCGATCATTGTTCTTTCTCAGTCTTTTGATTTCTTGAAGATTGTTTTATTGATGCAGTTTTTTTTTTATTTGTTGATTTGGAATTTGATTCAGTTTTCTTTCTTCATCTAGTGTTCTTTTCCTTGTTTTATTTTGTTTTTCTTATGATTTTTTTCTTTATTTCATATGTACATATACATAAATATATATAAATATATATAAATATGCTCTGCTTCATTAGATTTTGTGATTTGTCTTCTTATGTATTTTCTGGTTATATCCTATTTTCTTTTGGTTGTGGTATGCAATTATGGTCAACTCCAGAAGCTCAGAATGCTTTAATTTCTCTTTAGTACTGGTTCCCTTCATCTATGTTCCAATACATTGCTGTTTTTCTCTTATTAATGTTTGAAAAATAATGTGTATATATATATATATATATATATATATATATATATATATAGGGAAACTGGAAGCTTTGATCACTCAATAACTCACCAGTTATGGTAGGATGAAAATAAGTTGTGGTTTCATGATAACTGTCATTGTCAAATACTATATAATTTTTTCACATATCAATTTGTATCTTGTTTTCCCACTGTTTTTTAGAGTAAAAAGAGTAAGAAATTAACCTTAAATCTATCTTGGTGTTTTGTTGAAGTCTGTAACTATGAGTATGTTGTCTATTGATCCATCAAAGAAGAATTATGGATAAATGTAATCAATGTGATTTATGAGCCTTGATTTTGTGATTTCTTTACGTTTTTGTTTTTACTGCTCTTTTAATCTTGTATTTTGTTCTGCTTTCTAAATGGCCTGTGTAATCTTGTAATTTGTCTGGTGTTTTTGTTGCTATTCTATGCTTGTATTTCTTTGTGATTTTGAAGATTTGTTATTTATATCCTCAGGAGCTGGCTTCAACCTCTTTAAACCATAACTTATCTTAAATATCTCTTTTAAACTATACAATTCTGCATATTCAATTAATCAATGTGATCAACTCTCATTGAGCAAGACAAAAGTTCTCTACTTTGGGCTAATCAAATCCTAACACAGAAAAGAACAAGCCTGTTTTCAACATTGAAATGTTATATTTAATTCTTGTACATAAAATTAATAATGTTCCCATATAGGCTTGAATATATGGCTAACGTGTGAACAAGTTATTGACACGACCTTTTGCGTGTGTACCGCAAGTGCACGGTCTTGTCGAAGTAATAAAGTTACCCCGGTGAGTGGGTAGTCGAATCCACAAGGAATAGGGGTTTAAAATACGAGAAATTGCTATTGAGTCGTGTGATATACGAAAAGAAACAATGATTGGAGTGATGAGTGAATTTATGGAATTAGAGTAAAAGCAAGGCAAGTAAATAAAAAGATGAAAGAGAGAAAAGTGCAAGCAATGAGTAAAAAGAGAGAAACTAGCAACAAGTGAGAATAGGGTATCCGGACAAGTTACCTCTAGGACTTATGCTTCTAGTGCAAGACTATGCTATTATACTTTCCTATTGATGTCAATTGAGTCGAGGAAAATCCTTAGACACACGGTCCCAAATCTAAGGTCAACCGTGACTAACCCCAACACTATGTCCCGGCAATAGGATTCACGTCAACCCTTCACTCTGTTGATTGCTCAACTAAGCCCCAGGGGAGTATTTCTACCTAAGCCTAACACTACGTGGGATTGCTTTAAGCTCTAGGGACTCCTAGTGATAAAACCTGTTCCTATGTGTAGTAGTCCTACCCCTTTGGTCCAGGAGCAAGAACCATAGTCTAAATTAAGCCCCAGTGCGTAGGATTCACGTCACCCCAAAACCTTGGGGGAGTTTGTCTACCTAGCACTTCACTCTATTTTGACCTCTAATAAATCAAGGAATCGGAGGTAGGGAGAAATCACATCGGAAGGGAAAGGGGTACGGTGCTACCTCACAACTCTCCCTCTCAACCCTCTTTAATTCTAAGTAGTCTAATCCTACAGGAGTTGTCACACCTCCAAAGGATAACCTAGATTGTAATCAATCCTTAGTGTCACGGCTAAAAGAAAACAATAGCACAAGAAATCTAAAATTGAAACTCGAATTTATTCATCAATTAATGGAAAGCATAATAACAATGTCAAAGAAACATAATTATCCTAGAGTTTTACAAGTCCGAATACCCACGAGGGGTTTAGCTCCTCATGGAGCTATACATGTTCATCAATGTATGAAATAAAACACAAACTAAAGACATTAATGAAAACCCCCTCGCGTATGGTGTGGTCGTGGTCTTGTGCGGCCGTCGAACGTCGGTGACGATGCCGATGGCGCGCTCCAATCTTCCACAAAGTCCTCTCCAAAACCCTAGCCGCACTCTCCAGAAGTTGGGGAGAAAGATAGGTTGAAAGATGCTCAAAAAGTCTCCAAATCGGGCTTTAAATAGGTTGAGTGCGGCTTTAAATTTGAAGTTATCGGGACTTCACACGGCCGTGTGGAATTTCCACACGCCCGTGTGAAGTTTCTGTCTTTCCTGAAAAATTACTTCACACGGCCGTGTGTTAATTCCACACGCCCGTGTGAAGTCTTTGGCTTGCTGGGAAATCAATTCACACGGCCGTGTGTTAATTCCACACGCCCGTGTGAAGTCTCTGGCTTGCTGGAAAATTATTTCACACGGCCGTTTGTTAATTCCACACGCCCGTGTGAATTCTCTGGAATCTTGATTTTTCGGCAGAAGTGCACAGTAAGTTGCTACAGTGATTTGCTACAGTAACAAAGTTGCAGTGCTGCTACAGTAACTCTCCCGAACTGCTCCTGAATACGTTGTTTCTTCATCGAGGCCATTGAATTGGGCACACAATCAATGGTAGATCGTGCCTATTGCTCCAAGTCCCCTTCTTGGTGAAATTTTCCTAAGCTACACGAGTTGGACTTGTTGTGAATGTGACTGCCTTTGTGCCCCTCCAAAGGAGGTTGGCACACACTCATAAGTCTAACCTCGTGCCTTGTTCCTTGCTTTGTCCGAAAACCTCCCAACAACGGCGAACACGACCTAACTTCGCTCTTCTTTTCCAACTTAGCTCCATGAACCTACAATGCACAAGAATGCACAAATGCACACTATTTAATGATAAAATCTGATAAAAAGTATGTTCATTGTAAGATAATAACGCTTCGCGTTACTACAACACAAGCACTTATCAGTTATACACAACTTTGAAAGTTCTACAGGCGGGCAGCATTGCTGATGCAAGCATGAAATGAAATAAAAAAAAATTTAGAAAAGGAATCAAGAAACATGGACTAAATAGAGGTTATCTGAATTTTGCTATATTATTTGCCATTAATCTCTTAATTGGCTCCTATAATAGTCTCATGATAAGTAGAGCAATGTTCCCATTATCTAAGTTGGATATATAACATTTGTTCTGTTAATGATAATAAAATCATTTCCACTTAATCACATTCATATGCATTGTTACCACCTGGAAAATGAGCAGTTATCATTTAGTTTTAGTCTTCTTTCTTCACTTTAAGGCAATGAATTTTTTTTCTTATGTATGGAACAATGCAAGTCAGAATTTATTTCAGTTTTTGCTATGAAAGAGGATGAATGGGCCTGCTTGCTTTCAGATTCCAATTAGATTAGTGTTCGTTGTTATTGTTGTTATTTTTTGTTTGTCCTTATCTATTTCTTGTTTGTTTCTGTTACAATTCATAGTTTAATCAAACTGGACTTGAACAAAGAGTGCTAGAAGGTTGGGTTGGAAATGTGCTTGAAGTGGAAGTAGTAGAGCTCAATCAAATTGAACTATCGACATATTTTCTTCTTCACATACAACAAAACTAATCAAAATATATATATGTATGTATGTATGTATGTATGTATGTATGTATTGCATCAGATAGATCAAACCATATAAATTTGTAAATTCCATTAGGGATCCAAGTACATGTTCTAGGGACTTTGTTAGACTTGGTTTTGTTTTTCATTGAACGAAAATGTCTTCTTGCAGATTATGCTGGAAAGGAGGCACGTGGTGGTTTCTGCTGTCGGCGACTGAGGTCTCCAAGGTTGGTAAAAATTCTATTGATAATTACTTCTTGTTTACTGATAAGTGCTTGTGTTATAGTATCGCGAAGCGCTATTATCTTACATTAAGCATACCTTTTATCAGATTTTATCACTAAATGTGTGCATTTGTGTTCTCTTGTGCATTGAAGGTATTGTGGAGCCTAATTGGAGAAGAAGAATGAAATTAGGTCGCGTTTGCCAATGTTGAGATGTTCTCGGACCAAGCAAGGAACGAAGCACGTATTTGGACTTGTGGATGTGTGCCAACCTCCTTTGGAGGGGCACAAAGGCAGTCACATTCACAACAAGTCCAATCCGTGTTACTTAGGAGAATTTCGCGAAAGAAGAAGACTTGAAGCAATCGGCGCGACCTACCGTTGCTTGTGTGCCCAAGTAATGGCCTCGATGAAGAACAATGGACCCGGGAGGCGTTTCGGCAAGTTACCAAGCCTGTTCAGCTGAAGACCAGTGTTCCAGAGAAGTCACACGGGCGTGTGGAAATTCCACACGGCCGTGTGTTTTGCAATTTCAGCCATCCAGTGAAGACACACGGGCGTGTGGAAATTCCACACGGCCGTGTGAAATTAATTTTTCAGCCGAGACAGAAGCTTCACACGGGCGTGTGGATATTCCACACGGCCGTGTGAAGCCCCCGATAAGTCCAATTTTAAAGCCGTGATTCAACATTATAAAAGGGGATTTTTGCAACCTTTTGGGGGATCTTGGAACCGAACTTTTCCCCAACTTTCTGGAGTGCGGCTAGGGTTTCGGAGAGGGTTTCGTGGAGGTTCTAGCACATCGTCGGCATCGATTCCGAGGTTCGACGTTTGCACAAGACCACGGCCACACCAACTTCGAGGGGGTTTTCATCTATGTCTATGTTTTATGCTTTAATTTTCACATTGATGAACATGTATAGCTCTATGAGGAGCTAAACCCCTCGCGGGGTATTCGGACTTGTAAACTTTAGGGTTCTTATGTTTCTTTGACATTGATTATTATGCTTTCCATCGTTGATGAATAAATTGAGTTTTAATCTTAATTATCTCTTGATATTGTTTTCCCTTAAACGTGACATTAGGGTTGAGAGCAATCTAGGTTTTCCTTTGGAGGTGTGACAACTCCTATAGGATTAGACTACTTAAGATTAAAGAGGGTTGAGAGGGAGAGTTGTGAGGTAGCAATGTACCCCTTTCCCTTCCGATGTGATTTCTCCCTACCTCCGATTCCTTGATTTAATAGCGGTCGAAATAGAGTAAAGCAATAGGTAGATAAACTCCCCTAGGGCTTAATTGCGCAAGCAATAGAGTGAAGGGTTGTAGTGAATCCTATATGCTGGGGCTTAATCTAGACTAGGGTTCTTCCACCTGGACCAAAGGGTTAGAACTATTTTTGTAGGAACAGGTTTAATCACTAGAAATCCCTAGAGCATAATGCAATCCCATATAGTGTGAGGTTTAGGTAGATGGACTCCCCTGGGGCTTAATCATCTAGGTGACAGAGCGAAGGGTGTTGTGAATCCTAATACCAAGGCATAGCGTTGGGGTTAGTCACGGTTGTCCTTAGGTTTGGGACCGTGAGTCTTAGGATTTCCTCGACTTAATTGACATCAATAGGAGAGTATAATATCATAGTCTTGCACTTGAAACATAGATCCTAGAGGTAGCTTGTCCGGATACCCCCTTTTACTCATTGCAAGTCCTTCTCGATTTTCCTATTTGCACCTCTTACTTTCATCCTTCTATTTAGTTTATTGCTTTGCATTATTTTTCACTCATCAATCCTATTATCGTTTCCCGTATTTCGCATAGCTTAATTAGTGAAACCTTATATTCTATCTCCCTATTCCCTGTGGATTCGACTACCTTCTCACCAAGGTAAATTTATTACTTCGACAAGGCCGTGCACTTGCGGTACACACGCAAAAGGTCGTGTCATTTACTTCATTATCTATGATTTCTAGATATAGATGGCATTGCTATTCATATTCAAATTTACATGCAGATAGTCCATGTAATTTTTGTTGTTGTTACTGCTGTAACACACTCTTTGCTACAGGTTACCAGTTGTGTCATACTATATTCACTTAAAAAGAAACTGACGGGGCCATTAAAAAACACTAATTACAGAAAAGGTAATTATTTCATTCTGATTTAGTGTAATTTAGTGTTTTGATTATGGATAAACATTGTTTCGTTATTGATTTTACACTAGGGATTTTGTATTGATTAGAGGCTGTTGTCATCCACAAAAGAAGAGGTTTTATTTTATTTTATTTGTTTAATAGTCATAAGATGGGATTGTTTTCTCAATCAAATGTTTAGAGAAGGTGTTGTATGCAAACAAATGAAGAAAGAGAGGATTTCTTGGCAAATATTATTAATAAGAACATTTTTTGCTTCATATTATTAATAAAGTTTCACCTTTAAACATGAAGTTTAACCTGTGCATCACAGTGAAAATGAACACTAAAACTTAACACCAATAATAATAATAGTTTACACAAATAACAGAGAAGAAAAACATGAGCTATTAAACTCAAAGATACCATAAAAAGAAACAACTAACAATGAAAAAAAAAATACAATAAAGGTGTACTTGTTATTGAAATTGGGGATCCAAGTGATGGAAATAGAGTAATTCGGCATAGTTTTTAGCATTTATTCCTTCAAGTTGGGCCAGATATTGGAAATCGGAGTTAGGCCCACTTTGGTCGAATGATTTTAATGTGTTTGTTGATCAATAATTTCTGGATAGTTGTTGGATTTCATCGGTCAGGTAAAAAACCCTAACTGATGTTCAGTATTGTGCTTCTTTGTATTTCTATCAGTTGATGATAATCCCTCATCATCAACTCCCCTATCAGGTTTTGTTTCGCGGTTTCTTGATCGGGAACCTTGTTACTGTTATTGGATTGAATCGTTCAGGTAAAAACCCCTAACTGATGTTCAGGTTTGTGCTTTATTGTATTTCTATCAATTGATGATAATCCCTCATCATCAACTCCCCTATCAGGTTTTGTTTCGCCGTTTCTTGATCAGGAATCTTTTTACTGTTATTGGATTGAATCGTTCAGGTAAAAACCCCTAACTGATGTTCAGGTTTGTGCTTCATTGTCTTTTGATCAATTGAAATGTTAATTTTTTTTAATCTCTTCACATATAAATTTGTGTTTTTGCTTTCTGTAATGATCAAACATGCCTTTTCTAACTATTTGTCATGTTCTTATAAATATTTCTAGTTTTGACTAAAAGTTCTACTAGAATACTCATAGTTGGCTAGATTTCTCATCTTATTCTGATTTTTAGAAAGGTTTTTAGTTCATACAAGGAGGCCATGAGTACATTGGTAATCTAGGAGGCCTGACATGGTCCAGTAACTTCTTAGAACCAAAAAGGGCTCAGTTTCCATACCAAAGTCCTCCTGGAGAACAAGAATCTTTCTTTCCAAAAATGTCAAAACCCCTTGAATATTTAGATCTAGAACTAAAATATGTTAAGAGCAAGTTATCTTTAGATAATTACCATTATTCTCAAGGTTGAACCCTTTGTTGTTCAGTAAACTATTTGGAAACTTTGATCTCAAGGTTTCATTCCTACTCAAGAATGAAGAATATTAGAAGAATAACTGCATTTTTTGTTTTGAAAACAGATATCTATAAAGGTTCAAATGCTATAATAAGGTCAGAATTAGTTCTAAATTTTGGGAATGTTGTAAAATTAAAAGCAATGGGTTGAAGTTTTTTTATTCAAATTTTCTTACTCTTATCTTATAAAACCATAAGAGTTTTCAGTGGTTGAATTCATGATTGACTTAAATACTTGTCTAATTGTTCAATATAGCAATAAGTTTTGTTTCAATTAACTACAGCAATGAGTAGGGACTGGATTCGTAGCAAGAAAAAATTCAGCAGAGAGTATGCAGTTGGTATTGAGTCATTCTTGAACGTTGCCAAAAATCATCTGAATGCCCAGAATGAGGCTCATTGTCCTTGTCGCAAGTGTCAAAATATAAAAATGCATTCAATTGCTGCAATGCGAATGCATTTACTGCAGAATGGCATGTCACCAGTCTATGACACATGGATTTATCACGGGGAACAGTTTGAGTAGCCACAGTCAAACAGGGAAGATGTGCGTCCACCTGATGCAGATGTTCATGAGATCTTGAATGATCGATTCCCACGAGACGTGGATCACGAATCGGTGACAGATGATAGTTTTGGAGACAACCTTCGTCTCGGGGACGATAACAGAACTTATGAGCATAGAGCTGAGGCTGCTAAGTATGAAAAGTTGATGGCTGAGGCTGAGCGTGAGTTTTTCCCAGGTAGCAATGGTTCAGTTTTGACGGCTATAGTCATGTTGATGAATATGAAGGTTCAGAGTCATATAACTAACAAGGGATTTGACACACTACTTGATATCCTCAACTACCTTTGTCTTAAACCCAACAACATTCCTGCGTCCTTCTATGCTGCAAACAAGATGTTGAAAGATTTGGGCTTGGGTTATGAAAAAATTGATGCATGTAAATACGACTGTGCTTTGTTTCACAAGGAGCATGAATTTCTAGATAGGTGCCCAGAGTGTGATGAGCCAAGGTACAAGCCCATTACTAGTGAAAAACGGAAGAAGATTCCACAGAAAGTATTGCGTTATTTACCCCTTAAGCCGAGGCTAAAAAGGTTGTTCATGTCAGCACAAACAGCTAGGGACATGAGGTGGCAACAAGCGAGTTGATGAAGAAGGAGTTATGAGACATCCAGCCGATTCTGTTGCTTGAAAGAGTTGGATAAGTTGTCCCCTCAATTTGGTGAGGAGCCACGAAATGTAAGATTAGGCCTTGCAACTGACGGATTTAACCCTTTCGGCAATATGAATAACAAACATAGTTCATGGCCTGTGATCTCGGTTCCATATAATCTGCCGCCCTGGATGTGCATGAAAGAAAAATATACCATGTTGACTCTACTCATTCCGGGACCGAAAGCACCCGGGGAATAATATTGATGTGTATTTAAGGCCGTTAATTGATGAACTGAAGGAATTGTGGTAACACGGTGTGCGCACATATGATAAGTTCATTGATTCCAGGTTTACCTTGCGTGCTGCACTATTGTGGACAGTCAGTGATTTTCCGGCATATGCCAATTTATCTGGGTGGAGCACTAAGGGATACTTGGCATGTCCTGTGTGTCTTAAGGATACATCTTCTCAGAGATTAAGACGGAAAATTTGTTACATTGGGCACCGTTGGTTCTTGAGAAAGAATCACTCGTGGCGTAAAGATAAAATCCACTTTGATGGAAATGTCGATATGAGGGATCCTCCTCGTGAGTTCTCGGGTGATGACATAGTACAACAATTTCGACACCTAATATTTTGTAAGCCCGGTAGAAGTCCTACTAATGAGAAGGACAGAAAAAGGAAAAGAACACCATTAGAGCTTAATTGGACAAAGAAAAGTATTTTCTTTGAGTTGGAGTACTGGTCCAAATTGAAAATCCGACATAATTTGGATTTAATGCACATTGAGAAGAACATTTGTGATAATGTGGTTGGGACATTGTTGGGCATTGAAGGAAAAACAAAAGATACCCCTAATGCTCGTTTGGATTTGAAGGACATGAACATACGATTAAATTTTTGTTCAACGTATCTTCGAAATATTGATATAGAGTACTTCTACCGGGAAAGGAATGAGGATGGTGGTGAAACTGATGAAAAGCTTTCTGTTTTCTCTCAAATTGCAAGGCCCTATGGCGGGTATAAGATGGTTCCTTTGTCGGACTCCAAAATGGAACCTATCTACTGGTATATACTGGAGAATTGTCCAGAAGTTGAACCATATATGTTGTAAGTCTTCTCTTTAATTTGTTTTCAATAAATCATTTCTCCTAGTGAATTGAAAACTAAGATACTTATCAACTTATAACAATTTTTATTGCAGTGAACATCAAGAAATTTTATTGGGTGAAAGTCCCTTGAATATAGGACAAAGGCAAAGACTTTTGTTTCCACAATGGTTTAAGAGTCGTATAAAAACATTGTATGATGAGGAACCTTCATTGTTGAACCAAGAACTTTATGCTCTATCATATGGTGCAGATAAAAGAGTCTCCACCTATACCGGATGTGTTGTCAATGGAGTTCGGTGGAATGTCGTATCAGTGGACAACATTCGCACCACTCAAAACAGTGGGGTTATGGTGCCTAGGTCTCACAGTAATGAAGAGTTAGACTTTTTTGGAAGATTGATTAGTGTTGTTCAAGTAGGATTCATGTTCGGATATAAAGTTCTCCTTTTTCAATGTGAATGGTTCAATCCTGAGTCCTCGACGAGGAAGAAATCAATTACTAGGCTTGTTCACAATTATCGTCTTACATCGGTGAACACAACAAGTTTATGGTATAAAGATGATCCATATATCCTGGCAACCCAGGCTCAACAGATTTTTTATTTGGATGATCCAAAATTGGGTAATGGATGGAAGGTGATTCAAAAACTCCACCACAGACATGTGTGGGATGTTCCTGAAAATGAAGATGCTCATGAAGCAGAACTAATTAATCTTCATTGTATGGATGAAGTAAATGAGATCCAGGAGATACATGAACCACAAGAAGATGATATACCAATCCCATCACTTCATAGGTGGAATGTAGAACCAGAAGAAATCACTGATATTGACCAAGTTGATCTACGATCAAATCAAACTGAAGATGGCTTAAACAATGATCAAGATGAAGATGAATATGAAGATGAAGATGAAGACTTACCATTTCAGGATGAAGACAATAGTGTTCATATTGATGACTATAGTGATTTAGATTGATAGCTTGTTCTGCTTGTGCCTTACTTTCTAATGTTTCAATATTTTTAAATACATTTAACTGATATTGACCAAGTCGATCTATTTACAACTTCAATAATGTCATGATATGTATATATTTATTTTTTCTTCTCTTTAATTTGTTCAATTTGGTAATGTGCAGGATGTTGAGGAAAGCATTTGGCCTGGGAAAGAGTAAGAAGAAACAGGACTGTTTGAGCGAACCACACCAACCCCCACATTTGCAAGCACCGCCATCACCTATGACACGGTCACAGTCACGACAGCAACAACTGCAGCCACAACCGCAGCCGCAGCCACAACCGCAGCCGCGGCCACAGCCGCCATCACCTATGACATGGTCACAGTCACGACAACAGCAGCAGTAGCAGCTACAACCACAACCACAACCGCAGCCACAGCCGCCATCACGTATGAAACGATCACAGTCACGACAGCAGCAACAGCCTAAACCACAACTGCGTCCGTAGCCACAACCGCCATCACCTATGACACGGTTACAGTCATGACAGCAGCAGCAGCAGCTGCAACCACAACCACAACCGCAGCCGCAGCCACAGTCACAACAGCAGCAGCAACAGCCTCAACCACGACCGCAGCCGCAGCCACAGCCGCCATCACCTATGACACGATCACAATCACGACAGCAGCAGCAGCAGCCTCAACCTCAACCGCAGCCACAGTCTCATCCACAGCTGCAGCCGCAGCCACAGCCGCCATTACCTATGGCAGGGTCACAGTTACGACAGCAACAGCAGCAACCGCGACCACAACTGGAACCCCAGCCCCAGCCGCAACCACAGGATCCAATCCATGAGCAGGCCTCCACCTCATCCCAGGTTTCACGTGCAGATGGCAAGTTGTAGACAGGTATAAATTAATAAATAAAGACACTGAACTAGCAAGAAGACTAACAGTTATATCTAAGCAGAAAATCAACTGAAATTATTGTAACATTCTGATTCTTTATAACTGCATATACATGGTTCCCACTGCTTAATTGCATTTTTTATACTTTATTGCTCTAAATGTCATGCAGGTTCTACCAATTCCCACAGAGTTCGTGGTCCATCTGTAGGCTTAGCCAATTGTGATAAAGCTCGGTCTGGATTGATTCCTATTCAGTGGGACTATGAACAAAAGGCGATTGCAACTATTGAGGCAACCAAGGCATTCACCAATGAAATTGGGTGTGTTACTCGAACTGGAGCTCCATTAATTGGTGTCGATAGAGGTTGGAGCCAGGTTGATCAGGCAGTGAAGCGGGATGTTGCTGAAGCGTTAAAGGTTAGTTATTTATTATTTGTATGATCTCATAAATTTTGGCTCTTAACCATTTATTAAAATTCTTATTTTTCTTTCCCCTGTTTTGTGTATGTCTAATCATATTAGTTCAAGTTTGCTGTGGATTTAAATGATGATAACATTTAAATCCACAGCAAAGTATGTCACTGTTGTGCTATTCAAATCCTTGCAATGTTGAACAATCAAGAGTTCTGCATGTATAGTGATCATGTCTATAATTATTAATTAGCAGTCATTTTCTGCTTTACAACAAACAACTAACTGGAATTTATGATTATGAATTATTGATCAAGTTCAAAATGCACTTGATTTTTAAACGTAAACTTCACTGATTAATTAATCTTATAATTGATCAACTGATTTTGCCGACAGGGAAGACCAATTTGTGATTTTGCTTCTCTGTTCTATGCTCAATTCAGTGCTTGTGTGAAACTATTGAAAAGATATGACATAATTATTGGTCTCAATTACTTGTGCTTTGACAAGTACACACAAATTAGAGATTTAATGTGAAAAGGATGACAAACTAATTGCTATGTCAAGACAGTACTACAAAGGAATTGATAATAATCTCTTTCTCTTTAAAGTTTAAACTGGAACATGATAGACATAATTAAAGTTTACAACTTGTCCTTGTGAATTAAGGATGCATGAAATGAATTATAAAAAATACTTTTAATGAAAAGAGACAAGCAGTAAATGAATTATTTGTATGATCTCATAAATTTTGGTTCTTAACCATTTATTAAAATTCTTATTTTTATTTGCCCTGTTTTGTGTATGTCTAATCATATTAGTTCAAGTTTGCTGTGGATTTAAATGATGAGAACATTTGGTGTTGGGTCAATGACAAAATGGGAAAGCTATATAAGGGGTGGCGAGCAAAACTCCACAAGCATTACAAGAAATTAGCTGCTCAAGATCTTATGGTTGCACGTGCCACTCCCCCACCTCCGAAATTGTTCGGGGAAAAAAGAAAAATTGAGGAGTGGCATTACCTAGTTGACACTGTGTACACTAATGAGCGATATAAGGTATATTAATTGTATTTCCATGATATTAGTTAGTATTAGCAATATTCTCACTATGTTGATCTTGTAGAAAGCATGCACAGCTAATGCAGCAAACAGGCAGAAGGTTGTGGTTCCTCACTGTGGAGGATCCCGCTCACTAATCAAACATGTGGAACATGCCAAGGTATGTAATTAGTTAAAGTTTAAATTAGGTCATTTCTATATTGATGATACTAATGTCTATCACTCACTTTATATTGTTTCTTTGTCAAATAAATATTAGGGTAATCTTATCGAGGCTTGGGATAAGACGCACTATTCTAAGCGTAAAGGCACTTACATCAGTCCTAAGGCGGAGAGAAGGGTGGTAAGAATAATAATAACCTCTGATTCTATTTGGTTGATTTACAATTTAACATGAAAAATAATGAAAATTTCGTTGTTGTTAATCTTATACTGACTATTAGAAGGATCAGAATGCTTGAACAATCAGATGAATTGAGTAAAGTTCTATGAATGGGAACCATTGAGATTATGAAATTATCTTCTAAGTAGTAATTTCCTTATTTGTTTGCTCCTTCTCTGTTGAGTTATTTCTTTAGTGTAGTTATTTCCTTGTTTGTTTCAGAAAAAAGACAGGTTACGCAACTTAGTACCCAAGCTTTCTTCTTTTTCTGAATTTATTATGTTTTGAATTAGTCCTAATCTTGTGTTAGTGGCAAATTATAAACCCTATAATTTATCTCTCATATCATCTCCCTTTGAGTGTGGCATTCTGAACCTTTTGCCTGATTGTGATAAGTTTCTTATCAATCAGATTTCAAAGGTTCTTCCTTGTTTCTTACAAATCAACCTTGATCCATTAATTAGTCCTGGGAACAGCAGATATGCTTTCATTTATATTTATATATATGTTGCTGTTGTATATATCTTTAAACAAAGGAAGGGCAATTTTCTGATTTCCATGCTGAATCTTTATTGATGCTTGTTGTTAGTACTTTGTTTTTTCTTTAAAAAAAATAATAATAGTTTTTCATCTTTGAAGTTTCACCGTTGAACTTTGACTTATTACGTGTTCTGTGATGAAGTGCTGCTAGATTAATTTGGAAATTCATGTATTTATTAATATCTCAAATTTACTAGCTGTTTAGATTTTAATTTATGGTTGTCATGACATGCATATATTGACAATGTAGAGAAAACCATTTTCTCTGAGCACATGTACAATGCTTTTGTAATCATTTTTTTTTTACTCTGAGCATTAGGCTATTCTGTTGAAGTCATTAAGCAAAAATGGGGATTATTGGATTAAGATTCAGTGTAACATGCATCTTACTTCAGCCATCAGTGATATATTATGCTTATTATATCTTTTCACCAGTTTCTTTTTTATGATAAATTAAAGATCACTAAATGAAATATAATTGATTAACATGAAACAATGAGTTATAAAGGGGAATGTAAATTATACACGGTATGTATGTTACCAGGCTAAGGAATTAATAGAACAAAACAACCTAGATCTGTATAGGGGTCATTAATTATCTTATTTGGCAATAACCCGAATTCTATGAAATTGAGATAAGATTATACTGTTTAGGTTTCTCTGAATTATTGTTTATGTTTCTGATACAACAGGTCAAATATACAAGTATTTTGCTTGTTAGTGGAGGATCAGATTATACTGTATAATTTCTTTACATTTTGTGGTAGGTGTACTCGAATTTTAACCAAGACATTTTCTGTTCCTTTGCATAAAACTAGATGTTCAATTTTGGGTGTTCTTTTGAATGTGTGCACTCTTGTCATATTGAGCTTGGATTCTGAGAATATGCAACTGATTTTTGTGATTGATGAGATTGTGATTATCTGATTTCATGATTAGTGTGTGCAAATGATGAACTTTTTTGTGATTTTAATTATTGTTTGTCATAGTGTTTGGTATTGATTTTTGGTTTTCAGAAGGACTGATTTTTGGTTTTCCCTTTCAAAACTTTGTGCTTAAATTATGTATAATGTTTCTTTGTTCTTTTCTGTGACCCTTTTGAATGTTCATTATATTAGTAGATCATTCTTTGATTGATTTACTTCTCTTAAGCAGCTTAGTTTATTGTCTGTATGATCAAGCAACCAAACTGGACTTCTTTGTCAATTAAATTGGTGCTTTGCTGCTTATGGCACTTGCTGCCAGGCAACACCCTTCTGTTAATTATTCATACTTTGAATCATACTACTTGTTACTGCAACTAATTATCTTTTTTGTTTAATTATTGTAGAAACATTACAAGGAAGAATTATTGAAGATCAAGAAGAAATTAGCTGAGGCATCAGGGACATCACTAGAAGATATTCAGGTTCCTCTTTCAGTTCAGATGAGTATCTTCATAGATAAGAAGAAGAAACATGGGGGCCTTGGCTGCTCCTTTAATGTAAGGAGTTCCTCACATGCTACATCTGTCGGTGCATCCGAGGAAAAAATGCATATTCTTCAAGGACAGGTGAATCAGCTCCAAGCGACGGTCAATAAACTTCTATGGTCTGTTAAGAGGATAACAACTCGATGTGCAGCTAATTTTCCTCCTGATCATGATGATGATAGTGATGATGGTGATGGTGATGGTGATGGTGATAAAGGTGGTGATGAAGGTGATGATTTTTATGATGACCTTCGGGATAGATAGGGAGCTATTAGATACCGGAATATCAAGACTAACATATTTTGTTGTTCAAGTATTTTGGAATAATTATTTTGAAATGTTGTTTTGCAAATGAAAACTTTTGCATTTATAAATTTTAATATAATTTTGTTTATGAAATTGAATTTATGGTAGAAACATACAGCCAGAATTAAAATGAAATTATATATGCAAACAAAAAATAAATTTGAAAAAATGGTTTTTATTTAGTGACAACATATTTCTTCACAAAAGATCCTCTTTTTCGTCTCCGAAATTGAAACTGTTGTAGCGCGAAATTGTTTGAGCGCGAAGCCATGAAACAGTCAGCAACGAACATGACAACGAATTATGGTTGTCGCCCTTCCAAAATGTTGGCGATGACGTAATATTTCGTCGTCGTATGTAGGTTAGCGACGAGCCTATTGTGACCAAGTATAGCGACGCGTCCATTAATCGTGAATGGGTTTCAGTAACGAAAAAAGGGCTATCTGTACAAAATGGGTTCGTGGCCAAAGGGTTTTTTTTTTTGTAGTGATACCCAAACATCGATAAAATTAGTTCTTCATCAAGGAAGAACAATCTACAATTCACAAGAGACAACAAGAATAATTAAAACAATTAAGACCCCCCTTTTCAATTGCGCCTCTTAAGATTGCAAAGGACTTCTCCGTTATTGATAGAGATGCAAGTGTACATGCCGATCGTGTAATAAAGTGCTCAAAAGCAGGGTGCCAGTCTACAGGAAAGATTGAGAATACTAATACTAATTCCTATCTCGAAAGTTAGCCTAAGAAAAAATAGTAGTGTGAGTGGACAAACTAAAAAGTAAGAAACACAAAATAAAAAGAATAGAGAAATCAACAGAAGAAGTGATGTCTGGGCATAATATCCCTCTAAAGCTTTGTTAAGTTCAGAACAAAGGTTGTGTAATCATGCAATCTTATCTGAATTGAAAGATTTTCTAAATTATACTAAACCCCTCTTACAATGATGAATAGTAACCGATTCAGTACATCGCTGATACAGTCACCCCACAATCGCTTTGCTCTTTGTGAAATCTCAATGCTGGTTAATAAAATTTTTAAAATAGATAATCCTTCTTGTGAAGAGGTAACCCCTAATCTCATACAGAATAGAAATGCGATTTCTCCTAAAATCCATTCCCTATAATTCCAAAGAGAGAAAATAACTTGTTAATCCACTCGGGAGGATTAATGAAGAAGAATTCTCCAAAGTATCCCCTTGCTAGGCTTACTCACAATCCCCTCTAATCACGGCATGTCTATGCTAGGTGGGTATTTCTACTTGTCATAAAGCATATCAAACATGATAACTAGAGCTTCGCCACAATAACAATTAGGTAATAAAAACACGCAATTAGATTCAATTGACATGGATTGCAATTAAGAAATAAATAAATTACAAAGATCCACAACCAATGTTAAATAGAATAAAACCCTAGAATTCAACTATACCCAAATATCTACAAAATTAGCCCTTTATTAATGGAGGGCAAGCATTCAAACAACAATACATGAAGAGAAATAAGATAAACATGAAAACCCCCTTTTCAATCATGCCAGAGGATGATCATTGGAGAACACCCAAGAACCTTCCGCAAAATCCCCAAGCTATTCTTTGTCTACAATCTTTCCTCTCTGAGATGGTTGGGTTGAATCTCCCTCCAATAAAAAAAAAAAAAGAAGCCCTAGAAATCCTCATCATAATTTTTTATACCGTACTACTTACCGGCTACTTAGGAGCTTAAGAACATGTCCATAAGAAGATGGGGACGATTAGTCCCGAGCCTTAAGAGATCATTTACGGCTTTAAGTCTCATCCATATGTCTTATGTCTTTTGTTATGGTCTAGCTAACAGCTGTAAGTGTTGGATCACAGACTTCTCTGTGTAACTCTTGTGACCACCCTTATAGGCGTAAGTTGTGCTTGTAAACTTCTCTAAATGGTCCTTACAATCACACTTAAGGGTGTAAGTCTTGCCCGTAAGATCCTCTGATTTATCTGATTTATCTTTATACTCCTCTTTATGAGTATAAGCATATCTGCAAGATTCTCTGGAAGAGTCTTACAATCGTAAGCCAATCCATAAGGTGCCAATAAGCCATCCTGTTTGCCTTGTCCTTCATTGATTTGTACCGAGAGAGCTCCCTCTTCTTTGTTTTGGGTCTAGAACAGTTCTTTTGGCTCTCTCTCTCTCTCTCTCTCTCTCTCTCTCTCTCTTCTTTAAATGTTGCCCAAAGCCTAAGAATGCAAAACACACTATGTTTAACATCGAATTCCACAATATACCTCTAATGTATGCCTAATGAGTGTATAAATAATATAAAATAATGAACAATTATACACTCATTACTTATCTTCCATAAACACCACCAAGATGTTCCTTGACGACTCCAATCTCTCTCCTCCAAGGTGGGTAAGCTTCTTTTCCCTGGTGATTTGCCCCTAAAATGTCTGGAGAAAACTCCTCCTTCTTTTCCAAAGCTTGGCTATTAAAAGATACATTCAAAATTCTTATTAGAATCTTTTACACCTAGCCACTTATAGGCTACTTATGAGTCTAAGAACGAGGCCATAAAGAGCTATAGATGATGGATCGCATGCCTTATGGGACACCTTACACTTGTAAGTTCCGTTTGTAAGGTCTTCTGTTGTGGTGTTACGGGCCAGCTTACGACCATAAGTGATGGGTCATAATCTTCTATGGATTGCACTTGCAATCATTCTTACAGGCATATATGCTCTCTGTAAGCCCTCTGGATAGCCTTTACAGTTTAACTTACAAGCGTAAGTCCTGCCAATAAGCCTCTCAGTTTGATCCTTATGCTTCCTCTTACGGGTATAAGTATGCCCGGAAGGTTCTCTATCTAAGGCTTATGGCCATAAGCACGACCGTAAAGTACCTCTAAGTTGTTATATCTAGCTTGTTCATCAGTTGTTGGTGCGAAAAAAGTTCCATCTTCCACATTTTGGCTCTTTCTTGCTTCTTTTGGCTCTCTCTCTCTCTCTCTCTCTCTCTCTCTCTCTCTCTCTCTCTCTACCCAATACCTAATAATATAATTTTAACATGTTTAGCATCATCTTCCATAACAATACTCTAAGACACACTGAATAAATGTATAGAATGATATTAAATAACACATAAATGTATATTTATCAAAGATAATAATGGCAAATAGATATTAAAGAAAAGGGAAAAGATGAGTGAATAGGACCATAAATCAATGAATCGTAATTGGATCAGACATTGAACAATTCAATGTCCGGATCATTAGTTCACTGGTTCAACCACTAGGTTAATATTGGATCAATATAGATATTAATAATAAATAATTATATTATGAATAAATAATAAAATTTTATTTTAAATAAAATACTAATTTACTTCAAAATATAAACAAATTAAAAATAACAACTTTTAAGTTTTTAACATAAAAAAATGAAATTACAAAAATAAACATTAAAAGTCAACTTGACAACAAACTTTTACTGTTTAACATATAAAAACTAGGGGTGGACATGGGCCGGGCGACCCATGGGCTGGCCCGAGCCCAGCCCAAAAAATACAAGGCTTGGGTTTAGAAAGTTGGCCCAAAGAGCTGGGTTGGGCTCAAATGTTTTGGCCCGATTAAATTTCTAGCTGGGTTTGGGTCAAATGAATTTTAACCCGATCCGACCCGGCCCGACCCGAATAAATAAATAATATATATAATATATTATTTATAATATATATAATTATATATATATAATAGGTTGATAATATTGTGAATGGTATATTTGTACTTGATGTAATATTTGTTGATAATATTACTACTTATTTATATAGAATTTATTTGAACCATTTATAATACTTGTGTTGCATTTTTTTTTAATGTTTGAAATAATTTTAGGGGTTGTAGTGGCAGTTTTATTTAGTTATTTCAATTATTTCATAAAAAAATCATTTATTTTTTGGGTTGGGTTGGGCTGGGTTGGGCCTGGGCCTAATGACAATCAAATGGGCCGGGTTTGGACCAAAATAATTTGGCCCGAACATGGCCCCGCCCAGTCCAGCCCAAATATATGGCCTAATGACAATCAAATGGGCCGGGTGTGGACCAAAATAATTTGAGTCCAGCCCGGCCCATGTCCACCCCTAATAAAAACTGAGATTAAAAAACATTAAAAATTCACAAAATATGAACACATATTTTTCAATCCATGACCATGTGAGTCATGTGACAACAAACTTCTAAGGTTTTTTTATTTAATTTTTTTTAGTTAGAATGACATAAAAAAATCTTGATTTTATATATAAAGAAGCTATTAAGGATAGTAATGTAATTTTAAGAGTTTACAAAACTAGCCTATTTCATTAAAATCTGGGTGGCTCAACCACTAGTTCCCTAATCACTAGTTCCCTAGTTCAACCACTAGCTCATTATTGAATCAATATAAATATTTATAATAAATAATTACATTATAAATAAATAATAAAATTTTATTTTAAATAAAATACTAATTTATTTTCATAATATAAACAAATTACAAGTAACAATCTTTAAGTTTTTAACATACATAAAATGAAATTACAAAAAATAACAATAAAAGTCCACGTGACAACATATTTTTACTATATAACATACAAAAACTGAGATTATAAAATATTAGAAAACCACAAAATATCGACACATAATTTTCAATCTACGTCCATGCGACAACAAACTTCTATTGGTAGGGTCCTTTTATTTTTTATTTTAAATTTTTTTAGTTAAAATGACATAAAATTTCTTGAATTTATATATAAAGATGTCATTAAGAATAGTAATGTCTGCTTTTATTAAGGGTGAGTTAATTGATGTCTCTCAACCTGCTTTTATTAAGGGTCGTTGCATTATTGACAACATCGTTGTATCGCAGGAGCTCATCTTTTACTTACAAAAGCACCGGCTTCCTGGGCTAGTGCTTAAGGTTGATTTTGCCAAGGCTTTCGATACTGTGGATTGGAGCTTCCTACTTGACCTTCTTAAAGCCAGGGGATTTGGTGACCGGTGGATTGGGTTGGTTAATTCGATTCTTCTATCCTCAAAGGCAAAATTTACCATCAATGGCACACAAATTGGTTATGTTAGATACCGAAGAGAACTGTGACAAGATGACCCCCGCTCGCCTATTTTGTTTGCCCTTTTTATGGATGTCCTTAGTTCTATGTTCAATAATGTTTTAAGTTCGGGTATCTTTCTTGGGGTAACGCTGGGGATTCTTGTGTAAAAATGTGTCATCTTCAATACACTGATGATCTCCTTATTATGACATCCGGAGGTTGCGAGGATCTCCGAATTATCAAGTTGATCCTCTACATATTTGAAGGCCTTTCGGGGTTGATGGTTAACTTTGTAAAATTGTGCTTGTACACAACCCAGAGAAATACTGAACCCCAGCTTAACCTTCCTAGAATGATGCAATATGGCACGGGCACCCTGCCGCTCACCTACTTAGGGATCCCAATTGCTAGAGGACGGCCGAGAAAGTAGGATTGGGATACCCTTATTGCCAAGATTAGATCCAAGATAATAGCTTGGAAGGCTAGATTCCTATCCCTGGGGGATATGCTCACTCTTCTCAACTCGGTGCTAATTGTTATCCCAACATACTAGATTCCAATCTTCAAGCTCCCTCATTGGGTCATTAAGAACATTGATAAGCTTCGGTGAGACTTTTTATGGTCTGGGCCTGAACCACAGCATTCTAGAATTAGATTGGTTAGCTGGGCAAGGCTTTGTCAACCTAGGGAGCAGGGAGGATGGGGTATTCTGAATATTGCAACTTTCAACTTGGCTCTTCTCGGAAAATGGTGGTGGAAGATCCTTTTGGGGGGATAATAGTCTAGGGAAGCCATACTTAGCGAGAACTACTACAAAAGATCACCCCACTGGAATTTATTTCATAAGTAGTGTAGCAAGAGGTTTTTCTTTTGGAATGGCATCCTACATAACCTGTTTGCATTCCGGACCAACCATGTTTCCATTGTGCGCAATTGGGGACACTACCCTCTTCTGGTTGGACAACTGGGTGGACGGCTGTACCCACGCTGATCTGTGGCCTCACCTTTTACAATCGGCTGGGGACAAAGAGGGCACTGTTCAAGACTTGGTAGACATGGTGGATCTTCCTCCATTTAGAGATTCTCCGCCAATTCAAACCTTAATTGGCAACATTTAGACCTCCCCTGCCTTAAGCAGTGACCGAAGGCGTTGGCGACTGACGGCGAATGAGCTGTTCACGGTTAATTCGTTTAACAATTTCCTAGTTGATGGTGGGCTGCGTTGCCAATGGACTCTGCTAATCCTGAAAGGCTGGTGTCTTAGAAAGGTTAGCATGTTCACTTGGTTGTCTTAGGAAGATAAGATCCTCTCCTTAGAAAATCTTGTAACAAGAGGATGAAATCTTCTTCAGTCCAGCACATGTGTGATGTGTCATGCTAATGCAGAGTCCACTAATCACCTTCTAATTCATTGCCTTATGGTGTCATATATCTGGCAATAATTTATACAATTATTGGCAATTCGAGATTACCCATTGTCTTTGAAAGACATTTGGGGGAACTAGCATAGATCTTTGCCGAAATCCTCCTCCTCTCTGTGGGATATTTTGCTTAAAGCTATTATTTGGATCATCTGGAATGAAAGAAACACACGCATTTTTTCTTCTATCTGTGCATCCTCTGCCACCTTGATCTTAAAAATCATTCATTTGGTACTGTTGTGGTTGAATGCAGTTCTTGATTCAAAATGAGCAAAGATGGAGGAACCGATTAAGAAAATCAAGCGAAGTTTGGAGTTCCTCTCCTCTACTGAAACGGAACCACATGTTCCTCCGATGACCTCCTCTTCTTCGGGCGAGGACTAGCGCGTGCCTGGGTGGTGTGTCCTCCCAGTATATAGCAGGAGTCCACTGTTTTGGTTTTTTGTTTTTATGTTGGGGCGTTGACCTGTGTCTGTTGTTGTGCCTTTCTCCCACAGCTTGTGGGTTGCTATGTCTTCGAGCTATTGGGGTCCTCTGGCTTTTTGCTATTGTACCTTTTCTTTTTTGTTAATGAAGTGGTTTATCCACCTTTTTCCCAAAAAAAAAAACAATTGTAATGTCATTTTAGGAGTTTGTCGAGCCTAACCAATTCATTAAAAATTGGACTATTAAAAGGGCTATTAATCAAACCGATTGTTAATATAATTCATCCCGGATCAATTTTAATTCTAAGTCAATTATGAAACTGGACAAATTCTATGACTGATTTATCCGCTCAATCGGTCTAACTGGCTGTTTGATCCAATTCTAATAACAATGGCACAAATTAAGCACTCAAAACAAACACAAAAAGGAATGAATGATGAGGTATATGAAAGGGAGAAACATGAGGTAATGTGCTTCAGCAAATAGTTCTCCATGGTACTGTCATCTTTTTGAAGAAGATATTGTATGATTGTGTTTTTGATAAGAAACAGTAAGAAGATGACAAAACAAAAAAAAATTATCTATTCACATCTATTCACTTGATGAAATTTATCAATTAATATTAATTTTTATATTTGCAATTTAAAAATTGCAGCTTAATTATATGAATGGAGTTGTAGGATGACCTCATCAATTTAAAAACATTTGTTCAACTACAATTAACCAAAACATTTTTTTTTATATTAGAATTCATTTTTTTAGTAAAAGTATGAGAAATCTTTTAGTTTCATTAAAAACTTTTTTTCAAATATAAACATGAAAAATTATTTATTTTCCTTTTGTGTTCAAAGCTCTTTTTTTTTTTTTTTTTTGCCTTACAAAGAATATTGATTGGTGAGTGTTTGGTGCAAAGACTCATAAGCTTCCAACACCAAATATAGTAGGGGTGATAATAGTTTATTTGGACCCACCTGGCCAGTTTTGTTTGACCCAGAATAAAAAGAGTTTGGACATAAGTTTTGCAAATATGAGCCGGGTCCGGACATGGCTTGGTTGTTCAGATTTAAATCCATGCCGGGTCCAGATATGGAAATTCGGACAATCGGGCCCTTTTACCCCCTAAACTTTTAAAAGCCCATAATCTTACTCCCATTTCTTTTAAGCCCAATATTGTAAACACTTCAAATATATATTGTTTTTCCTATTAAGACTTAGATTCTTGTCTGATTTGAGTTGAGTTTTGGATTGTTGAAGTTGTTATTTTGCATTTAATGTTAATTAAATTATTTTTTCATAATTTAATATTTGAGTGAACTTAAAAGTAGCTTATAGAATTCGGAAAATTTTAGACATTCGAACAACCCGGTTTTAAAATAAACCAAGTTTGAACATGTTAAGTTTATCCAGATTTAAAACCTGGCTAGGTCCGGACACAAGTTTTTATATTTATATTAGTAGTTGTCTGAACTCGGTTTTGTCAGGACCTAGATTTTTTTCACCCCTAATATTTAGAGAGAGTGTATAACAACAAAAACTTCAAAATTTTTATTAAAAGAAAGATGTGCCACTCTTGGCTGCCTTGACGATATAGGTGCTCAAGCTTTCTCTTAGGTGCCATTTGGTAGATGGGAAAGTGCCTAACTTTCTGTGAAAGTAACACAAGGGAACCACTTTGTCATGTTTGATTGGCTATTTTCCCTTGAAAGTAACATTGCCGGAGAAGAGTAATTCCATCAAATTAAGATAAAGTGATTCCTTCAAGATATATATGATAGGATAGTGAGATTCCCATGGGAATGGAAAGTAAACCCATATGTTTTGTCCAAAATGCCCTTATACATTCATCATAATTACTCATGTAATACCTAGTATTTTCTATCTTTACCCAATCATTGTAGTTTAAACCCAGCCCATTAATGTGTTATTGTAGCTAATATTATAGGAGGACAACTTAGTAATTTTGGTTTTATAGTACTAATTTATTGTTGCACACCAAAAACTCTCTTAAGGGCTTGAAGGATGAGAAAAATATCCATGCTAAACAAAAACATGTTTACTATTGATTAATGTTTATTATATATGATAATGAAATTATTAATACTCATGGAAGGTTAATTAATTATTATTTTAATATTAAAACTATCTTACAAGTTGCTGATAGATAGAACAATATAAGGGTATTTCTATCATTATGAAAAAATATTCCTAAGAATGTTATCTTACACCAAACACTGAAATATTACTTTTCCATCAATTTAATAAGATTTTCCAATGCATACAAAACAAAGAAATATTATTTCATTAGATAAACAACCTAAATGGTCCCTTACCTTTTCATGTGTTTCTATTTCGGTCACCCAATTCTATAAAATTACTATTTGGTCCCTTATTTTTAGTTTTTGTTACAATTTGTATTAGTCACCCAAACATACCTCGTTAACGGCGATTACATGTGGCATAATACGTGGTATATCCTTACTCAGAGATGACATCTGATCTGGCATATGACAAATGTGATTGCCGTTAAAGGCGTATGCTCGGGTAACCAAATCGTAACAAAAAGTAATAGTATGGGACAAAATAGTAAATTTTTAAAACTAAGTGACCAAAATAAAATCACACAAAAAATTAAGAGACCATTTAGGTTGTTTACTCTATTTTCATTGGAATTACTTTCCCATCATTTGCTTTCCCATCAATCATTTTCCCGTAATTGAAATTCCATTAAAACATTCCTATAGTAAAGCACCAAACGCAATAGTTCTATATGGATGACTAAATTTCTATTCCCCATTCTCTGTTAATTCAAGTAATAGAGTTTTCCTCTTTTAATATCATTACTAAGAATCTTGCAAGTCAAAATATAATGAGGGGCAGAGATCACAGTGCAAGTAGCAAAGAAAGTAAAAGTAATTTTGCTAACAAACAAAAGGTTATTTAAAAATAAATAAATGACAAATAAGAGTATATCCAGTGTGAAAGTTGTGAGAGTACATTACAAGATGATAAATCCTTCTCCAGTAATAGGAGTGGTACTACCATTGGCTATTATACAATTGATTGAGAAAATGGGTGAATGGATTGTAACTAACAACAACCCACAGTCATGTTATCAGATGCACTTGTATCAATAATCCAAATACTAATTTTAGAAATTGCAGGCCATTCATTTTTTTTAACATATTTCAAATTATTTTGAGTAGTCTCAAATTCATTTTTTTTAAATTATTTTTATTTTTTTAAAAGCCCGATTTGTATTGTTATTTTTATTTATTTAACTTTTTAATAACATCACAACAATGAATGGTAGATTAAGTGACCAAGGTGTTTGGTTGATATCTTGGGTGTCTACAGCTCAGAAATCAGCTAAAACACAGTCAAATCCATGGGCATGGTGAAAGCCACGGCCTACAAAACCATCGTATCATTCTAGAATTGCTCCCCTTTTGTTACAATGCTTTTGTTACAATCGTACATGGATTGAAGCGTGTTAATTTACACTGCGACTGTGTGTTCTGTCATGTAGCTCTCTAGCACTGTTGATCTTGCTGCAATGTGTGCCAAACCACAGTCGTGGATCTGCCGGGTAAATTTTTCATTTAGTCATCGTGTTTTGGCCAAATTTCATTTTAGTCATTGTGTTTCAATTTGTATCTTTTTTATCATTATATATTGATTTGTGTTCACCGGGAGGTAATTTGGGATTTTCCGCCAATTTTAGATTACGTGGCAGCCGGAATTGCCAGGTCACTTTATTTTAATTATTTCTCTCATCCCAGTTGGAGTGATCAAATGAGCCGGATGCTGACTCGGCTTACTTAATCCAAGTCAGCATTCGAGTCAACTCCACCTTGCTTGCCTTCTTCCCATGTTTATGCCATTGTTTTATCCCTAATTTGGATTTGATCTTCCGAGAGAGAAAAGGACATCCGAGAGAGTGAGGGCGACATCGGCAACATCAAGGTCACTGGTGGTGAAGCAAAGAAAGGAAGAGGAAGCGATCTCCGACATTATCACAGGAGTGAAGCTAGGGCTAGCTGCCATTGTTGTACGAGTAAAGCAAGGAGGGGAACAGTTATTGCTAATGACCAACTGTTGGAAGATAAGAGCCGGAGAAGATGCAGCGCCAGAATATTGTAAGTCTATATCATGTCATTTTTACATTGATTTGTATTATAGAAATTGGTTAAAAGATTTGGAAATGTTCAAATTAATGTGTGCATTGGCTATGATTATAGCTTATTGTCTTTATTAATGTCTGTATTGGTTATGTGAGTGATTATTGTCTGTGTTTATTGTTTTGTGTTTATTTCTAGATAAAATGTGATGTTTTGTCATACCCTTGAAGTGATGTTGGTGACTGTGTGTGATGTTTTGTCATACCCTTGAAGGGATATTGGTGACTGTGTTTATTGTTGTCTTTGTTTATCAGGAATTAATGTACTGGTTGTGATTATTGTCTTTGATTATTGTCTGTAGTGGTTGTGTGAGTGATTCAATGCTTATGAATTTTTTATAGTTAGATGCCTTACAGTTAGATGCCTTAAATAATGAGATGCCATTGCCTATATAATGAGTGATTATTGTCTTTGTCCAGTGCCATTTGCTGAGTACTTTACAATACAAATGTACTATGGGATGGATGATGTTGCAGATTTGGGTGATTATAGGTTGGCAGGTTTTGTTGATTTTTGTGATTCTGATTTCATATCTAAATTAGAGATTTTAGATATGGCCAGTGAATTGAAGATTCATGTAGATGGATGCAGTCTTTGGTGTAATGTAAGTAAGAGTGATGTAGTTAGTTTGATAGAATTACAAACTGACTCATATGTCATTAGGATGGCTTCAAGTATGGGAGAAACTAGGATTACCAATGCCTATGTGAAAGTTGCTAAGTTGGATGGTCCTACTGGTGAGAACATTGAAGGAAATATTGCAAGTGCAGGGCATTATGTGCAGGCATCAGAAGTTGATTCACTTGAGGTTGATGATGTTGATGATGCTGAAGAGCAGGAAGATGAGTTAGAAGAAGCTAGAGATGAAGATGTTGATGATGCTAGAGAGCAGGTTGATCCTACAGGTTTGCAGGAAGATCAGTTACAAGAAACTGGAAATCCTGAAAAACACATGGGCAATAAATTTGTGCAGGATGATGATGTGCAAGAGGCTGAGGGAGATGGAGAAAGTAATATGGCACAAGGAAGTGAAGCAGAGAGTGATATTCAAGATTCAGAATACAGCCTTCATAGTGAAGACCTTGATGATGGGGGATGAAAGTGATAAAGGTGATGAAGCTGCTACTGAAGAACCGGCTGCACCTGTAATAGTTGATCAGGAGATGGATGATGATGGCCAAGATGCCCACACTGACTATACTGACTCTGATGAGCTGCAATCATGTTCTTCAACTAATGAAGAACAGATCAATCTTGCAAGGCCCAAATACTCTCAATTTAGAGAGTAGGCAGATATGAAAGATCCTCAGTTTAAAATAGGGATGAAGTTTAGGAGTTTTGCACAGTTCAAGCAAGTAGTCAGAAATTATGGGATCAAGAACAGGGTTATTATGAACTTTAAGCCAAATAGCAAAGTCAGGTGTAGGGCATATTGTAAAAAAGGATGTCCATTTTACCTGTGGGCTTCACCAATGATGAATTGATAAGAACACAATCTAAATCAAAGCTAGCCATCTCCAGCATGAATGTACACAGGACCATAACGTAAGGCATGTCAGTGCTCAATGGATCTCAGAAGAATACCTAGAACATTTCAAGTTAGACCCATCTTGGAAGCTTGCAGGTATTATACAAGCTGTCAAGACCAACCAGCAGACACACATCAGCAGATTAAAAGCTTGGAGGGCCAAAAATATTGCAATGAGGTATATTGTTGACTATATCTTAATTTTTAAATTGTTGTCTTCACATTTTGTTCATGAGATCAATAATATTGTTTCCTTGTTCTTTCATTTATATATACTTGTTGGGATTAGAATGCTTGATGGGGATGAGCACACACAAATGAGTAGGCTATATGATTATAGATTGGAATTGCTTAGGACGCACCCTCAGTTAATAATCAAATTTAGATGCGATGAGGGTGTGTTTTCAGCAATGTATGTGTGCTTATCCCCACTCAGAGCAGGATTTCTAGCAGGTTGTAGATAGGTTATCTCTGTCGATGGTTGTTTGTTGAAGGGTTACTACGGAGGTCAACTACTTACAGCCGTTGGCATAGATGCAAATGATTGCATCTATCCAATAGCGTGGGCAGTGGTGGACAGGGAAAACTACCAGAATTGGTTGTGGTTTTTGGAATTGTTGGCTGAAGATCTAGAGATTAGCAACTCTCATCACTAGTGTTTCATGAGTGACAGGCAGAAGGTAAGATTTGTTCATTACTTACTTTACTTTGTTAATTTCAATTTCATTTTGATTCATAGTATACTATATGTGATAAATTATTTGTTTGTGTTTGCTTTCCATTTTCTGTCCTGTATATGTTTGCTGGTGACACCCATCTTTCCATAGGGTCTTCTAAATGCAATAGAGGAATATATTCCCTTACAGTGAACATCGATTCTGTGTGAGACATATACATACAAACTTTAGGAAAAAAAATAGAGGTAAAGGCCTCAAGGACCAGTTATGGGTCTGTGCTAAGAGCAGTTACATCCCTGCTTTTAACATGGCAATGGAAGCATTAAAAAATAAGGATGTAGAAGCCCACAATTTCATGAAAAATATTGACCTTGTCCATTGGAGTAGGTCACATTTCAAGTCAAAATTTAAATGTGACATGTTGCTTAATAACTTATGTGAGTGCTTTAATAGCCTAATACTTGAGGCTAGGACCAAAGGGATAGTTAGTCTTAATGAGATGATCAGAACACAGCAAATGGTCAGGATTCAAAGGAGAAGAGATTCAATGAAAAAATGCACCACACAACATTGCCCTAAGATTATTAAGAAGCTAGAAAAGGCAAAAGAATTAAGTTGGTCATACAAGACAACTTGGTCAGGTGGTGACAAGTACCAAGTTGCATGTGTGGATGGCCAATTTATTGTTGACTCCAAGGATAGGTCTTGTGCATGTAGAAAGTGGCAACTGACAGGTATCCCTTTCTTCCATGCAATATCAGCACTATATTACAACAAGAAAAACCCTGAAGATTACTTAGATGAGTGCTATAAATTCAGTACCTTCTTAGCAACCTACAACCATATACTAAACCCAACACAAGACTCAAACTGTTGGCCCAAGAGTCCACAAGATCCAATGATACCCCCAGAACCAGCAAACAAGAACAAGGGCAGGAAACCAATGATGAGGAGGAAGGATCCTCTTGAAGAACCCACTGGATTCAGTAAAGGTAAAGTCAGTCGGAAAGGCCACATCAAGACTTGCAGTGTTTGTGGAGCTATTGGATATAACAAGAGATATCATGGCCAGCAGGTGAGTACTTTAGGATTTTATTAATCTTTGAAAATGTTGTTTGAGACTTCATTTGTTACATTGATACATCTTAATCTGATTTTGTGACATCCATAGGGACAAGGGCAGAGGCAGAGAACAGCTGCACATTCACAAAATCAACAAGTATAATGACATCAAATTTAACTTGAATATATTTTTTGCACTATGCCAATAATATTTTATCGATTTTCATGTAGGCTGATACAATTGATATGGATCCTATGGAAACAATTAATACACAGGTTCTTGAAGATCATTTTATCAATCTTATGGAGGTATGTTTGCTAATATTTGGGAGATGCAAGATGCTCATGTAATATTATCTATGCTCTTGAAACTTAATGCACATGACTAACATACCTGGGAGAGCTGCAAATGTTGCTGAGGAACATGGCAATCCTGTAGGATCAGAACCAGAACCCTCATCCCTGCCACAAGTAAGTCCATAAAAATTGTTTCTGTGATAAGAATTGTTTTGCAGCACAATTATGATGACAAGTTGGTCATATGAAATGGTTAGGTGATAAGTGCTTGTGTTATAGTGATACGAAGTATTATTATCTTACATTGAGCATTACTTTTATCAGATTTTATTATTAATTTGTGTTCATTTGTGTGGTTTTGTGCATTGTAGGGTTATGAAGCCAATTTGGAGAAAAAGAAGCAAGAATAGGTTATGTTCACCATGGTTGAGGAGTTCTCAGACCAAGCAAGGAACAAGGCACGAGTCTAGACTTGTGGGTGTGTGCCAACCTCCATTGGAGGAGCACAAAGGCAGTCACATTCACAAAAGTCTAACTCGTGTAGGATTGGAGAATTTCGCCAATAAAGAGAAATGAAGTAATCGACATAATCTACCGTTGATTGTGTGCCCAATTCAACGGCCTCGATGAATAACGATGAATTACACACAGCCGTGTGGAAATTCTGCAGCCCGTGTGGAAAATCCACAGAGGCGTGTGGAACTCCGATTTCAGCCTATAAATAGCCCGTTTTCATATCTATTTGGGGACCCTCCCCTTCTATCTCTTGCTATCTTTTGGGGGGCTTTTGGCTAGGTTTGGAGAGGTTCTTGGAGGTCTTTGGAGGCGATTATACGGCATCGGCATCGACATCTATTGGAAGATAGCTATTGGGGGAGCTTTCGTCGGCATCGATTCGGCGAGGTGTGCCCTAGGCTTCACAAGAGATTCGTTGGAGAAGACGTGCGGCTCCACAAGACCATCGATACGATATACAAGGGGGTTTTCTTTATGGTTTTCATGCATATGTTCTTAAACTCTTTATTGATTTTGTATTGCTCCATGGAGAGCTAAACCTTAATGGGTATTTGGACTTGTAAACCCAAGGATTATTATGTTTCTATGACATTGATATTATGCTTTTCCATTATTGATGAATAAATTCGAGTTTCAATCTTAATTATCTTTTGCAATTGTTTTCCCTTAGCCGTGACACTAGGGTTGAGAACAATTTAGGTTATCCTTTGGAGGTATGACAACTCCTATAGGATTAGACTACTTAGGGTTGAAGAGGGTTGAGAGGGTGAGTAGTGACGTAGCGGAACGTCCCCTTTCCCCTCCGATGTGATTCTCCCTACCTCCATGTTCCATGATTTATTCGCGGTCGAGATAGAGTTAGGTGCTAGGAGATAAACTCCCCTAGGGCTTTATTGCGCAAATACCAAAGTATAGGGTTGAAGTGAATCTTAGCACCGGGACTTAATTTAGACTAGGGTTCTCTCACCTGGACCAAAGGGTTAGAACTATACATAGGAACAGGGTTAATCACTAGGAGTCCCTAGAACTTAAGGCAATTCAACATAGTGTGAGGCTTAGGTAGATAGACTCCCCTAGGGCTTAGTTGACAGGTCAACGAGAGTCAAGGGTCGTAGTGAAACCTAATGACCGGAACATAGTGTTGATATTAGTCACGGTTGACCTTAGGTTTGGGACCGTGTATTTAAGGATTTCCTAGACTCAATTAACATCAATAGGAAAGTATAATAGCATAGTCTTGCACTAGAAGCATTAGTCCTAGGGGTAACTTGTCCGGGTACCCCATCTTTATATCGATTACCTCTCCTACCTTTATTGCCCTTTTTGCATTCTTTTATTTTCTTTTATATATATATATATATATATATATATATATATCTACATATTGAATTCTCTTATCATCGATTCCATTTATAGCTAAAATAGTGATAACGCTTGTTTCTAAACACTATTCTCTATGGATATGACTACCCACTCACCAGGGTATTTTATTACTTCGACAACCCGTGCACTTGTGGGATACACACAAGGGGTCGTGTCATTAGGTTTGTGAAAGTAATGATCAGACAACAACCACAACACCAGCTGGTGGTGGGAGATTAAATGTGGAAAAAATTGCCTCAAGGGGAGGGGAAAAATAACTCCTTTCGAAAGGTCAAGCAAGGAAGCAAATACCTAGAAGACCATCTCCTCAGGTTAACTTCAGCATTCCTAGAAGAAGTGGGACTCAGACAGCTTCACCTATCATGCAGGTAGTTGATTTATGATGAAAATTATTTTATAGCACATTTATGATGGAAAATTGGTTTTGTGAAATGATCAGGTTGGTCAAAGCACTGATCAAACAACAACAGCTGGAGCATGAGATGGAAGGTTGGATATGAACAATTTGCCCACAATGGGAATGCAAAACCGACTACTCTCCAAAAGCCAGGCAAGGAAGCATTTTCCAGGAAGACCAACACTGATCAACAATCAAGGGATGGAGAGGACTTTAGAAGCCAATTCGAAACCTAGTGAAACTGGGAAAAAAAGAAAAGTTTGCCTTCCACCAGGCCTTGGAGGGAGCAATGCATCTGGGAGGTCATAAAGAATGCTATATCAAAGTTGGTGCTGCTACTCTGCTGCATGTGCATATCTTGAAATTTAGCAAGGACCAGTGTAGTGGTCCCGGAATTCTGGCAGCTTTATTTCTGGGTTGTTCAAACTTTGTCCCTTACATATAAAATGGTGTAAAAAAATCCAACTGTCTTTTGTATTTTTTAAAATTTTGCCAACATATCAAATGGTGTCCAAAACTTGTATACCAGGACTCACTTGTATATTTAAAATGGTGTACAACCAATTTTGTACTACAATTCCCAGTACTCACTTGTATATCTGTTATGGATGTTATCAAAATTGTCAATTCAAAAAAACCGATGTTCATTTTGTAACCCTGTGATTCATGAATTTTGGTAACTATATCAATGTAACAAGATCTGTAATAGTTGATGGTCTCTTTGGTATTTATTCATGTGCAGACTACAATTCTGCAGCAAATCCTCATAAGAGAATGACAAGGATTTTTCTTATGCAACATGTATAATGTTCAGGAGGTTATACTACTTATTTGTGATGCTCATTTGAGAACTCCTGCAAAATACTATAAAACAACTGAGAATCTTTTCTCTATGACTGCCAAATAGGAATTTTTTTCTCTTTAAAAAGGCATTTTAATTACCTAGAAAACCATTCCTAGGGGTGAGCAAAATCGGGTACCCGACCCGGTTTTCAAAACCGGATCGGGTACCCGGTTTTTCGGATCGGCAAAAACTCGACCCGTATCCGACCCAGTTTAAACCGGGTATTGAAAACCGGATACCCGGTTTAAACCGGATCAGATATCGAATATCCGGATCCAAATTTAAGTTTCATCTACTCCATGGATTTGTTTTATATTACAACATCAACATTCATAAAAACAAACAAATATGAAAAACTTATAACTTATAAAGAGGATTAAAAACTTACATTATTCACCCCACAAAAAAAAGTCATAAAAAAATAATAAAGAGCTCTATTAATTTTATACATTAAAAAAAAAACAAATATCTTCCGAAGCATCAACCTTAGAGAGGGATGGAGGCTAGAGAGAAGAGGCATGGTGATGGACATTGAGAACTAGGAGGGTAGGATTTTAAATTTTTTTTTTCTTTTAACCATAGAAGAGTTTAAATTTATTAACATGTACATATATAAATATAACTATATAAGCATATATATATATATATATATATATATATATATATATATATATATATATATAATAATAATAATAATAAATTTAAATTTTATATGGTGTAAAGAGTTAAAAAGAAGAAAATCCAAAATCCAAATCCCATATATATATACACAAAAAACCGGATCGGATTCGGATACCCGGTTTTTAATTTCTCCCGACCCGGATCCGATCCGGTTTTCACCTTAAAAATTCGGACCGAGTACCAGACCCTTTTTTTCGGATCGGCTACCCAATAAATTAGGGTAAAAAAACCGGATATCGGATCGGATCATCGGATCCGGATTTTTTTGCTCACCCCTAATTAACCATTCCACAAAGAATTACTTACATGAAAATTGAACCAGTTGCCATTCCACAAAAAATTAGTTACATGAAAATTATAAAAAAAACAAATAAATTGTATTATGAGTTCACTGAGCAAGGGAAAAACAACTTCAGGCACTCCATCCTACAACTCGCCATCCTACTATGTCAAGCTCTCCATCCTACAGCTCTCTAACCTACATAAAAACAACCTCGGCTTCCTCGACAACATGTGCATCAACCCTCCAAATAGCATAGATCACCGTCGTTCTTCTGTTCCATTTCTTCACTGCGAATTGGGAGCTAAGGAAGAAGGAAGATGAATAGGTGGAAGCTGAGGAAGAAGGGGGAAGAAGGCAGGCAAGGTGGAGCTGACTCGGATGCTGACTTGGATTAAGTAAGCCAAGTCAGCATCCGGCTCATTTGATCCCTCCAGCTGGGATGATAGAAACAATTAAAATAAAGTGAGCTGGCAATTCCGGTTGCCACATAATCTAAAATTGGCCGGAAAATCCCAAAATGACCTCCCGGTAAACACAAATCAATATATAATGATCAAAAAGATACAAATTGAAACATAATGACTAAAATGAAATTTGGCCAAAACACGATGTCTAAATGAAAAATTTACCCTGGATCTGCCTAGCCGTATATTATTTTGGAACCTCTTATTTTGTTCAAAATAGTTCCAAATTGCTCTAAACTTATTCCTTTGTTCCAAACATATAAATTATAGTCTGATTACAATATAAATGAAAATTAAGTATCAAATCACTCAAATTAATCAAGAAAACAAACAAAGAGTTCTTATCAATGATATAAACTAAAATATGTATACTCAAACACTTACTAATATGCACTATCCAAATTAAGTTTTGGATCTTTTTTTTGTAAGATTTCTCTGCAAACATGATCAAACTCATAATCAAATCAACTTAGAAATATATAAACTTGAGTAGTCAACGCTACATCATCTACATTTATTCTTTATATATATATATATATATATATATATATATTAATTTATGTTTTTTAATTTACATTATCTATTATATTTTATTTTGTGAAATTTTAGTAAATTTTTGTTTAATTTTAATTTTAAAAAATTTTCTCTAATACTATTAATCCTACATAAGATTTAAATAAAAGACTTGTTTTCTAGGCCTTGCAAATTTACAAAATTTTGGGGGATTATATGGTCACTCTTGTTTTTTTTTTTTTTTTTAACTATCTTGATTTTGTGACAATATTTAGTACATACTAATAAGTTTATTTTTTTTATTGATAAAAAGGACCATCACAAAATGTAAAATATTTATTGAGGAAAGACATTTTTATCACAACAAATGAAATTTTTGTGATGAAACCAAATTTTATAATGAGAAAAAGGTCAGTCATGATCACATTTGATTTAAACAATTAACAGTGTCAATTATATATTTTTTTTCACAAAACCTCATATTTGTGGCAATGATAGAGAGTCATAAAAGATTTTGTTACTAAATATCTTAACTTTTGTATTATCGACTTTAATAATGCAGTCTCAATATATTTAATTTTGGGTTTAATGGTGGTGATTGATACTATTATCTAGTAATATCTTTTCATACTTGGTCAATCAAATCTCTAGGATTTCTTGTATTATCTCATAAATATTTAGAGAATATTATCTCTCCATACTTGGTCAATCAAATCTCGAAGATTACCTGTATTATCTCGTAAATATTCTGTGAATATTATCTTTCCATATTTGGTCAATCAAATCTTTAGGATTGGTTGTTAGTGATTGATTGACCAAGTATGGAAAGATATTACGAGATAATAGATACGAACGCAAGTGTACGTGCCTATCGCGTAATAAAGTAACGTAAGTGCAGAGTGTTGGTCCATAAAAAAGAAAATGAATACTAGTAATAGCTCTAAACACGAAAAATAGCCTAACTGATCAATTGTTGTGTGTATGAACAAAAATAAGCAAAAATAAGAAAATACTGGAAATAATAAGAGAGAAGTTAAGGAAGAAAACGATGTCTGGGCATAGCATCCCTCTAAGGTTATATAATACAGGATAAAGGTTGTTTAAACATGCAATCCTATTTGAACCGAAAGGTTTTCAGAATTATACTAAATCTCGATTTCTCAGGCGAAGAGTAACTAAATAGGTGCAGAGTTGATACAAACATCCACACAATCACATTAACACTTTATGAAACTTTATTATGGGCTAATAACAATCTCTTAAATAGATAATCTCACCGAAAGAAAGAGATTACCCCTAATCCAAATAAAGAGCAGAAATACGATTTCTCCTAAAATCCACTTCACATGATTGCAAAGAGCATGGAGATTATCACTAACTCACTCGGAAGAATTGCGGGAGACAAAGTTTCTAAAGTAACCTAACTAGAGGTGTACTCGCTATTATCTCGAATTGCTGCAAGTTTATGCTAGGTGTGAATTTATTTTCGTCACGTAGGAATACCAAATATGATAGCTAAGGCTTTCGTCTCGTTAGCAACGAAACATTCAATCACACAATTAGAATCAAATTGATATGGTTGCAATTAAAAAAACAATTAAAGCGTCAAAGATCCAACAACTAATGTCAAAATTATAAGCCCTAGAGTTCAACTATGCCCAAACATCTACAAATTATCCCCCCATTAATGAAGGAGATAGGGAGATATCAGAGTTAGGTTCCTGAGCACATCGGTAAGGGTACTAGAGTTTGGTTCCTAACTGTCTGTACAAGAGTAGCATCCCACTTCCTGGAATTCCTTTGATCTCTTCTCATCCAAACCATAGAGTGAGATTAGCCATCCAAGCGTAGGAAAATAGTCCTCCAAGTTAAAGCCACCAAACAATTGAGATGCCTCCTCTACGTTTCATGAAATATCTAATTCCTACCTCCTTCTCTATAATTAAACATATTAATTTCTTTAGTTTTGTCAGTCATGAACAAAAAATGTAATTTTAACTAATTTAAATCATTAGGTCTATTGAATATAAAATCTTAGTTATTCCTGTGTTCTCATATCGTGTATATTTTGTAAGATCTGAATTAATTTTAAACTAATCTTAATTAATTTGCTATGAAATAGTAAATAGCTATTATCAAGACATGCTACTTCTGAATAATTCTAATTGAAATGAATTTTCAATTTATTACAAAATTTTAAAATAAACTTCATATATCAAATGTTTACATATGATATATTTATACCCATCAATTTATTATATTATCAGTTAATTGATTTCATGTTCTTTAGCAAACCGGTCTCTATGTCACAATCACCTTCTTAAATATGATCTTGTCTGATTGCGTTTTTGACAAGAAATGGTGTAGAAGACGACATAAGGCAACTTGACAATGAGGAGGTTAAAAGTAGCCATCTTGGACTATTGAATTATAGTGGAAGGGAAAAACAAAACAGAGCAAACTCAAGCTATTCATATGGATAGAATTGATTGAATTGCATTAATTAATAGATTTTTATAATAAATGGTGCAGAAGATGACACAAGCCAACTTGACAACTAGGAAGCTGCATCCTGGACTACAGAATCATTGTGGAAGGGAAAAAACAAAACAAAGAAAACTCAATCTATTCATATGAATAAAGTTAGATGAAATTGTATTAATTAATATTAATTTAAAATTAAGAAATATGGCTTTTAAGTTCAGAATAAATATTTTTAATTTAATTATTAGTTATATATTAAATTAATTAATTATCTTTTAAAATTATAAGTTAATCTTGGAGTGTTTAATTAAAAATAAGGTTTGTTTTTGACAAAACACCAATATATATAATTAGTTTTTTGACAAGAAATGGCGCAAATGACACAAGCCAACTTCACAACTAGGAAGCTGTCATCTTGGACTTAAGCATTATAGTGGAAGCGAAGAAACAAAAAAAAAGCAAACTCAATCTATTCCTCTAAATAGAGTTGATGAAATTGTATTAATTAAAACTAGAGTGATGTAGGTTTATTGAATAAATTTTTTTAATAATATGAACGTCAACTTCCACCATATCATATACATATTATTTTTTTATAAATTTTAAATTCAAATTATATAAATTTCTAAATCATAAAATTTATAAAACATTATAAAACTATATCTTAAATTTTAAAATTTTCAACTCAAATATTATAAAACTCTGTAAACAAAATTTTAAAAATTTTAAAACCTAAATCGTAAATTCTAAGACTTAAACTCTAAATCATAAGCCCTAAGCCTTAAACTCTTAAATCGTAAACCCCGATTTACAATTTACAATTTAAGGTTTAAAGAAGGGTTTTTAATTAATAATTTACGATTAATGGTTTAAATAATAAAAATAAAGTTTAATATGCTTTTAAAAAAAAATATAAGAGAGAGAAATACTAACATGAATGATGGCAAGGATATTATCTTCACATGTACGTAATTTGGAAAATCAATTTGATAAACCTATTTTATAAAAATATCATTATTCTTAATATTAATTTAAAACTATATATTTGAAAATTAATCATTATGGTTTTTAAGTTTAAAATAATTATTTTAATTTAATCATTAATTATATACTAAATTAATTACATTAAGTTATTTGCATCCATTGGAATAACTTACCCGGATTTTGAAAAAACTTAAAGAGAGAAAACGTAATGAAAGCTGTGCCGGCCGTGGGGTTTTAATTTTGAAATAAGATTTGCTTCCCACAAAACACCAACATAGATATAATTAAAGGATAATATGAATAGAGTTACGTAATGATGACATGAATTGAAGCCTATTTAATTGGTAATCGTTCAAAATCCGTTTATACGAATTTGAAACTTCAGTTTCAATCTCAATGCATAATCTCCTTCTCTTGTTGGCTCCTTTCCTTCTATTCGTCCTTAGCATCAAACTAGTCTTGTCTAAGAGATCAGTTAGAGGACTACCACCTTCTGCATGGAAGCTCCCAATTGTTGGAAACCTCCACCAGCTTGGCTTGCTAGCCCATCAATCCCTTCACAAGCTCTCAATGAAGTATGGCCCTCTCATGTTTCTTAAACTTGGTCAAGTTCCAACACTTGTGGTTTCATCTGCTCAAATGGCAAGGGAGATCATGAAGACTCATGATCTTGTCTTTGCAAGCAGGCCTGTTCTGAAAGCTTCTCACACAGTTCTTTATGGGAACAATGACTTGGCCTTGGCACCCTATGGTGAGTATTGGAGGCAGATGAGAAAGATATGCGTGACTCATCTCCTCAGCATGAGAAGGGTGCACTCATTTCAGGCTGCAAGGGAGAAGGAGGTGGCTCATTTGATGGATAAGATTGTTTCTCATGTTTCTTCTCATCCATTAAAGGCATTGAACATGAGTCGAGTGTTGTTTTGCTTCACTAATGACATGCTTTGCAGAGCCATATTGGGTGAGTTCTCCAGAGATCAAGAAGGTAGGAATGAGATATTTTTGGAAATGATAGAGGAAAACATGATTTTATTTAGTGGCTTTAATTTGGAGGATTACTTTCCTTCACTTGGATGGTTAACTTCATTGCTTGGATTTGATGAGAGGGCTAAAAGAAATTTCAGAAGGTGGGATGGTGTTCTAAGCCAGATGATTGAGGAACATAAGAACAAAAAGGATGGAAATCTCAAAGATGATGACTTTGTGGATGTCTTGCTCTCACTCAAAAAAGATCCTGATCTTGATTTTAGTCTTAATGATGAGCACATCAAAGCTCTCCTAGTGGTATGTCGTCTTCTTAAATTTATAACAATTTTTTTCTAAGAAAATTGTTAATATACAAACAAAAATACCTTCTAATATATCCGCTTAGACAATATATGTGTACAGTGTTTGATTTGTATTTAATTGTCATTGTCCATTTATGCATATAGTACTTAATATTAGTTAACAGTATATCACGGTGTTTGATAGTATCTAATGATGTAGTAGCAGTCATTAATAGTAAACTCTGCACACTATATATGCACACCTACAAATAGTACCGCGATATATATTATGATAAAACCTTCCTAGATTTTAAAAAACTAAGTATATATGATAATAAATTTTTAATTATTATATTTGGAAATGTTTGTTTGTGTAAAAGTTACAAAATCTTCTAGCTAGTATGTCCACTTTGAAAGAAAAACTGATCATAATTTTATTATTTATTATGTATTATAATCTTAAATCTTAGTTTATGCAAATGTTTCAATTAATTATTTTAAGATTAGAATTTTTTTTAGATTTAGTTTAGCAATGAATAATATTGGATGAGAAGAAGACCGCACTATTTCGTACTTTAAACTGTCGTTGAGTTTTCCTCAAAACATTTTATAACTACCTTTTAAATGTCATTTTGGACATGTGTTTTTTAACATTAAATTGCTTTTCAATAATTAAACAAACAGGGGACATAAAATTATATTTATTTCCTATGAAAAATAGTACATAATAACTCTACAAATCATTGTTAAATTTAGTGATGAGGTATTTAATCATATGTTAAGCAAACATAAATATTTTCTTTTTTGAACAGGATATGTTTTCAGCAGGAATAGATACATCATATATAGTGCTTGAATGGAGTATGGCAGAGCTTGTTAGGAACCCAGATGTCATGAAAAAGCTACAAGATGAAATCAATGGATTAGCAAGTGGGAAATCAATGGTTAATGAAGATGATTTAAGTAAGATGCGGTACCTAAAAGCTGTTATCAAAGAGATTCTTAGACTTCATCCTCCAGCTCCATTACTTCTTCCAAGAGAATCCATAGGTAGTTGCCAAATTGAAGGCTACAAAATACCAGATCAATGCAGGGTTTTTATTAATTGCTGGGCCATTACAAGAGATCCTAAAGTATGGGATATGCCTGACAACTTTATACCAGAGAGGTTTGTGAATAATACTATAGATTTTAAGGGACAAGACTTTGAATACATTCCCTTTGGTTCAGGTAGGAGAATATGCCCTGGAATAGGGTTTTCAATCCCCCTCGTAGAACTTGCATTAGCAAATCTTGTCTTTAAGTTTGAGTGGAAATTGCCAGATGATCATGTTGGTGAAGTGGACATGACTGAAGCACCTGGACTAACAACTAAAATGATGAAAAACCTATGCCTTGTTCCTAAGCCTTGTTTCTGATTATGTTCCTAAGCCTTGTTTTTGATTATGTTATATATGTATATATGGTTTCGATAAACCTATGTTGTATATATTTGAATAATATGGGAAAACTCTTGATGATGGTTGGTTTGTTATGTTGTATCAAATATTAATTAAATAAGGATTTTTGTTATTATTATTATTTTTTTTTTGGGTTTGTCAAATACTACACAAAAAAGTGCTTTTGAGGCGGTTTTCAAGACCTATAGAGGCGGTTATAACCGTCTCTATAGAAAATTATAAGTGGTAGAGCCGGTTATAACCACCTCTATAGCTACTAAGCTTTCATTCACCCCTCAATAGTTTTAGAGGCGGTTAGCCTCTATAGCTACTAAGCTTTCATTCATCCCTCAATAGTTTTAGAGGCGGTCTAAATTTGTTCATTAATTGAATTAAATTTTAATTTATTTTCCTACTAATAATAAATAAATTTGTTTAACCTGTAAATAAAAACACAAATCTTTCAATTTCATTGACTTTATTAACAAGTAATGATCTCAAGTAGAATGTATTTTGATTAATAGCAAAATGTAAAGAGTTTTACACTATTTGTCGACTTTTATTACAAAATGTTATTTAGCTTAATTAGACAAAGTAAAAAAACTTCGTGTATCCTCTTCATCTTCAACCCTTTCGATCTTTAACCATGAATTCTCCTACATAAATAAACAAACATTATCAAATAAAGAGTTATAATGTAATTAAAATCAAAATGTTTTTTAATCTTAAAGTGGGGAATAAAGAATATGCTCATATATATACTTAAAAGTGGGAAGAGGTATAGTTAGTGTTGCTGCCGTTGGGGAGAAGAAAGCTTCAGATTAGTCTCCTGTGCTATAAATGGGAGTTGATGCTTGAACCTTAAAGTTTCTATATTGTTCAAGAGAAAACTCAACTGTATAAAGGTCATATTGTTAGAGAGGAAACATAATCTAGGAAACTCAAAATCATGATTCATATATGCATGCTACCGGGAGATTGTTGGAAAACTCTGCTTACCACTGAGCCCAGAACCAGAATCAGCAATCTCTAAAGAAGCAGATGATAAACCTAGGAGATAAAATTCATATAAATAAGAATGATACCTTTTATGACCATCTAAGGGGGGGAAAACAGACAAACTCAGCATACAACTGTGAGCAAAAAAATCCAAAAGAGAACAGCCATAAGCAAACCATATTGGAACAGTTTAGCAGATAAGTAAAAAATTGAGTTTCAGGTGTATAAAAAGTCACAATAGATATGCTAAACATATACTTGCAAGTAGGATAACATGACAAGATAAAATCTATTGAAAACACATCATATTTTAAAAGACTAGTAAATCAATAAGAACAATTTCATCTACCATATGCTTCTAGGATTTAGTAATGCTATTTTGAATCTTAAATTTGGATACAAAGAGAAGCTCGTGTAAGAACCAAATCACCAATTATTATTTGACTAGTTTAAATGAAAGAAGTAAATGAAGCATGTACAACTAAAGATTCAAAAAGTTTGTTGTCAACATTGACGAAAGTAGCAAAGGTCCAGTACTTGCTAAGACAGTGATAAGAAAATGCCTTAGAACTAACTCAAATGATAGTAAACTAATTTTCCAGACATAAATCACACATCAATCTAGAATGGGTCTTTGTTTCCCAAATGTTCAATGAGCTGTCAGTAATAAACTGTTCAAAAGAACAAGAAACATTAACAGTGTTTCTTATTGAAAAGTTAGACTTTAAAAGTGTAAGAAAAGGAAACTATTACTGCAATGATAGAAACTCTATCAACCAAATAAAAAAAAATAAAAAAGAAACAGATATCCAGTTTACCTCCATATTCAGAATCGGAATATAAATGCCACCTTTTCAATGATTCCTTTGAATTGAAATCGAAAACAACTTTTTCAATTGGTGGCATCAAATCTTCTACATTCCATGTTAGAGTTGTATGTCAACATGAAGGAAACAAATATAAGCATAGCATGCAGTAATTACATACAGGATAGAATTTGAGACTGCACAAAGATGTGTTCAACAAGAGAAGATATGTTTTAAACCACTAAATAAGGACAAGTAGAAGATGGCCGAAAATGACAGTGATCACCACAAGCTAAGCAATTCATGGGCTGTCCAAAAATTTTCTTTTTCTTTTTCTTTTTCAATAAACCAATATCTTCAATCATTCTTTGTTAGCAATGTCTGGGCCACATTTCTTATTTGGTTAACAAAACTGCTTTACATTTCGAGAACAAGCTAGTAAAACTAAATTTATCATGGAGAAAAAATTTCAGGAGAAAAGAACACAAATTTATTTCACTAAAAATTAACAAATATTCCAGTGAGCCTCATGTCGTTCCAACTCCAAATTCCAACCTTCTAGTTGCTAAAAAAGAAAATACCAAAATAAAATAAACCTTCATTCCTTCATTTCAGTATTATCATCCATCTGTAAATAACTCTACAACAAGATGAGAAGCTACACAGATCTAAATAATTCATATAACAAAAAAAATCCAGTCAAAAGAGCATTTTGAAAACAAATGTGCAGTAAAAATTAAAACTTTCACTATTAAAGTTCAATCTCCACTTACAATCACCACTAAAAAAAAGAGTGAAACTCCAAATTCATAGAGAGTCCCCCAAAAAGCAATTGATATCCAAACAAATGAAATTCAAAATCAGGGTTCCAAAAAATGCAACCATTTGGAGCAGCAAAAATCTAAGAGCTTCTCATCTGTGAATATGATATATAATTACTAAGAAACATCATGTGATTCTCAACCCAAATGGGAAAAAAACTGCTTTATAAATCCACTGCTAAAAATTAAAAATAGTGTAGTGGAAACATATTATTTCTGAGGTGCTTAAGCATGTAAATATAAAGTACACAAGCATAAGAATAGCTAGCATTAAGGGCTTATGAGTTTCATATTCAAATTGGCCTATCCTAAGGTTATAAACTTAAAAGCATTAATAACTAGATGTTCTCATCACCACTACATCACATAAATTATAATGCTGTTTTTTGTTCCGCTTATTCTAATAGATTAACTTAAGTGCATATAAGCAGTCAACCACATCAAATCACAATATTTGGCTTACCACTTCATTTGATTTTGCAGGGCTTCAACCAGCATCTTTTATGAGATGGCTCAACCCTAAATGCCATAAATTCACATTAGTCTTTCACAAGAGTAAACCAAATAAAAAGTAAACTGTTAAAAATAGAAAAAAACTTGCAAATACTATTAAATTTAGCTAAATCATACTTCAGTGAAATAAGAGATATCTTCATGATTTCTTTTAAAATTTTATATTCCTTCAAAAGCATCACATGTTAATTGTAATTAGAAATTCAGATATGAAGTCAATTGATCAATATATGAAACAAGGATATAAGCATCTGGGCAGAAATTTTTGTTATCAAGATCGAGTTGAGTACTAAAGGCAACATGTTAGCTAAATATGGAAATTTCTTTCCCATGATCTTTGTGAAGGGGATCTTGAGAATCAAGTACCTAAGTTTCAATGGAATATATAGGTGAAGGGTAAGAACAACAATTCATCACATATGGCGAGAACAAATTCTACCAATTCCATATGAGATATAGATACCTGGTAAACAGTCCATCCACTGCAATGCTGTTGTTCGTTGCAGAGGTGGAAGTTCTTCAAACTCAGAAGCCGTATAAGAATACCCGGTAAAATCATCTCAATGATCAAATGCACCAATTTGACGACCGATAGATTCTGCAGTTGACTAACATAAGAGTGAAGCATGAATGATGATATGCCCAAAAGAATATGAAATAGAAGACTCATCAAAGAAAGGAGACAATGCCAGATTACTTTATTATCACCGGTGACCACGATAACACATATTCCAGCAGACATGCATGATAACATTGCATTTCTATCTTCCTCCCTTGGTGGATCAAGCATGCCAACCTTAATACAGACAATATGGTAAGATTAGTTTCTGTCATCAAGAAAACACCCTAAGAAAATCAATCATAATAGCACACAGTGACATTTCATTTCCAAAAGATAGTGTTTGTCAAGACCATAGGCAATCTATTCCTATAATGCATGTTCACGGTGTAGAGCAAGAAAACAAAAAACATTATTTGCAAGCATGGTTCAACTGAGACCATTCCAATGCTTAGTTTCACCATTCCAATGCTTTATGTATATATATACATCTTGATTGTCCAACTATTCAGCTATAAGCCCATTCCAATGCTTCTTTTCACCATGCATAAATTAAACCAATGATTCGCTATGCATGAAGAATAAATACCTATACAAACACTTCTGCCTCATGTAATTCTTTTTGGAGCAGGATCCAAGAAAAAAATAATTCAATACGCAAATGATCCTCTTTAAGAAATGCTAGACCTATATATATAACTCAATTTCCCAAATTTATGATGCTAATGACTCCATTATTTCCGATCAGAATGAAATCCAGTCCATGTTTATTAATTTTTATTCCAATCTGTGGACTGATATTTCTAATAATAGTTTTTTAGAGATCTTTAATGCCCTCCCCAGTGATCTTCCTACTATTACTGATTCTGATGGACTGCTCCTCACTCGAGAAGTTACTAAAGATGAAATTTTTGCAGTTATTCAGGAGTTTTCTGCTGGTAAGTCCCCCTGTCCCGATGGTTTTAATGCTGAGTTTTTCCGTTTTTTCTGGGCAGATGTTGGGGATAAACTTGTGAATACCATTCGATATTTTTTTGTTAATTCTGTTATGCCTACTTCCTGTGGCAGAACTTATATCGCTCTCATTACGAAAAAGGACAAGCCTAGGTATATGTCTGACTTTCGTCCTATATCATTGTGCAATGTTTGCTATAAAATCATTTCTAAAATTCTTGCTCATCATCTTAAGAGTGTTCTTCCCAAACTTATTAGTCGAGAACAAGTTGGCTTTGTTTCTGGTCGGTGCTCCTTTGTCAACATTATTGCCTTGAATGAGATTGTTCACTCTCTTGAACATGATAGTAAGGACCCCCCTAGGATGATAACTAAAATAGATATTGAGAAAGCTTATGACACGGTTAGTTGGAGTGCAATTCTTGCTACCTTAACTAATAAGAATTTCCCAAGTCTTTGGATTTCATGGATTAATACTTGTCTTAACTCTAGTTCTTTCTCACTGATTATTAATGGATCTCCTTCTGCTTGGATCTCCTTCTCCAGGGGAGTCAGGCAAGGAGACCCTATCTCTTCCTACTTATTTATTTTAGTCTCCCAAAACCTTTCTTCCATCCTTAACAAAGCTCTTGGCATGAGCATGGTTTCTGGATTTGATCCTAGGCTTCATTACAACTTCAACCACCTTATGTATGCTGATGATTTGATTATTATCTCTAATGCTTCTAGATTGGCTGCCAGGAATATCAATTTATGCCTAAACATTTATGCTTTCTTGTCAGGCCAGAGGGCTAACTTTTCTAAATCCGCTATTTATTTGCCCTCTTGGTTCAATTCTAGGGTGGCCAGAAGTATTAAATCAATTCTTAACTTTTCAGTTGCTTCTTTTCCCATTACTTATCTAAGTGTGTTGATTTCTCCTAAGAAGATGAACAATAATACGTTTAAACCTTTAGTGGACAAAATTCTGTGAACCTGTTCCAGATGGAAACATGCTAAATTGTCGGCAGCTACTAAGAATACTCCCATCAATTCTTCTCTCCTATCTATCCCTAAATATTATCTTTCAATCTATCCTATTTCTAATAGTATTTTCCATGAAATCTCCAAAGTTATTAGGAATTTCTTTTGGCATAAAGGTGGCAATGGAAAGGGCATCCACTTGGTTTCTTGGAATCGGATTATTAATTCAAAATCCGAGGGGGGTCTTGCTATAGGAACTTGTTTGTGACCAAGCACTCTCTTAAGGCTAAACATGTCTTTAACTATTTGAATAGTGAGGATTTTATTTTGGTGAACATTTTACAGCTTAAATATGGGCATCTTAATTTCTGGAGGGACTCCTGTCCTAGGGGTTGTTCTTGGTTTTTTAAAGGTTTGTGTGACACTACTAAAGTCCTTAGGCCTTATTGCTGGATTAACAGATTAACTCTGTTAATCCTACTATTACCTCTTTTCTCTATGACTCATGGTGCTCTGATATCCCCCTTGCCTTGAAGCCTACTTTTATTAATATGAACCTTAATCTTGAAGATCTCTCTTGCTCTGATTTCTGTCTAGAAAATTCTTGGAATGTTAACAGGCTCTTTGGTTCTCATGCTGAGGAAATTGTGCCTAGATTAGGTTCTATTTCCTCTAGTAATGTTTGAGTTTGGGTGCCGAAATTTGTAAATCATAAAATTGCATCATCTGTGTATCATCTCCTTAACCGCAAGAGTTCTGATTCCTATCTTGGGAGGGCTGGAATATTGCTTGGTCCCTTAAAGTGATGGCTAGAGTCAAGCATTTCTTGTGGCTTATTTTTAATGGCAGACTCCCTACTGCTGAGTATCTCCATTCTATTAATTTGGGGCCCAAGAGTTTGTGTTCCTTCTGTAATTTGGAGTATGAGACAACTGAACATCTTTTTCTTCATTGTTACAAAACTCTTCACACTTCGAATCTTGTTTCTAACTTAATTTCATTTCAGATTTCATTTACTGATGGCTTTTCTTTGGGAGTTGGATCACTACCGCCAGGCACTCTTTGCAAGTTAAATCGATCATTGCTCTTGCTGCCTGGTACATTTGGAAAGCTAGATGTGACAGTATTTTTCGGAATATTAAGCCTAACTTTTCAATTATTGGTCACAAGGGCTGTTAACCAAGTCAAGGATATATATGGTGCTAATAATTCTCATTGCAGGAGGTTGATTATCAATAATTTTTGTTCTTCAGAAGGACCTTTTCTCTTCTCTGCATCTACTTGGAATAGCATCAACCAGGTTTGTAAGGGAGGCTTTTATTTATCTAATTCTAATCATAATATTATTTTGGCTGGTAGGTTGGTTGATGATGTTGTTGACCATATTGCTGCTGAACTTCAAACTATGATTTTCGCTCTTTGAAGTGCCTTGGATCACTCTTTGCAGATACATTCTATCTTCATTGGGGAATCAAACATTCTGAATGTGCTTCGTCCTTCTAGTATTGTTTGTTCTTGGCATCTTTGTCCTTGGATTAATGATTGCAATCATTTGTTGGAGCTTGCGAGTTCCCCTCGGATGTGTGTTGTTCCTCGAAGATGGATGAATTTTGTTTCTAAACTTGCTAACAGCGGGCAAAACCTTCATCAACTATCTCTTTTTCATGCTGGTCATGAACTGCCTCACTAGGTTATGAAATCAGTCCGTGGTGTTGGCTTCTACTTCTAGTTTCTTTGTTTTTGAGTTGTTTTCTTGTCTTTGTTTTGGTCTTCTTCTTTCCTCTGTCTTAGTTTTCAGATTGTTTCTTAGTTTGTTTAGTTAGTTTGTTCAGTTTCTTGTTTGCTTGTAGTTTGTGGGATCTGTATCCTATATAACTTTTTTTGTTTCTCTAATAAATTAGCTCTCCTGAGCTCTTGTTTTAAATATATATATATATATATATAAATCTCATTAACTAACTTTGTGAAAATAAAAAATGATAATAATAAAGGGATAGTACGTAAAAGATCCACAGGAAACAAACCTCGTCGACGCCGACGGTGATCCACCGTCCTTTGTGCCAGTTGAACCATGGCCGGATTTTGGACACCAAGCTCCTCATTCGTGCTTGGGAAGCAAATCAAACACTGCTTCCCATGAACCCCATCCACCACTCCCGCCCACCATCCATCCTTGTGATACCCCTCTACGAGCTGAAGCACCTCGAACACCCGCTTTCGAGGCTGCGGCGGGCGAGGGCGGACATGGGCAAGATCCACCACCTCTTGGAGCCGCTGTGAAGGGTCGGTGTTGGAGAGAAGCGAGGTGTAGATGATCGACAAGCGGTGGACTCCGTTCAGGCGGCGAGCAACCATGGCCTCGTACCAGGCGCCATGGAAACCCTCATCATCACCTCGATCTCTTCGCCGACCTTGAAGCCGTCGTTGAGATCGAACCCCATTGCCGGGAAAAGGGTGGCTCTTCTCTGATAGGGTTTCAAAGGAAGTGATGGATTGATGGAAAAGGGCCGGCTCTTCTCAGCTAGGGTTTCAAGGGATGCGATGGATGGATGGATTGGAAGAAGAAGAGAGAAAGAGAGAGAGAGTGTGTGTGTGTGTATGCGTGTTTGATTTATTTTCTTTCTAGAAAGGTTTTGTTAAACGCACTGCATAGATTAGTATAAAATAAAATACACGATCATAGAAGTGGTTTTTTTACAAAACCCCTCTAAATATACATTGCTAAAAATAAAAAATAGCGTAGTGATGGTAGTATTTTATGAAAAACGAAAAACATAGTAATAGTTTTCTCTTTAGTTAAATTAGTTCATATTTTATTCCAAGCTTTATATGTATTGTGAAAACAACATGGATGTAATGATATTGTTATTAGATATATATATTTTTTAAAACGTCATTGAATGTGAGAACTTGGTTATATAAATTTCATTTCAATCGAATCCACCAAATACACATTATAAGGATTCAGGTGTTATGTACAATATGTAAATGATAATGTTCACAAATTATAAGTATAAATACCTAATTTTATTTAACAACTCATACCTTGCGATGTGCAGTTCATTTTATAATTCAATTAACTAGATCAAGGTGAAAAAGTCTTCTTTTCATTTTACCATTCAGCCTTTATATTATATAGTTATTATTTAGTACAGTTTAATTGACTGCATTGATGAGTGTATAATATTCTATAATTTTATATTATTTTGTACACTCATTGAGCATGTATTGGAAACGTATTATGAAATTTGAAGTTAAACATAGTGTGTTTTGTATTCTCAAGCCTCGAATAGTACTTAAAGACGAGAGAGAACCAAAAGAAGCATCTGAGACCCTAAAACATAGAAGATGGAGTTCTCTCGGCATCAGTTGAATAAAGACAAGGCAAACATGATGTCTTGCAGGCAATTTATGGCCTCGCTTATGGTCGTAAGCATCTTCCAAAGAACTTGACGGCCATGTTTATGCCTGTAAGGAAGAGTTCAAAGCCAAACAAAAGGACCTTACAAGCAGGACTTACTCCCTTAAGGGTGCTCGTAAGGACCATCTAGAGGTGCTTACAATCATATATAGTTTATGCCCATAAAGGCATTCATAAGGATAGCACAATGAAGTACAAACAGAAGACCTTACGGATGGGACTTACTGCCATAAGTGTTCACATAAGGCTCGTGATCTATCTTCTCCAACTCCTTACGACCACGTCCTTATGCTTGTAAGTAGCCCGTATGCAACTCGTAAGCAGTCGAGTAGAAATAGACCTGATGAAGATTTTTAGGATAATCTTTGATTCTTTTCTTGGATGTGAGGTTAGAAAAGAAAGGAGGCTAATCTCTAGGGCTTTAGAAGTACCTTTTGGAGAAGATTTGGATCTAACATTAAGGAAAAGGAGATTATAGCCATCAAGCTCACCTTGGCGGCATTCGTGAAAGGTTCTATGGAGTTTTCTGGCGATCTACTTTTGGACAATTGAGAAGGAGGATACTATGTTTATATTCATTCTTGTCGAGTCTTATAATTTGAATGCTCATCTTTCATTAATGGAGGGCTAATTTCGTGGATGTTTGGGCATAGTTGAACTCTAGGGCTTCATCTTTTGCCATTGGTTGTGGATCTATGTGATTTACTTGTTTTCCTAATTGCAATCCATGTTATTTGAATCTAATTGCATTTTTGTAATGCTTGATTGTTATTGTGGTGAAACCCCTAGTTTTCATACTTGATGTGCTTTGTGATGAGGAGAAATACCTACATAGCATAGAAATACCGCGATTAGAGGAGATTGTGAGTAAACCTAGAAATAAGGTACTTTGGAACGTCGTCTCCTTAATCCTCCCGAGTGTGTTAATGAGTATTTCCGTGTTCTTTACAATCATGTGGAACGAATTTTAGGAGATATCACATCTCTATTTAGTATTCATATTAGGGGTAATCTCTCTTCACAAAGGAGATTACCTATTTAAGAAATTCTTGTTAACTCACATCGAGGTTTCACGGAGTGTTAATGCGATTGTGTGGTGATTGCATCAGTACTAACCCATTCAGTTATTCTTCATCCTTGAAAAAAGGGTTTAGTATGATTTAAAAAACTTCTCGGTTCAAATAGGATTGCAACTTTAGACAACCTTTGTCCTGTAGTTTATAAAACCCTAGAAGGATGCTATGCCCGGACATCGTTTCTTCTCCTAACTTATCTTCCTCATTTTCATATTCTTTACTATTGTTTTCTATTCCTTTTTTCACACACATCACCATTTCATTTAGGCTAATATTTGGAACTAGGGTTACTACTAGCAATCTCATTTTTCCCTATGGACGGACATCCTATTTTCTAGTACTTTATTACACGATCAGCATATACACTTGAGTCCTTACCAAGTTTTTGGTGCTATTACCAAGGAAGAATTGAGATATTAGGAACACTTTGTGTTTCCATCACTTTAGCAATTTATTTTTCTTTGTATTCTTTCTTTCTTCCTGTATTTTTGCTTTTCTTGATTCTTTTTTTTCTTTTTTGGTTTGATTATAGCGTATGCCACCCAAAGGCAAATCAATATGAGTGATGCAAGGCAAAAGTAGTATAAAGAGAGTGATTGGAACTAGACGGAGAACATCTCTATTGTCTGATATAGGATTGTTAACAGTGAGAGTTAAAAGAGAGTAGTTAGACACCATGGCAGATCAAGGGGATCAACAGAGAACCATGTCCGATTATGCTCGCCCTACTCTCGATGGTTCCCAATCCAATATTCTTCACCCAGTAGTAGTTGCCAATAATTTCGAGTTCAAGCCAGCGTTTGTACAAATGGTCTAATAGTTAGCACATTTTCACAGTTTGCTAGATGAGGGCCCAAATAGTCACATTGGAGGGTTCCTCGAAGTCTGTGATATGCTGAAGATCAATAATATCTCCAATGATGCTATCAGACTTTGGCTTTTTCATTTTTCTTGAAGTGTGGATCCAACAGATGATTGAGGAGATCGCAATGAATAACTACCTATTTGAATAGAAAGAAATCCTAAAATATACTAATTTAGTACAATGTTGATACAGACACCCCATAATCGCATTGCACTCTATGAAAACTCAATGTAGATTAATAACAATTTTTGAAGTAGAAAATCCTTCATATGAAGAGATTATCCCTAATCCCATATAGAATAAAAATGTAATTTCTCCTAAAATCCACTCTCAATGATTGCAAAGAGTATGAAAATCACTTGTTAATCCAGTCGGGAGGATTCTGGGAGGAGAACTCTCAACTCCAAAGTACACCATTGTTAGGCTTACTCACAATTCCCTCCAATCGAGGCATGTCTATGCTAAGTGGGTACTTCTATAAGTCACAAAGCACATCAAACATGAGAACTAGGCTATTCACCTAGTTAGCAATCAAGCCATACAAAACAGGCAATTTTATTCAAATAATATGGATTGCAATTAAGAAACTATGCCCAAACATCTACAAAATTAGCCCTCTGATAAGTGCTTGATTATACATGTTTTACCTACTTGTTTTACATACATTGAGCATCATTTTACCATTGATTATGTCTCATAAAGTGTATTTTGGTGTTCTTTTATGCAATTAGGTTGTGGAAGTGTTAAAGGAGGAAAAGGAAGCAAAGATGGGTTATAAAGACGTATTGTTGGGAGCTTTTGTACAACACAAGTGTCAAGGCACAAGAGGGGATCATGCACATGAGGGTGTGTGCCAACTTCCTTAAGAATTCAAGATGATTTGTGTGATGGAAGGGCACAAAGGCAGTCACACCTTCATGTCCCAACTTGTGTGAAGATAGTTAAAGCTCTCAAATGATGATTCGAAGAAGGAGAAGTCTTATAACTCACCACATGGACGTGTGCCCGACCATGTGGCCTCAATATGAGAGAGTTTGGATCATATTTATGAAGAGTACTGTAGCAAAAATACTGTTCATTTCACTGTAGCAGTACTGTAGCAAAATTACTGTTCACGCGACCGCGTCAAAATCTCACGCGACCGCGTGGAAATTCTGCAGCCCACGCGATCGCGTGGGATCTCACGCGGTCGCGTGAAGACACGCAGTTGGCGCGATTCAGGCTTATAAATAGCCCTTTTCGCCGATTCTTTTGATATCTTTTGTGTGGCTTTTGAGAGGCAAGGCGGCTAGGGTTTGAGGAGGAGGTCTTTGCCGAATTGGAGGGCCGTTCTTCACCAACTTTGATAGTTCTTTCCTCCGTCATAGCATCGAGGGAGTCATTGGCGACCTAGCTTCGGAGAAGGATCCTTCAAGACGTTGAGCGACCCATCAAGGCCATCATCACGAATTCAAGGGGGTTTATTTCCATGGTTTACATTGCTTTTCATTGTGTTATGTTTTGCTTTGTAATAAGCCCCATGGAGGGCTAAACCCTAGTAGATACTTGGGCATGTGAACCCTAGGTTTCGATTCATGTATTGACTTTCTTTATGCTTTCTTTTAAATCCGAGTTTATTTGAGTTTCAATCTTGTTTTATCATTGCTTGCATGCCTTATTGATTCGTATGGTTGTTTGGTATGCTTGATTTGTTGCCTTGGTGAGAGAGAGGTCTCCATTAGGGTTAGAACATATGAGATTGAAGAGGGTTGAGAGGGTGAGTCATGAGATAGTGGAGCGTCCCCTTTCCCTTCCGATTAAGTGTTTCCTATCTCCGTATTCCCTAAGATCTATGCAACCATATTTGGTGTGAGGTGTGAGATTTAGATATTTCTCCGCCGGGACCTTGTAGGGGGTTAGGGATCTTTCGCCTAGAAGTAGGGTTAGATCTAATTTTAGGAATCGGTTTCACTTTTAGGTATCCTTAAAACTCATTGCGGTCATATAAGGTGTGAGGTGTTGAGATTGAGTGAATTCTCCGCCGGGACCTTGTAGGGGACTAGTATCGGTGGCCTGGAAGCAGGGATCGATTGTTCTTGGATTACCTCGACTCATAGAACTCGGTTTAGAAGCATTTAGTTAGTTTTGCACTTCATGATAGAACCTAGGGGAAGCATTGCCCGGGTATCTCATCTTCATTGATTGAGATCTCCCTTTATTTACCCTTCGTCTATTTGTCTCTGGTATTAATTTCTATGCACACTAGATCACCACAAAATCACATTAATCATTAGGCTAGATTGCAGAGAAGAAGTTAGTACTAGTAGCCCTGTTCCCTGTGGATTCGACTACCCTACTCACCGGGGTAATTATTACTTCGACAACCCGTGCACTTGCGGTACACACACGCAAAAGGGTGTGTCAAGTTATTGGCGCCGCTGCCGGGGAATAGGATACTAGGAACTCTAGGACTTTGTTGCTCTAGCCATTTATCATTTTCGTTATCTTATCTATTTCATACTTTCTTTTTCTTCCACCGTTCTAATTTGTTTTATTTTGACTTGTGTTACCTTTTCTTGCAAGGTACTTGAATGATGATTGATCCAATTACAAAGTTATATTTTCAGATTGAAGATTTCAGTGGAAAACTTGATAGACTTATTTCTGCACAACAACAACAAAGCAACCAATATCGCAGCACATATCATCCAAATCAATGGAGCTACCCGAACCACTTATGGAATATTGATGGACAGCAATGGGAAGCACCTATAGAAGAATTTCAGATGGATGAGAAGCATGAGGAGGATGTACTTCGGTTGGAAAGCGTATTACTCAAATTCATTGAAGCAACCGATGCCCGCTTCGAAAATGTTGAAGCCACCTTAAGATGTCATGAAATCTCCATCAAAAACATTGAGCATCACATAGGAGAGATTTTAGACACACTTGCTAGGGAAAAAGAAGAATTTGAACAAGCAAGTCAAGTTTCTTCCATGCATGACAAAGCCATGAACCACATTGATGAAGAAAGGCAAATTGAGTACATTGCTGCAGAAATTGAAAGGATAGAAGAAGAACATCATTTTCAGAATTTGGATTGCTTGAATGAAGATTATGCTTGTGTGCAACGAAATTTTCAAGGGGATTTGCTAACATCATGTTCATTTCAAGCTGAAAATACACAAGAAGAAGCAATCCCTAAGGTAATGGAACAAGCACCGTTCTTTGTGATTGATCAACCCATGGAATGCAAGAAAGAGATTTTGGGTTTGGGAGAAGATGTGGGTAGGATATTTAAACCATCCAATGACCCACCGATGCTAATCTTGGACAATTCCCAACCCAAATTGTTTCCTTGGAGGCCAAAGGTAAGATGGTTGGACTCTCCAACGAAAATTCCACCCCGGCAAGTAAATTTTTGGTTTAAAGGAAGTAGCTATGCAATGTCCAGTCGGGAGGAACACACTCTTTTCAAGCCTCCATAAGGTAAGGAAGAGGTACGTCAAGCTTAGTGACGTAAAACAAGCGCTACTTGGGAGGCAACCCAAGTTTTAATTGCTTTCTAGTTTAGATTTTAAATTCTATAGTAATAATTACCATGAGTGTGAGCCTTGATTAATTTTTGTTGGTGTTGAACTTTTTAAGGAAAATTTTTGGTGATTTGAAATGTTTTTCACATGTATGACATGATTCAGGGTGCAATGCATGAAAATTGTTGAAGAATAGGGTTAATTTTGAAGTTTGGAGAGCCGCGTGGACTGTCTGCAGAAATTCCGCAGCTCACGTGGTCGCGTGAGATTCTCACGCGACCGTGTACAGTACCCACGCGGGGGTGTGGAATTTCCACACCCCCATGTGGCCTATAAACAGAGATGAAGAGTCTTTTTCATTATCCATAACTTACAACTCTTCATTTTCTCATCTCTTCCTCTCCAAACTTCCCATCCTTAAGATTCCAAATCCATTTTTCTTCGACTTATTTGAGATTTAGAAGTGTTTTGCCGGCATTTGCATCAAGTTTATCCATCGATTCGCGTCGGTAAGGCCTCATCTCACCCTATCATGTCCATGCTCTCATGCTCAATTCCATCGGGTTTTCTTGTTTCTTGGATGATATTTTTTATGGAAAACGTTGTGTAAACCCTTAGAAAACTTGTAAACAAAGTTTAGTGAGGCGTTAGAACCCGACCATGGCTCTTTGGCCATGGTTGGATAACCACGCGGGCGCGTGGCCTAGCCACACGGCCGCGTGGACCGGCCAACAGCCCACGCGGGCGCGTGGCTCAACCCACGCGACCGCGTGGAGCTCACCAGCCTTCGGCTGAACAGCCACGCGACCGCGTGGCTGGGCCACGCGGTCGCGTGGCTCTTCTGCTGAGCCAAAACGCGCCCACGCGGGCACGTGGGTTTCCCACACGCCCGCGTGGGCTGGAAACTTGGCAGATTAAGCCACGTGGGCGCGTGGCTTGCCCACGTGCCCATGTGGATTCCTGCATCTTGCCATATCATGTAAATTTGCACTTCTTTTGCAATTTTCTTGCAGGTATGACACCAAGGACTAAAAAGCTTGCTCCAAAAATGCCTTGATCGTTTATAGCTGACCTTGGATGAGGATATGCCTTCGAACACACCAGCAGCACCAACAGATGATGCCAATGCTTGAGGCGTCCCACTCATGAGACTTTAGTTTTCTTTACTTTAGTTTTCTTTTCTAATTTTCTTTATTTTATCTTTTAGAGTTTAGTTATCTTTATACTTTATTTTGATTGTGCGAGTTGTGCTTTATTTTGTTTCATTCGTAAGAACTCGTGCAACTTTTCTATTTTTATTGAGCTTCACTGAACCCCTTGTATCCGTGCAGATGGCCTTGAGAGTGATGATGATGATGTTCTTGTCATAAACACATGACCATGTGACTTGGTCGTGTGAGCTTCACAACCCGCGGAACAATAACACACCCTCGAGTTAGCTTCACCAATCGATCACTAAGGAGTTCAGGGGAGTATTGTTTCAATTGCATTTTCACCCACATCATGCTTTTATTGCTTATATTTTTATTGTGCTTACATGTGTACATTGAGGACAATGTACATCTTAAGTGTGGGGGAGGGTTCACCTTATACATGGCCTTTACTTGTGCTTTAATGATCATGCTCATGTTGCCCATGAAGGTTCACCTTAGGGTTGAGAGTTTAATTCTTAGTTTCTGGAGGTTGTAAACATTAAGTTTTATCATGCTCTAGTTTTTTTTATCCAATTTCTTTGAAATTTTTGTCCGATTGCTCCTTAATGCACTTTCCTCACTCATTAAACCTATGGAAACTTACTCTAGTTCATAATTGCGGGATTATCTAGTGTTAGTTTGATTTGAGTATGTTAAAAAAAAAAAAAAAAAAAAAAAAAATCAGAAAATTCAGAAAAATTCAGAATTTTAGTTTGTTTGTATATAGGGGGTGGAAAGAGCTACCACCTATGTTGTATGAAGCTACTCTCATAAGTCGGATACTTGTTATGCCCTAATGAGAGAAAGAGCTATCTAATAGGATGTGTGAAAGCTACCACCTTCGGTAGAAAGAGCTACCACCTCAAAAGTGTGAAAGCCACTCGGGAGGCATCTCAAGAAAGGGCTACCTTAGAGGATGTGTGAAGCTACTACCTATTCTTTTTGTTTATAAATAAATCCCATTGCTAATAAAAACTTTGAGTAGTGGATATAGTGTTGACATGAGTTGAGTCTACACACACACACGCTTTCGGACTTTAGTACTTTCATTTTTGATTGGATTATTTGCTAGAGTATTGATTGTTTCATCTAGTGTTTGTTTCTCTCCATGATTTTAGAATTTTATTCTCGTACCCTCTTGGTGAACCTAAGGCCAAGCACTTCTCTTTGCTTTTCATGATGTTTATGGTTAATTTTGCTTGAGGACAAGCAAAGGCTTAAGTGTGGGGGAGTTTGATAAGTGCTTGATTATACATGTTTTACCTACTTGTTTTACATACATTGAGCATCATTTTACCATTGATTATGTCTCATAAAGTGTATTTTGGTGTTCTTTTATGCAATTAGGTTGTGGAAGTGTTAAAGGAGGAAAAGGAAGCAAAGATGGGTTATAAAGACGTATTGTTGGGAGCTTTTGTACAACACAAGTGTCAAGGCACAAGAGGGGATCATGCACATGAGGGTGTGTGCCAACTTCCTTAAGAATTCAAGATGATTTGTGTGATGGAAGGGCACAAAGGCAGTCACACCTTCATGTCCCAACTTGTGTGAAGATAGTTAAAGCTCTCAAATGATGATTCGAAGAAGGAGAAGTCTTATAACTCACCACATGGACGTGTGCCCGACCATGTGGCCTCAATATGAGAGAGTTTGGATCATATTTATGAAGAGTACTGTAGCAAAAATACTGTTCATTTCACTGTAGCAGTACTGTAGCAAAATTACTGTTCACGCGACCGCGTCAAAATCTCACGCGACCGCGTGGAAATTCTGCAGCCCACGCGATCGCGTGGGATCTCACGCGGTCGCGTGAAGACACGCAGTTGGCGCGATTCAGGCTTATAAATAGCCCTTTTCGCCGATTCTTTTGATATCTTTTGTGTGGCTTTTGAGAGGCAAGGCGGCTAGGGTTTGAGGAGGAGGTCTTTGCCGAATTGGAGGGCCGTTCTTCACCAACTTTGATAGTTCTTTCCTCCGTCATAGCATCGAGGGAGTCATTGGCGACCTAGCTTCGGAGAAGGATCCTTCAAGACGTTGAGCGACCCATCAAGGCCATCATCACGAATTCAAGGGGGTTTATTTCCATGGTTTACATTGCTTTTCATTGTGTTATGTTTTGCTTTGTAATAAGCCCCATGGAGGGCTAAACCCTAGTAGATACTTGGGCATGTGAACCCTAGGTTTCGATTCATGTATTGACTTTCTTTATGCTTTCTTTTAAATCCGAGTTTATTTGAGTTTCAATCTTGTTTTATCATTGCTTGCATGCCTTATTGATTCGTATGGTTGTTTGGTATGCTTGATTTGTTGCCTTGGTGAGAGAGAGGTCTCCATTAGGGTTAGAACATATGAGATTGAAGAGGGTTGAGAGGGTGAGTCATGAGATAGTGGAGCGTCCCCTTTCCCTTCCGATTAAGTGTTTCCTATCTCCGTATTCCCTAAGATCTATGCAACCATATTTGGTGTGAGGTGTGAGATTTAGATATTTCTCCGCCGGGACCTTGTAGGGGGTTAGGGATCTTTCGCCTAGAAGTAGGGTTAGATCTAATTTTAGGAATCGGTTTCACTTTTAGGTATCCTTAAAACTCATTGCGGTCATATAAGGTGTGAGGTGTTGAGATTGAGTGAATTCTCCGCCGGGACCTTGTAGGGGACTAGTATCGGTGGCCTGGAAGCAGGGATCGATTGTTCTTGGATTACCTCGACTCATAGAACTCGGTTTAGAAGCATTTAGTTAGTTTTGCACTTCATGATAGAACCTAGGGGAAGCATTGCCCGGGTATCTCATCTTCATTGATTGAGATCTCCCTTTATTTACCCTTCGTCTATTTGTCTCTGGTATTAATTTCTATGCACACTAGATCACCACAAAATCACATTAATCATTAGGCTAGATTGCAGAGAAGAAGTTAGTACTAGTAGCCCTGTTCCCTGTGGATTCGACTACCCTACTCACCGGGGTAATTATTACTTCGACAACCCGTGCACTTGCGGTACACACACGCAAAAGGGTGTGTCACCCTCCATTAATGGAGGATAAGAATCCAAATAACAAAACCCGAAGAGAATAAAAGAAGACATGAAAAATCCCCTTATCAGTCGTACTGGAAGATGATTGTAGGATAACGCCAAAAACTTTCCACGGACGCCACGAAGCTAATCTTGACTGCTATGATCCTTTTTCTAAAAGATAGATGGGTTAAATCTCCCTTTCTTCCCCTTAGCCTCGCCTTTGAATAAAACAAAAGATGCCCTAGAAACCCTTATTAGGAATATTTATAATGTGCCACTTCCGAGATGCTTATGGGAGTAATGACATGGTCGTAAGGAGCTAGGAATGACGAGCCTTACAAGAACACTTACGGCCGTAAGTCTAATTCGTAAGGTCTTTTGTATAGTGTTATGGTCTAGCTTATGGTCGTAAGCACTAGACCATAAACTTCTCTGTACATCCCTTTGGACTGCTCTTTGGAGCGAATGCTGTGCGTGTAAGCTCCTTTATATGATCCTTATGGTCCGACTTATGGGCGTAAGTCCTGCTTGTATGTACCTTTGAATTTCTTTATACTCCTCCTTACAGGCATAAACATGGCTGCAACATTTTTTGGAAGAGGCTTACTATCATAAGCACGGGTGTTAGGTGCTCTTAAGTAAATCTGTTTGGCTTGTCCTTCATTGATTGATGTTGAGAGAGATCCATTTTCTTCATTTTGGCTCTAGAATACTTCTTTTGGCTCTCCCTCATCTTTGAGCACTGCCCGGAGCCTAAAAAAGCAAAATACATCATGTTTAACTTTGAAGTTCAAAATATAACTCTAATACATGCATAATGAGTGTATAAAATGATATAGAATAATGAACAATTGTACACTCATCATCCTAGAGATTCTCCCCCTTTCTTCCAATTAGCCTTGCCTTTAAATAGAACAAAAGATGGCCTTCAAACCCTCGTCAGGAATATTTATACTACCCTGCTTACAGGCTACTTAGGACATAAGGACATGGCCATTTCTTTTGCCTCTCTGTCATTTTTAAGCACTGCTCGAAGCCTGAGAATACAAAATACACCATGTTTAACATCAAATTCCAAAATATAACTCTAATACTTGCCTAATGACTGTACAAAATTATAAAAATTATGAACAATTGTACACTCATCAAGTTGTATATTTTATGGTTGAAAAGATGAAGCTATACATATCCTCCATCACCTTTTCCATCTATGTACACTCGCGTGCCCATTGTACACATGAATGTACAGTCACATATTTACAGTGATGAACAACCACACAATCATTTTAGTTCTAACACACCCCTCAAATTCAAGATGGAAAAGAAAAAAACCATGTCGATGTTAGATAACCACACAAGCTGCGAAGTGGTGTTAGCATTGGGAGAGGAACATATGAAAATAATATGAAAATAATATGTAGAAAATATTGAGCTTTTGCTAACCCAATTAAGTGTAGAAAATAATATGAAAATATGTTCAATTATAAATTTATCATTGATCTAGCACTAGGAATGAATATTGAGCTTTTGCTAACACCACTTCGCAGCTTGTGTGGTTATCAAACTCTACTTCGCATTGGGAGAGGAACACCAAGATCTTGAAGTAGAGTTTGATAACCGCACAAGCTGCGAAGTGGTGTTAGCAAAAGCTCAATATTCATCCCTAGTGCTAGATCGATGATAAATTTATAATTGAACATATTTTCATATTATTTTCTACACTTAATTGGGTTAAATTGTAGAATTTATTTAGAAGATGGTACGTAACATGGTGAAAATTGATTCCAGGTCGCAAACAGAGCATAATGAGCTTAAGGGAGCCAAAAGATGCAATTTTGAAGCAAGTTAAGGAAGAAATAGCTCCCTTGGTATCAAGAACAGAAGAATAAGTTAACTATGACACCTTACAACTCACTTATTGTCATCACTTACGATCAAAACCCTCTAACAGAAGACTTTGTAGGCATGTTTATGCATGTATACCAAAGCATAAAGATCAGGCAGAAGGGCTTATAGGTAGGACTTATACCCGTAAGCTTTGGTATAAGGGTGACCTAACTAAATGAGCATAAAGGCAAGCTATAGACCATAAGGAAAGTCGCAAGTACCTGACAGTGATGACTATGGTCCAACACTTACCCTCGTAAAATGAATTATAACACCAAGAAAGAAGACCTTATAGGCGGAGCTTATGAGGGTAAAATTCCCATAAGGCATGAGACTTTCCATCCTAGCCCCTTACGATCTTATTCTTACTCCCGTAAGTTGCCCATATAAGGTTAGGTATAAAAGGCTTGAGTGAAGGTTTTTAGGGATCTTTTAGTGGCAGGTAGGACGCGCAAGTATACACACCAATCAAGTAGTAATAGTGCATGCAAAGGTAGGGTATCGATCCATAGGGAAGATCGAGAATACTAGTACTGATCCTGACACACCCCTTGTGTGTGTACCCGCAAGTGCACGGGTTGTCGAAGTAATAAAATACCCTGGTGAGTGGTCGTATCCACAGGGAATAGTGTTCAGAAACAAGTGTTATTGCTATTTAGCTATGAAGGAAGTCGATGATGAGAGAAATATATATATATATATATATAAATATAAAAGAAAATAAAAGAGTGCAAGAAGAGTAATGAGGGTAGGAGAGCTAATCGATATAAAGATGGGGTACTCGGACAAAGCTCCTCCTAGGTCTAAAGCTTCTAGTGCAAGACTAGTATTATATCCTCTAATTGATGTCTAATGAGTCGTGGAAATCCTTAAGCACATGGTCTGAAACCTAAGGTCCACCATGACTAGTTCCAACATTATGCCCCAGCATTAGGTTTCACTACGACCCTTAACTCTCGTTGACCTGTCAACTAAGCCCCAAGGGAGTCTATCATCCTAAGCCTCACACTACTTCAAACTGCTTGGGGTTATAGGGATTCTAAGTTAAAGACCCTATCCATAATTATAGTTCTAACCCTTTGGTCCAGGCGGAAGAACCCTAATCTAAGTTAAGCCCCAGTTTTAGGATTCATTCAACCCTTTGCAATGGAGTTCATCTCTTAGTACTTCACTCTACTTCGGTCGCGATTAACTCTTGGGATACGGAGGTAGGGAAGTTCACACCGGAGGGGAAAGGGGACATTTCACTACCTCTCGACTCACCCTCTCAACCCTCTCCAACCTTGTGTAGTCTAATCCTATAGAGGTTGTCACACCCTCAAAGGATAACCTAATAGATTCTCAACCCTAGTGTCACGGCTAAGGGAAAATCTCATACAATCGGCATGCAAGATTGGAAGTCAATAAGAAAACATCAAATTAATAAAGCATAATAAAAGTTATAGAAACACAAGCATCCTAGGGTTTACAAGTCCGAATACCTACTAGGGGTTTAGCTCTCCATGGAGCAATACAAAATCAATAACGAGTTTAAGAACATATGCATAAAAACCATAAAAGAAAACCCCCTTGTAGATCGTATTGATGTTCTTGTGGAGCAGCACATCTTCTCCACGAATCCCTTGTAAAGCTTAGGGCACACCTAGTCGAATCGATGCCGACGAAAGCTCCCCCAATAGCTATCTTCCAAAGGATGTCGATGTTGATGCAATATAATCGCCTCCAAAGACCTCCAAGAATCTCTCCAAACCCTAGCCGAAAGCCCCCCAAAAGATAGGCAAGAGATAGAAAGGGGTTCCCCAAATAGATCTGAAAACGGGCTATTTATAGGTTGAAATCGGGCTGAAATCGGGGTTCCACACGCCCCTGTGAATTTTCCACACGAGCTTGTAGAATTTCCACACAGCCGTGTGGAATTTCCACACACCAGTGTGGATTCTCTGTTTTGCTGATTTTTGGTAGACTTTGAACAGTAACTTGCTACAATGGTTTACTACAATGCTGCTACAGTAATCTTGCCGAAATGCTCCCGAGTTCATCGTTCTTCATCGAGGCCGTTGAATTGGGTACACACAACTCCCGTAAAGTAACTTTAAGAATACTAAAAATTCCAACTTCTAAAAATAGTTCAAACTCTATTCAAGTTTATTAATTTTTGTGTGTGTTACAACTCTCTACTTCTCTTTTTTTTTTTTTAACTTCAATACTTTAAAAGGAAAAAAAAAACTTCTTTTTATTTTCAAGGTGGCAGCTTCACACAACTCCCGTAAAGTAACTTTCACACATAAGAGAGGTAGTTCTTTCCATATCTTTTCCTAGAAGACAGTAACTTTCACTCTCCAAAAGAGATAGCTCTTTCTCATATTAGGGTATACATAGTATCTATCTTATTGAGAGTAGCTCCACACTTCTACTAGGAGCAGCTCTTTTCGTTTCCAAAAATTTTGTTGTTCAAACAAATTCTTTCAAATTTATAAAAAAATATTCTCAATTATTTTACTTGAAGTAAAATGAATTATAAACTATACAAAGTCATACAAGTCCAAGTTGCTGCAATGGAGAAGTTGAATGTTCCAATTGGATGAAAAATCAAGAATAGAGTGAAAACTAAAAAAAAAATAACTAAAAAAGGAACAAACTTGTATGTCCCCACCATTATACTAAGGAACTCCCACTAGATTTCAAATGCATCTTAATAAGTCAACAACTTGGCAAGTAAAAACGTTAAATAAATCCTAAACCCCTCCCCCACACTTAAAATGATACATTTCCCACAATGTATATATATGATGAACGACAATGCAAAAAAGAAAATGGGAAGTATTTGGAAAAAATTTACTTCCCCGGTTTACATGTGCATGTCAATAGTCCTTGAAACCAACATGGTGCATTCCTTGTTGTGCCCAAGTGGTGGGGGTCACTCAAGGTCAAGAAAAGGCCAAGTGAGTATCTCTTTTACATCTAAGGGTGTTTGGGTGTTGCATTACACTCCTACGAAGACAAATGGGAGAAAATAAAAATAAAATAACAAAATAGAAAATGAAATCCACTAAATGTCTAAAAAATAGGTACAAACTCACCAAGGCCAACCCTTGCCATAAAAGATGAATACATGAACTGAAAAATGAAAGTACAAAATGAAAAAAGTAAAATCAACGCTCGACACTGTAAGGAGAAGGCTCGGGGATGATCGGCTGGTGATGTGATGTCATAAGCAGGGTGATCGCTGGAGGGGTAGGAGCTGGACGAGCAACCAGCCTGGAAAAGAGGTCCAAGGTCTAGCCGTGTGTGGCTAGTATCATCTGCTGGCCCTTTGATGTGAACACTGTAAGTGCACAGGGTCGTCAAGTAATACCATCGTGTGACACAAGGGTCGTATTCCACGGGAGCTACTACTACTTTATCTTTCTTCTATTTCCTAGCCTAACACTTCAAATGATGAACAATAATTACAAAAAGAGAAAGAAGATAGCTAAAATAAAAATCGGACTACTAATACACACAATTAGCATTCAAGGGAAGATCAAACATGAGATGATGTGATTTGGACAAAGAATCCCCCTAGGGTTGAAATTAAGCCCTAAATTATGGATGATGTGTTGTGATGGTAGCTTGGGCCAAGAGAATTCTAAAATAGTTTAACCCCGACGTTCATGGTGATTAACCCTTAATCCCATACAAGTATTGGCTTGGAATCTCTTCTGGCTAAATCCTCCTATGATTGCATTATGCCCAAGAAAATCTCTAATTAGGGGCAAACACAATATCCTGGTTTATCTCTAATGATTAGAATGGTACAAAATACCCGATGGTCACATTATATTCATACATGAATCCTTTTTAAGCTAAGTGAGTCTAAAACAAGGGCGATGGTCACACAACCAAGTACAACCTAGAAGTTGAACCACATAATTCTTATGTAATCCAACACATCCAAGAACACATAGCAAGAACCACAAATTACAAGATTCTATGAAAGAAATACAAGATCCAACAATACATCAACAAAGTTGACCATCCAAAATTACAACAAACCATTCATAGAGTTCATCATGTCCAAACCACAAATAAGTTAGTTCCTCATGAAAGAGGAACACTCATACAACTCTAAAATACAACAAACAAGGAAAAAAAGCATGAAATACTCTCTCTAACTTCAGATCCCCTTTGATGGATGAAAATCTTGAAAGTTTGCTGAGATCTCTACTCAAACAACACCTTGATACCTTGCATCTTCCTCCCTATCTCATCCTCAAATGTTTGCCTCCTTTTTGATGAAGCTCACGCAATAGATCACCAGAAAATGATCCTAAGAAATGTGGGGCTGCGGCCCAAGAGGCCAAAGAAGAAAAGATTCCCCAAAACAATGCCCTAACCCCTCTTTAAAGCTCTTGTTGGGATAGCTTCATAGTCTGGCTCATGGCTATGAGGATGCTTGCAAGCTTTTCGGGATTTTTGCCGATTTTTCAGTAAAGTGCTACAGTAACTTTGCTACAATAGCAATTTTGGTGTAGATTTATTCCTGAATATGTTCTTAGGCTCACCTAGGCTTCTTCTAGGCCTATTACATAAATAGAAACAATTAAACCACACAATGGGCATCGATTTATCAAAATGTTCATGAATAGAACAAAATATATACATATAAAATACATGCATTTAGGCATTTATCATCCTCCTAAAACCGTTGGATCTTGGGCCGAAGCTCTGATAAGTGCTTCTGTATAAGTATTACTAAGTATACTTTTCTTACATTGAGCATCACTTTTATCAGATTTTTATGGCTCATTCGTATGTATTTATGTTCTTTTGTGCATTTAGCCTTGTGGAGACAAGTTTGGAAGTAAGGAAGGAAAAATACATCATGGACGAGATTTTTGAGGAATCTCTTGTACCGAACAAGGGTCAAGACACAAGTTGTGCTCACCGGCATGTGAGTGTGTGCCAACCTCCAAATGTGCAAGTGAATATATGAATTGGAGGGGCACAAAGGCAATCACGTTCATATGTTCTGACTTGTGTGATATTGTCAAGAGCTCAGTCAATAGGCTCGAAATCAAGATGCGATCTACCGCATGCTTGTATGCTCGACTTTGTGGCCTCAATGAAGAAAATGAATTCGGGAGTACTTTGGCAAAAGTATTGTAGAAGTTTACTGTAGCAAATCGTTGTAGCAAAAATAATATAGTAGTTACTGTTTATAGTGACCAGGAAATGAGAAGCCAGGAAATTCACACGCCTGTGTGGAATTTCTACAGGTGCGTGTGGATGCCCGATTTCAGCCCTATAAATACCGCTTTGAGAGCTTGATTTGGGGATCTTCTTCCTATCTTTTGTGTATCTTCTAGGGAAAGCACGGCTAGGGTTTGGAGAGATTTTACTAGGATTTTGGAGCGGTTCTACTGCATTCGACATCGATTTTCTTCAGAGGAAAGTTATTGGGGGAGCTTTCGACGACATTGATTCGGCGAGGTGTGCCCTAGGTTTGACGGAGGAGTCTTTGGAGAAGACGAGGCGGGTCTTGAAGAACATCAATATGGATTAAAAGGGGTTATTTCTATGGATTTCTTGCACTTATTTTTGATTTCATATTTGATTTTGTATTGCTCAATGGAGAGCTAAACCCCTAGTGGGTGCTTGGACTTGTAAATCCTAGGATGATTTTGTTTCATTAACGTCTATTATGTTTCCTTTAATTGATGTTCGAATTGAGTTTCAATCTTGTGTGATTATTGATTTGATTTTCCCTTAGAGTGACACTAGTGTTGAGAATCTATCTAGGTAATTCTTTTGAATGAGTGACACTTCATTAGGGTTAAACTTAGCAAGGTTGAAGAAGGTAGAGAGGTAGCGGAACGTCCCCTTTCCCATTAGACATGATTTATCCTACCTTCATGTTCCAAAATTGCTGATCAAGGGGTGTGTCAAGCTCCTAAATTGCTGATCAATGTTTAGGTAGAGTTGATGTGCCAGATCACCTATCATGGATAGAAGGGATAAGTTGTTGTCAAACTTGTCGCCTAACTCCTCGCCCTCATCCTCACCCCCATCAATCGGCTGCTCAAAGTTGATCAAGGTGAGGATATAACTGGAGCCTCGGTATATGACCATCCCCATCAGTTGTAATTTGTCCATCCCTAGGGGAGGCATTGACACACCCTTTGCGTGATTGTTCCGCAAGTGTACGGGTTGTCGCAGTAATAAAATATACCTTGGTGAGTGGGTAGTCGTATCCACATGGAATAGTTGCTTAGAAACAAGAGATATCACTATTTAGCTAAGATAAAAATCGGTGATGAGTGAAATCAATGTAATAGTGTAAAAGAGTAAAAGAGGAAAAGAAAGCAGGTAGAATAAATAGAGAGGAAAATCAATAAGAAGATGGGGCACTCGGATAATGCTCTCCCTAGGACTATTGTTCCAAGTGCAAGACTAATATTATGCCTCCTAACTGATATTTAATTAGTCGTGGAAATAGAAATACACACGGTCCTTAACCTAAGGTCAACCGTGACTAGCCCTCTACACTATGTCCCGGTGGAAAGGGATGCTCTCAATGCCTCACACTGTGCGGGATTGCATGAGGTGCTAGGGACTCCAAGTGATAAACCCTATTCTCTAATATAGACTTAACCCTTTGGTCCAGGCGAAAGGCCCCTAGTCACAATCAAGCCCCAACACTAAGATTCACTACAACACTTCACTCTGTTGCTTGCACAACTAAGCCCCAGTGGAGTTCATTGATGAGTGTCTTCCATATATATATTTTCATACCCTTTTCATGTATTTATCTTGTCCTTGAGCGTTTGTTTATCATGATTCGGTGCTAATATGGGTAATATTATGTATTTGTGTAGGGAAATAGGTTCCTATGCAAAAGGACAGGATTCGGCACAATTACAGTGGGGAAAGATGGTCAGAATACAATGTCCAAAGCAGAACACGGGCTTAATACGCCCGTGTTCCTTCCCTGATTTTCTAAGAAGAATTTTGCATCATTCGAAGCACGGTATTGTAGCAAAGTACGAAAGCATTTATTGTAGCAAATCAATGTAGCATGAGTTTGGAGAAAAGCACGACTCGCATGCTCCTAGCACGGGCGTGTTCTTTGGTGAACATGGGGGTATTCTTCTTGACACGGGGTGTCAGTGTTGAATTATGTGATTTGCACTTTCTTGAGATTTGCATTGGCAGTGGCACACCCTTAACACGCCCGTGTTCACCCCGAAAAGTACCTTTAAGCCTAAATATATGTCATTTGAGGAGCATTCTTCATCTTTCGTTCCACCTTCTTCTTGGGGGCGGCTGTCAAGCTCTTCCCCTTCACTTTCCTCGGCCCGGAGTGGAGCCATGGTGCAAGATCGCAAGTTGAGCGAAGCTAAGCCGGTGGAGTTTCATAGAAGCATCGTCGGAGTGGTTGAGAAGCAAGGAGGGGATTCGTTTATGGCTTTGTTACCTTTTGTTTTTGTTAGTCATTTATGGGTTTGTAAAACTATGAGGGCCTAACCATCTCTGGTGCCCCGGGCTATGAACTCTAGCATGTTTTGTTTTGATTCGTTATGATATTGGCTATTGACTACTTTGAGATTCCTCTTATGTTTAATGTTGTGATGCAATTCCTGTTATGCATGATTGTCGTAGTCGTAGTTGCAATGGGTATGCTTGTCATATTTGTAACTATGGTATTATGTGCATGTTGCCGTTATTGTATCTATGCCGGCTAGGTGAAGATTGAGAAATCCACCCAGTGAAGGCATACATAGTGGAAAGGCTTTGACTGCGTGCGTAGAGATAGGGCGTATGGTGTCGAACCCTCCGAACTGAAGTTTGTCATAAAGGTCAGGGATTGAGTATGTGCCAAGAAATAGGGAATATGGTGTCGAACCCTCTCTATGTTTTATCTTGGTTGAAACATCTCTTGCAGGTGTTTTGTTCGTCCAAAGTTTGTTCCGACTAGCCAGTATTGGGAATCATTGCTTGTGCCAAAGGAATTAGTCTGGGGCATTGTTCTATCTCTGTGATTTTCACCTAGTCTATTTCCAGTCCTTACCTAACATCTTTCCCTATTTTGGGTTTTCTAGTTATTATCTTTATCCAATCCATTCTAATTCGACTAGACATTGGGAGATCAATTAGTACTAGAAGTCCAGTCCCTGTGGTTCGACAACCTTACCCCTTGTTGGGTACCACTATATTACTTGTGTGCAACCCATACACTTGTTGAGAACACATCAAGTTTTGTCGCCTTTGCCAGGGACTGGAAACTTTTAAGAAAATTCGGATTCTGGTGTTCTAGTTGTTAAAATTGTATATATTATGCATAGTTGTTTTCTTTTTATTGTATCTATCAATTTGGTTTTATTTCTATTTTCGTTCTTGGTATTCGTTTGAGCTTATATTGCTTACTTTGTGCGTGTAGCCACTCTTGCATGACCCGTGGAAGCACTGATAAGTGCTTGATTATACATGTTTTACCTACTTGTTTTACATACATTGAGCATCATTTTACCATTGATTATGTCTCATAAAGTGTATTTTGGTGTTCTTTTATGCAATTAGGTTGTGGAAGTGTTAAAGGAGGAAAAGGAAGCAAAGATGGGTTATAAAGACGTATTGTTGGGAGCTTTTGTACAACACAAGTGTCAAGGCACAAGAGGGGATCATGCACATGAGGGTGTGTGCCAACTTCCTTAAGAATTCAAGATGATTTGTGTGATGGAAGGGCACAAAGGCAGTCACACCTTCATGTCCCAACTTGTGTGAAGATAGTTAAAGCTCTCAAATGATGATTCGAAGAAGAAGAAATCTTATAACTCACCATATGGACGTGTGCCCGACCATGTGGCCTCAATATGAGAGAGTTTGGATCATGTTTATGAAGAGTACTGTTCACGCGACCGCGTCAAAATCTCACGCGACCGCGTGGAAATTCTGCAGCCCACGCGATCGCGTGGGATCTCACGCGGTCGCGTGAAGACACGTGACTGGCGCGATTCAGACTTATAAATAGGCCGTTTCGTCGATTCTTTTGAGATCTTTTGTGTGCCTTTTGAGAGAGGAAGCGGCTAGGGTTTGAGGAGGAGGTCTTTGCCGAATTGGAGGGCCGTTCTTCACCAACTTTGATAGTTCTTTCCTCCGTCATAGCATCGAGGGAGTCATTGGCAACCTAGCTTCGGAGAAGGATCCTTCAAGACGTTGAGCGACCCATCAAGGCCATCATCACGAATTCAAGGGGGTTTATTTCCATGGTTTACATTGCTTTTCATTGTGTTATGTTTTGCTTTGTAATAAGCCCCATGGAGGGCTAAACCCTAGTAGATACTTGGGCATGTGAACCCTAGGTTTCGATTCATGTATTGACTTTCTTTATGCTTTCTTTTAAATCCGAGTTTATTTGAGTTTCAATCTTGTTTTATCATTGCTTGCATGCCTTATTGATTCGTATGGTTGTTTGGTATGCTTGATTTGTTGCCTTGGTGAGAGAGAGGTCTCCATTAGGGTTAGAACATATGAGATTGAAGAGGGTTGAGAGGGTGAGTCATGAGATAGTGGAGCGTCCCCTTTCCCTTCCGATTAAGTGTTTCCTATCTCCGTATTCCATAAGATCTATGCAACCATATTTGGTGTGAGGTGTGAGATTAAGAGATTTCTCCGCCGGGACCTTGTAGGGGGTTAGGGATCTTCCGCCTAGAAATAGGGTTAGGTCTAATTTTAGGAATCGGTTTCACTTTTAGGTATCCCTAAAGCTTATTGCGGTCATATGGGGTGTGAGGTGTTGAGATTGAGCGATTTCTCCACCGGGACCTTGTAGGGGACTAGTATCGGTGGCCTGGAAGCAGGGACCGATTATTCTTGGATTACCTCGACTCATAGAACTCGGTTTAGAAGCATTTAGTTAGTCTTGCACTTCATGATAGAGCCTAGGGGGAGCATTGCCCGGGTATCTCATCTTCATTGATTGAGATCTCCCTTTATTTACCTTTTGCCTATTCATCTCTGGTATTAATTTCTATGCACACTAGATCACCACAAAATCACATTGGTCATTAGGCTAGATTGCAGAGAAGAAGTTAGTACTAGTAGCCCTGTTCCCTGTGGATTCGACTACCCTACTCACCAGGGTAATTATTACTTCGACAACCCGTGCACTTGCGGTACACACACGCAAAAGGGTGTGTCAAGCACATCTTCCCCATTGTTAAACCTTGATCAAGAAGTGGAAAGAAACTTCAGAAGAATCGCTAGGCAGATAAATTTGAGCAATACAACGACAGTTAAGATTAGTGTGGAAGTGGGTCAGGAAGAAGAAGATATGGCCGGGAACCAACCACAAAGCATTTCATATTTTTCTCGGCCAAATTTTGAGGGAACAAGGTCAAGCATTGTGCGACCACCTATTGCAGCTAATAATTTTGTTCAATGGGTGCAACAGATATGTCAGTTTGATGGTTATCAAGATGAGGACCCTTATGAGCATCTTCGTACTTTTGCGGAAATCTGTGACACATACAAGGCGAGCAATGTTTATGAGGAGGCTGTTCATCTGAGACTTTTCCTGTTTACTTTGTGAGGAAGGGCCAAGTGGTGGCTAAATTCCTTACCTTCGAGATCTCTTACTAGTTGGAAGCAGATTACCAAAATGTTCGTCGCAAGATACTTTCCTCCGGCGAAAATCACTAAGTTGAGGATTGATATCTCTTTTTTCCGGCAGTTGGAATCAAAATCCTTGTATGATACTTGGGAAAGGTATAAGGAGATGTTGAGAAAATGTCCACAGCATGGGATTGTTGAATGGATGCAAATCCAGATTTTTTACAATGGACTGGACAATGCCACCAAGCAGATACTTGACGCAGCCTTTGGAGGTTCTATATGTAATAAGCAACCGAGTGCAGCGTATAATCTCATTGAAGAAATGGCTATCAATGGCAACCAGTGGATTTCTGAATGGAAAAAACTGGCAAGGTCTGCCGGTATCTATCAAGTGGATGTCATTACCACCTCGCAGCATAGGTTGAGACAATCACTAAGATGCTTGATGCTATGCAGACACCATCTTCAATTTTTGAACCCTCTTGTGATAGTTAGGGTCATCCAAGTGAACTAAACTTCACTCCATCATTTGATATTGGCACAGGGTAAATGGAACAAGTAGATTTTGTGGGAAAGAACCGTCATTTCCAGAATAACCCGTTCAACAATGCGTATAACACTGGATCGAGGAATCATCCAAACTTTTCATAGAGATAGCCTGGGCAGGGACATGTGGCATAGCAACAGCAGCATAACACCTTGCCTCAGAATACTCAACTGCCATCCCCCTCTTCATCCTTAGGGTCCTCCAATGCGCTTGCCAGTATGATGTCCAGATTCATCAAGAGCATTGAAGCACATTTTTCAGATCATGAAGAGATGATTCGGAATACCAATGCCATAGTGAGGAATTTGGTGCACCAGATGACCCAGATGTTTAAATTGCTAGAGGAAAAACTTCAAGGATCACTTCCTAGCAACACACTGGTAAACCCTAAAGAATCACTACAGGGTGTCACTTTGAGGAATGGGACACAACTTTCTAATCCTAATTAAAAAGAACTTGAAAAGGAAAATGTTCCACCAGCTAATGAGGGTGACACTGAAACCTCAATTATTGTAGAGAAAGAAGCAAAGAAGTAGAGTAATGAATAGAGGTCACCACCAGAATATCAACCAAAGCTTCCTTACCCGGTGAAATTTAAGAAAGATCAGCAGGAAGAGCAGTACAGAAAGTTCCATGGTGAAACGCGCTTGAATCGCTCACCCGCAAGTGCACGGGGTCGCCAAGTAATACCCCTCGCGCGAACACGAGGGGGTCGTATCCCCAAGGGCCCGAGAAGCTATCCTTACTTCCTTATCACAATGTTGTTTGACCTAATCGATCACTTGGAATAAGAACTACCAATAATCTACTAAAACAAAGAGCATGCAAATAGCAAGAATAAATACGGAGGGGAAAAATCAAGGTAAGGGAATGGCCACGGATGAGGATTCCCTCGGGGGCTACTAAAGTGCTAAGGATGTCCTAACTAGCATGCACGTGGGTGGTTTGGACCGGGAAACCCTAAATTAGACCAACCCGATGGTCACGGCGTTAGTCCCTAATCCAATACAAGTATTGGAATACGGAATTGCTTCCGCCCAAATCCTTGTACGATTGCAAAGGGTTTAGTGGATTTCCCCAAGCTAGGGTTGAAACACAATCAAGGACAACCCTAACAATTGGAGGGGTACAAATACCCGATGGTCACGGCATATTCGTACATGTATTCCCTTCCAAGCTTGGTGAGCCTAATACTAGGGCAATGGTCATGCAACCTAGCATCGTCTAGGAATTGACATATAGAGTTCTCATACATATCAAGGCATTCAAGAACCACCAAACAAGGATCACAAACCAAACCAAATACATAAACTAGAAAGAAGCATCCAAAATACACAAGTTCACCCCCAAGGTTCACCTACATCCGGTGACCTTAGGGTTAGTTGTTCATGATCACAAAGTAAGCAATCAAATACATAAAAACAACCAAAAGCATAATGAAAACACCCCCTGAAAAGATCAAGGCCGAATGATGCTTCCAAGGACGCCACCCACGGAGTGGCTTCCTTTGTCAAACTTCCTCTCAAATGCAAATCGAAGGCGTGGATTCGTCGTCTCGTGCTCTCCCCGTCGTCCTCTCCTCAAGAAATGCCTCCAAAAGCCGGCCTCAAGCTCCCAAAGAAGATGGTGAAGTGTGTTCTTTCTCAAGACCTAGCCTCCCCTTCAAAATGGACTCCAAAACCATTAAAAACCTTTTCCAGTGAGTTATCCGGCACCCTATGCGGTCCCGCATGCGGGGAGAGAAAATTTCCGAGAAAATCCCGAAATCGCGTAAGTTGCTACAGTGGCGCTACATCGACTGCTACAGTAGGGCTGCTACAGTACCGTATGCGGCATCTGCAGTCCCGCATGACAGCCCGCATGAAGCTCCAGACTTAGCCATTTCGCCAAAGGGTTCGTGCTACAGGATCTGCTACAGTAGTCGCTACAGTCCCCCCCTATGAAATAGTGTTTTCGTTGCCGATTTCTTCTCAAATTCTATCAATGAGCTCGAAGGGGTCACATCAGTACCTGTAACACGAAAGAAACCAATTCAGACCAAAAACGGGTGTCAACTCATAGAAAAATACGTAATACATACACCCGAATACATGGAAAATATGTATGTTTAGGCGTTTATCATTCCTCAACATGTTCAAGACTTTGCACATCAACGTCTCTTTAGTTGAAGCTTTTCCTTAGATGCCGAGATATGCCAAGTTATTAAAGGAGCTATTAACAAATAAAAGAAAATTAGAGGAAGTGTCATCAGTGACACTTAGCAAAGAATGCTCATGACAAGGGGCCTGAAAGTGCACAGGTTATCGAAGTAATAAAGTACCCCAGTGAGAGGGTAGTCGAATCCACAGGGAGTAGTGATTCAAGATGAGTAATTGCTACTTAGCTAGTGCGATAGGATGGTGGTGAGAAAAAAATCAATGTGTGTATGAGAAAATGAAAGAGAAATATGAGAGACAAGAGAGTGCAAGAAAAGAGTAAAGAGAGGAACAATCAATGTAAAATGGGGTACTTGGACAAGCTCCCCCTAAGACTAATGTTCTAGTGTAAAACTATGTATTATACTCCCTTATTAATGTTTAATGAGTCATGGAAGTCCTTAAGCACATGGTCCCAAACATAAGGTCAACCGTGACTAGTTCCAATACTATGCCCTGGAATTAGATTTCACTACAACCCTGCACTCTGTCGATCTCTCAACTAAGCCCCAGGGGAGTCCATCATCCTAAGCCTTACACTACTTGGAACTGTTTGACGTTCTAAGGATTCCAAGTGATAGACCCTGTTCCCAAGTATAGTTCTAACTCTTTGGTCCAAGTGAAAAAACCCTAGTCTCAGTTAAGCCCCAGCACTAGGATTCACTACAACTCTTCACTCTGTTGCTTGCGCAACTAAGCCCTAGGGGAGTTCATCTCCTAGCACTTCACTCTACTTTAACCGCTAAGAACTCTTGGAACACGGAGGTAGGAAAAATCACACCGGAGGGGAAAAAGGACGTTTCGCTACCTCATGACTCTCTCCAATCTCGAGTAGTCTAATCCTATAGAAGTTGTCACATCTTCAAAGGATAACCTAGATGATTCTCAACCCTAGTATCACGGCTAAGGGAAAATCAATACAATAAACAATCAAAATTAGAGCTCAATTAAACGTATCAATTAAGAAAGCATAATAAAAGTCATAGAAACAATGTCATCCTAGGGTTTACAAGTCCGAATACCCACAAGGGGTTTAGCTCTCCATGGAGCTATATTAATCATCAATGTATATGAATCACAAAGCATAACAAACATAGATGAAACACCATTGTGATGCGTGGCAATGGTCTTGTGAGGTCACTCCGTCCTCTTCAGCAATCCCCTTGTCAAGCCTAGGGCACACCTCGCCGGATCGGTGCCGACGAAAGCTCCTCTAATAGCTATCTTCAAACGGATGTCGATGTTGATGCTGAAGAATCGCTCCAAACCTCCACAAAATCCTCTCCAAACCCTAGCTGTGAACACTCCAGAAGTTGAGGGAAAGATGGGTCGAAAAGTCCTCAAATAAATTTGAGTCGCGGCTTTAAATAGGCTTAAATTAGGCATCCACACGCCCGTGTGGATTCTCTGGAATTGAATTTCTTGCGTGAAATGAATAGTAAACTGCTATAGCAATTGCTATAGTGAATTGCTACAATACTCGCGCACAAAATGTTCCCGATTTCATGTTCTTCATCAAAGCCATTGAATGGGGCACACAACCAATGGTAGATCATGTCATTTGCTTCTTTTCTCCTTATTGATGAAGTTCTTCAATACTACATGGCCTAGACTTTTATGAGTGTGACTGTCTTTGTGCCCCTCTAATGGAGGTTGGCACACACACACAAGTCTAGAACTCGTGCCTTGTTCCTTGCTTGTTCCAAAAACTTCTCTACAACAACAAACATGACCTAATTTTCCTCTTTCTTCTCTAAATTTACTCCACAACCCTACATGCACAAGAGAACACAAATGCACAATAATTAATGATAAAATCTGAGAAAAGTAATGCTCAATGTAAGAAAATAATACTTCGTATTACTTTAACACGAGCACTTATCAGCTCAGCACTAATCAACAATAAATTCCCAAAAAAAGAGAAAGACCCAGGGGAATTCATTATCCCTTGCACCATTGGGGGTTTAGTTAATGAGAAAGCCCTTGGCGATCTCGGGGGAAGCATCAATTTGATGCCTTATCAGATCTTCCAAAAATTAGGTCTTAGTGAGCTTAAAACCATAGATATGACACTCCAACTCACTAACAGATCTATCCACCACCCAATGGGAATTATCGAAGACATCCTAGAAAAGGTGGAAAAGTTCATACTCCCTGTGGATTTTGTCATTTTGGATTTGGATGACAAAGTGGATGCCCCTCTGATTCTTGGGTGACCCTTTTTAGTGTCATTATAAGTGCTATTTGATGTTAAGGATGGACAGATTGCTCTAAGAATAGGCTAAAGCAGCGTAATGCTATGCGCCATTCTATGGATTTTGATGATAGATGTTATTATGTTGATGCTATTGACAGCTATGTCTCTGATTATGTGCAGGAAACATGGATGAAAAATGAGTTGGAGGAAATTCTAATGGGTGAAGAAGAACCACCAGATGAAGTAATGGGAGAAGTCGACCCTAACAAAGAAGAAGTTGAACAAGTATTGGTGTCTGAGTTTGCACTGAGCAAGACTCCTCAAAAGAAGAAGTGGTGGAAGAAGTCAACTCCAAGGAAGAGGAAGAAGAAGTCACCCAGTTTACTGAAAACACGCATGGCTTCTTTGAGATTAAGTGTGGGTGAGGTTTTTTTTATTGGAAGCCTAAGCTCTTATGGTTGTGTCTCTTTATCAAGAAGCATGGAGAGGAATTGAAACTATGACCCCCTATGATGCATGATTAGCTATGTCAAGCTAGTGATGTTAATTGCTTTTTTTTTTCTCTCTTATTTTCTTAGTCTAGTATAGTTGTATGCTTTGAGTTCTTGAATAATTTGGTGATACTCTTACTTAATTTGGGGTTTGATTCTAGGTGTTTTTGTTTTTATTCATTGCAAATATGTTCTGTGAATTGTTAGGGTTGAAAGCCTAGAATGTGGAAGTGTTGTAAACCTAGAGAAAACTGAGCTTTGATGCATTCCAGGCTGAGCACGGGCTTAACACGCCCGTGTTTCCCAATGAGCATGGTCGTCGAGGACTTTACACAACCATGTCTCGCCCCTTGACAGTTTGAAAAACTTTTCTGAGATATTCAGGGGGAGAGACATGCCTTGAGCACGACCGTGTTATGATTTTGCACGACCGTGTTTACCCTGAATTCTTGCATTCGTGGATTAATTTCTATTTCTTTTAATGCAGGTTATCACACCGAGGTTGAGAGCCACTTCAATGATTCTTGAGCACCACCAATCTTTCTTTTTGTAGTGTTTTTCTTTTATTTCTTATTTTCTTTTCTTGAGCTTCACTTGTGCCCTTTTTGTTTGTAGGATATGAGCCATATGGAACCAAGGGGACCTATATGTTAAGAGCGTCCACATCACTCCCCGTGATCAGGAAAGTTGCTTAAACTTCTCCCCAATTCTAATTGTCCTTAATTCATTTCTCCATTCATACATTTGTAAATTGAGGACAATGTATGGTTTAAATGTGGGGGAGGGTTTTACATTTTGTATTCATTGTGATGAGGCATGACTTAGGAAGATCTATGATTTTATTTCGGAGAATTTCTAAGTGTAAGGGGACACTAGTGTGTTAGTGTATTTTTATTGAGCTTAATTGTTCATTTCACTCTTATCTTGGAAACCTCTTATTCTCACCGTACCCTAATTGCGGAGCCACTTGTACTTAGGAGAAACCTCTAGCTAAATGACCATGACTGTTCTTTGTTTAGTGTATAAAAAAAAAATAAATAAATAACCAAAAAGCCAGATTCCTTGTGGGAAGCCTTACCGGTTCTTTGTAAACATTTTGTAAAAAGATGGTAGAAAGAGCTATCACGCTAGAATTGTGAAAGCCGCTCTTGAGTAGTCAAATTTTGGGCATTACAAGTGTACATTTGATGACCTACCGAGAGAAAGAGCTATCTCTAGGGTGTATGAAGCTACTACCCATTTAGTATAGTGTGAAATAAGATCATTGTTGGCTAAGTTGATCCAACATTGCATAGGGCACACACTTTAGGGTAATCACACACACGCGGGAAGTACAAGGTGAGAGTGAAACTTATCATTTTTTATCAGTTGAACACACACTGACAACTGGTTTCCGATTCCACTTTTGAAATTCCTATATTACTGAAATTCCCTTATGTGTTGATGTGTTTTGCTTGAGGACAGACAAATGTTCAAGTGTGGGGGTATTTGATGAGTGCATTCTATTTTTTTTTTTCATAACCTTTTCATATATTATTCTTAGCGTCGAGCGTTTATTTATTGTGATTCAGTGCTACTAAGGGTATTATTGTGTATTTGTGCAGGGAAACAGTTTCCTGTACAAATGGACAGGATTCGGCACAATTACAGTGTGAAAAGAGCGTTAGAATACAGTGTCCTAGGTAGAACACGGGCTCAACATGCCCGTGTTCCTTCCCTTGATTATCTCAGAAGAATTCCGCATTATTTGAAGTGCGGCATTGTAGCAAAAGCACTGTAGCACGGGTTTGGAGAAGAGCCCTGTTCGCATGCTCCTAGCACGGGCATGTTCTCTGGTGAACACAGGGGTGTTCTTCCTGTAGCACGGGTCAGTGCTGAATTTTATAATTCACACTTTCTTAAGATTTTGCAGTGTCAGTGGCACACCCTTAACACGGCCGTGTTCACCCCGAAAAGTACCTTTAAGCCCAGATCTAGGTCATTTGAGGAGCATTCTTCATCTTTCCTTCCACCTTCTTCATGGGGGCTGCTGTCAAGCTCTTCCCCTTCAGCTTTCTCAGCCCGAAGTGAAGCTACGGTGCAAGATCGCGAGTGGAGTGGAGCTAAGCCGGTGGAGCTTCATAGAAGCATCGTCGGAGTGGTTGACAAGTAAGGAGGGGAGTCTTTCATGGCTTTGTTACCTTTTGTTTTCTTTAGTCTTTTACGGATTTGTAAAACTATGAGGGGCTAACATCTCCAGTGCCCCGGGCTATGAACTCTAGCATGTTTTGTTTTGATTCTTAATGATATTGGCTATGGACTACTTTGAGATTCCTCTTATGTTTAATATTGTGATGCAATTCCTGTTATGCGTGATTGCTGTAGTTGCAGTTGCAATGGGGATGCTTGATAAACATCTAAATGTACATATTTTATACATATACTTGCGCATGCTTTTCGTATTTTGTTGATGATTCGATGCCCTTTTGTGGTCTAAATTGTTCTATTTCGTGTTTCAGGTACATTATGTGCTTTGGTGACCCTAACGACGCGATTTGAGCGGAAATCTGCACCGAAACTATCATTTTAGGGTCCCGAGTACTGTAGTATTACTATAGCATCCCGAAGCGCGAAGAGTTAGAAGAAGAATGAAGTCTGGAAACCCTCACGGGTAGGCTCACGGCCGCGAGGTCATCCGCGAGCAGTACTGTAGCACTCTACTGTGCAAAATCACAACTTTGCGGTTTCTTGTTGCCCGTATTACAGGCTCCCTCACGGGCCGTATATGGACCGTGAAGCCACCCGTGAGCTTGCCCGAACCCATCCTTTAAAGAGCTTTTACTTGGGTTTTCTAGGGCAATCTTGAGTTCTCTTCTTAGGGCCTCTCACCACCACCTTCGAATTGAGGAAGAAGAAGCTCTTGGAGGGCGATCTAGGCAAGGATTTGGCAAGGAGAGCAAGGTTTTGGGAAGATTCTTCATCCTAGGGCTCACATTTGGAAGTTGAAGACTAAGGAGGCCACCCCTTGGATTGGCGTCTTTGGAACTTCACCGGCCTTCATCCTTTGAGGGAGTCCTTCTCATGCCTTTGTTGTTTGTTTCCATGCATTCATTGTTGTATTTAGTGAACATGAGCACTTAAACCCCAAGGTCACCGGATGTAGGTGAACCTTGGGGGTGAACTTGTGATGTTTTGGATGATCTTGTTCTAATTGATGTTTGTGGCTTGTTTGTGATCCATTGTTTGGTGTTTTTACATGCTTGGTATGTATGAGAACTCTATGTATCAAAAGACTTAGGAAATGCTAGGTTGCATGACCATTACCCTAGTGTTAGACTCACCAAACTTGGAAGGGAAATACGTATAAATACGCTGTGACCATCGGGTATTTGTACCCCTCCACTCCTAGGGTTGAGTACTCTTTTGTATTGTAACCCTAGTTGAGAAAACCACTTCACCCTTTGCAATCGTAGTGGTAATCTTGGGTGGTATATGTACCGTATCCAATACCCGTACCGGATTAGGGGTCGACTTCCGTGACCATCGGGTTGGCCTAGTCTAGGGTTTTCTCGGTCCAATTAGCCACTTGCATGTTAGTTCAAGTTTCCTACTCACTTTAGTAGCCCCTAAGGGAATCCTCATCCATGACTACTCCTAGCCCTATTTTACCCCGTATCTTGCCCCCGTATGTTAGTTTTGGTTATTTACTTATCTAGCTTCTTTACATTACATTCGCAATCTTGAGTTGTATTGGTCAAACAATATTATAAGAAGAAAGTAAGGATAGCTTCTCGGGCCCCAGGGAATACGACCCCTGTGTCACGCACAGGGTATTACTTGACGACCCGTGCACTTGCGGGATAGCACTCATCAATGCTTGTTATATTTGTAACTACAGGATTATGTGTGTGTTGCCGTTATTGTATCCACGGCGGCTAGGTTAAGATTGAGCAATCCACCCGGTGAGGGCATACATAGAGGAAAGGCTTTGAGTGCGTGCCTAGAGATAGGGCGCATGATGTCTAGCCCTCCGAACCAAAGTTTGCCATAGATGTCAGGGATTGAGTGCGTGCCTAGAAATAGGGCGTATGGTGTCGATCTCCCCTTTCTAGGGTTTACCTTGGTTGAAACATCTCTTGCAGGTGTTTTGTTGGTCCAAAGTTTGTTTCAAGTAGCCAGTATTAGGAATCATTGCTTGTGCCGAAGAGAGTAGTCTGGGGCATTGTTCTATCTCTATGATTTTCACCTATTCTATTTCTAGTCCTTACCTGCCATCTTTCCCTATTTTTTGGGTTTTCTAGTTATTATCTTTATCCAATACATTCTAATTCGGCAAGACATTGGGAGATCAATTAATACTAGAAGTCCAGTCCTTGTGGTTCGATAACCCTACCACTCGCGGGGTACCACTGTATTACTTGTGTGCGACCTGTACACTTGCGGAGCACACATCATTCATCTCTTAGCACTTCACTCTATTATGACCGCAAAGAAGTCTTGGAATGTGGAGGTTGGCTAAATCACGCCGGAAAAGGGACTCTCCGCTACCTCCCGATTCACCTACTTGACCCTCTTTAATCTTGCTTAGTCTAACCCTAATGAAGTTGTCACACCTTCAATGGATTACCTAGATGAATTCTCAACCCTAGTGTCACATCTAACGGAAAATCAACACAAAAAGCATTCAAGATTGAAACTCAATTAAATCATCAATTAAAAAAGTATAATAAAAGTCAATGAAACAATGTTACCCTAGGGTTTACAAGTCCAAGCACCCACTAGGGGTTTAGCTCTCCATGGAGTAATACAAAATCAACAATGAAATCAAAGTCATATGCATGTAAACCATAAAGATAACCCCATTGTAGTCCGTATCGATAGTCTTGTGGAGCTGCTTCGTCTTCTCCAAAGGTTCCCTTGTCAAATCTATGACACACTTCTCCCAATCGATGCCGTTGAAAGCTCCCCGAATAGTTCTCCTCCAAAGGAACTCGATGTTGATGCCGTAGAAGCATTCCAAAAGCTTTGCAAAATTCTTCAAACCCTAGCCGCGCTCTCCCTGAAAGATGGGCAAAATATAGGAAAAAGATCCCCAAATAAATCTCAAATCACGGTATTTATAGGGTTGAAATTGGGCATCCAAACGGCCATGTGGAATTTCCACACACCTGTGTGGATTCTATGGAATTTGATTTCCGGCGCTATGAATAGCAATTGCTACAGTATTGTACAGCGTTTTGCTGCATTAAACTACTACAGTAAGCACGCCAAAATTACTCCCAACTTCATTTTCTTCATTGAGACCGCCAAGTTATGCACACAACTACGCGATAGATCACATCGGCACTTGCTTTCGACACATTGATGAAGATCTTCGATGCTACATAGGTTGGATTATGTGAGTGTGACTGCCTTTGTGCCCTTCCAATTTGTATAATCACTTGAGCACTTTGGAGGTTGGCACACACTCACATGCCTACAACTTATGCCTTGGTTCTTGCTTAGTCAAAGAATCTCCTTAATCATTGCGTCCATGACCTATTTTTGCTTCTTTTCTTCCAAATCGTCTCCACAAACCTAAGTGCGCAAAAGAACACAAATACACATGAATGAGTGATAAAATCTGAGAAAAATGATTCTCATTGCAAGAAAAGTATACTTCATATCACATATACATGAGCACTTATTAGGCGTACTTTGTGAGGAATGACGCCTTTGTGAGGCCCGACTCATAGCTCTGCCTATAGCTCTGATATAGCCAAACTCCCTTGGCTTTGACAACCTTGGGAAAATCAATTAGCAGCTGCTCGTACTATGCGGTACCGGTGAAGTATGTGTCATAAAGCCCTAATAGTGATGAGAATTTAGTGTAGTTCTCACTCCTCTACTCACCAAATAATTAAAACCTATGGCACCAGCCCAATCGAACCCCACCAACCATATATTGATCGACCTCAAAGGTACTTAGAACACCGAGGATGGTGTCTTGATATATCTTCTCCTTGAATGAAAATAGTCAGCTCCATCCACTTGGTTGCATCATCCCTAGTACCTCATTCCCCAGCCCTAACTGAGAAAGGACTTACCAGTTAGTGTGCGGGATTGACCAAATCGCTTCATCCTCAAGTGAGTGAACCGCTCTCTAAAGCATGGGATGGAGATCGGTGCTGAGGGAACTGGACATGTGGAAGTGCCCATAGCCTTGGGATCTGCAGTGGATGTGTTGATCCTCTGCTTCTTAGTCAGTCCTATTGTAGTCTTCTTCCCTTTAGTAATCCTACATAAGAAAAAAATACAACTAATCAGCTTAAAAATATAGAATTCTCTAATAATAAAAGATCTTATAGCCTAATTACGAGTAGTCTTACGACAGTATACTTTAAAAAAACAAGCCTTTACAGCGGGCCTTGTGGCCACAAGCCTCAAGCTCAGACCGTAAGGACCTTTCCTATACAATTAAACTCAAATTTTACAAATTTCATCCCTAAACTAGCATGAACAACAAAATAAACAATCATCCAAAAAAATTCAACCATTAAGAGCATCATTAATCAAAAAATTCAAGAAAAATTGATTAACTTTAAGCAAGAAGTTATCTGATAAGTGCTCGTGTTATATTAATGCGAAGCGTTATTATCTTCCAATGAGCATTAATTTAATTAGACTTTATAACTAAAAATTGTGCATTTGTTTACTTTTGTGCATTGTAGGGTTGTGAAGATAAAGTGAAGGAAAGGAACGAAGTTAGATCGTGTTCGCCATTGTTGGGAAGATTCTCGGACTAAGCAAGGAGCATGGCATGAGTATAGACTTGTGAGTGTGTGCCAACCTCCTTTGAAGGGGCACAAAGGCAATCACATTCACAATAAGTCTAGCTCGTGCTAACAAGGAGAACATCACCAAGTTATGAGATTTGAAGCAATCGGCACGATCTAACGTTGATTGTGTGCCCAATTCAACGGCCTCGATGAAGAACGATGAATTCGGGAGCATTTCGGCAAGTTATTGTAGCAAAACAGTGTAGCAAGCTACTGTTCATTTTCGGCCAAAATTCAGAAAACCAGAAAGTTCACACGGCCGTGTGGAAATTCCATACGGCCGTGTGAAATCTCGATAAACTCAAATTTCAGCCGCGACTCAATATTATAAAAGCCCATTTTGGAGATTATTTTGGGGATCTTTTTGGCTCTTCGTTGCCCTAACTTCTGGTGAGGAACGACGAGGGTTTGGAGAGGACTTCGTGGAGGTTTGAAGCTCGTCATCGGCGTCGACATCAACGTCCGACGGCGGCACAAGACCATGGCCACATCGCACACAAGGGGGTTTTCATCTATTCATTCAATTTGTATTCTTATTATTACTTTGGTGGATTTGTATAGCTCCATGAGGAGCTAAACCCCTTGTGGGTATTCGGATTTGTAAACCCTAGGACTACTATGTTTCTTTGACATTGCTATTATTCTTTTCCATTATTGATGAATAAAAGTGAGTTTCAATCTTGATTTATTTTGTTATTGTTTTCCTTTAGCCGTGACACTAGGGTTGAGAACAATTTAGCTAATTCTTTGGAGGTGTGACAACTCCTATAGGGTTAGACTACTTAGGATCGAAGAGGGTTGAGAGGGTGAGTCGTGAGGTAGCGAAACGTCCCCTTTCCCCTCTGATGTGATTTTCCCTACCTTCATGTTCCATGATTCATTAGCAATCAAGATAGAGTGAAGTGCTAGGAGATAAACTCCCCTGGGGCTTAGTTGCGCGAGCAACAGAGTGAAGGGTTGTAGCGAATCTTAGCATTAGGGCTTAATCTATACTAGTGTTCTATAACCTGGACCAAAGGGTTTGAACTACATATAGGAACCGGGTTTATCACTAGGAATCCCTAGAACCTAAAGCAATTCCACATAGTGTGAGGCTTAGGAAGACAAACTCCCCTAGGGCTTAGTTGACAGGTCAACGAGAGTCAAGGGTCGTAGTGAAACCTAATGCCGGGGCATAGTGTTGGGATTAGTCACGATTGACCTTAGATTTGGGATCGTGTGTTTAAGGATCTCCTCAACTCAATTAATATCAAAAGGAAGGTATAATAGCATTGTCTTGCACTAGAAGCATAAGTCCTATGGGTAGCTTGTCCGGATATCCATCTTCTCTCATTGCTTGTCCTACTCTTCTACTCTTACTTGCATTCTCTCATCTTCCACACTTCTCTTTTAATTCTTGCTTTTACCAATTATTCTCGTAGTCACTCATTGATTTTCTCTCGCACATCGCGTTAGCTAAATAGTGAATACTTATATCTAAAATCCCTATTCCTTGTGGATACGACTACCCACTCACCAGGGTATTTTATTACTTCGACAACCGGTGCACTTTCGGGCCCCTCTCATTATCGAGAACCGGGCAATATGGCAAGAGGACAGGGCAACCTTATAGCAATACTTATAACCAAGGGTGGAGGAAACACCCAAATCTCTCATGATGTAACCAAGGGCAGCAGAAGGCCACTGCCCCACAAGGATTTTAGCAAACACCTTCGATTTCGGAGAGAGTTTCTGATAAGTGCTTGTGTTATAGTATCGCAAAGCGCTATTATCTTACATTAAGCATACCTTTTATCAGGTTTTATCACTAAATGTGTGCATTTGTGTTCTCTTGTGCATTGAAGGTATTGTGGAGCCTAATTGGAGAAGAAGAATGAAATTAGGTCGCGTTCGACAATGTTGGGATGTTCTCGGACCAAGCAAGGAACGAAGCACGTATTTGGACTTGTGGATGTGTGCCAACCTCTTTTGGAGGGGCACAAAGGCAGTCACATTCACAACAAGTCCAATCCGTGTTACTTAGGAGAATCTCGCGAAAGAAGAAGACTTGAAGCAATCGGCGCGACCTACCGTTTCTTGTGTGCCCAAGTAATGGCCTCGATGAAGAACAATGGACCCGGGAGGCGTTTCGGCAAGTTACCAAGCCTGTTCAGCTGAAGATTAGTGTTCCAGAGAAGTCACACGGGCGTGTGGAAATTCCACACGGCCGTGTGAGCCATTTTCCAGCCAGACAGAGAAGTCACACGGGCGTGTGGAAATTCCACACGGCCGTGTGTTTTGCAATTTCAGCCATCCAGTGAAGACACATGGGCGTGTGGAAATTCCACACGGCCGTGTGAAATTAATTTTTCAGCCGAGACAGAAGCTTCACACGGGCGTGTGGAAATTCCACACGGCCGTGTGAAGCCCCCGATAAGTCCAATTTTAAAGCCGCGATTCAACAATATAAAAGGGGATTTTTGCAACCTTTGGATGGATCTTTTGACCTATCTTTTCCCCAACTTTCTGGAGTGCGGCTAGGGTTTCAGAGAGGGTTTCGTGGAGGTTCTAGCGCGTCGTCGGCATCGATTTCGAGGTTCGACGTTTGCACAAGACCACGGCCACACTAATTCGAGGGGGTTTTTCATTGATGTCTATGTTTTATGCTTTATTTCTCACGTTGATGAACATGTATAGCTCTATGAGGAGCTAAACCCCTAGTGGGGTATTCGGACTTGTAAACTTTAGGGTTTCTTATGTTTCTTTGACATTGATTATTATGCTTTCCATCATTGATGAATAAAATTGAGTTTTTAATCTTGATTATCCTTTCATATTGTTTTCCCTTAAACGTGACATTAGGGTTGAGAGCAATCTAGGCTTTCCTTTGGAGGTGTGACAACTCCTATAGGATTAGACTACTCAAGTTTAACGAGGGTTGAGAGGGAGAGTTGTGAGGTAGCAATGTACCCCTTTCCCCTTCGATGTGATTTCTCCCTACCTCCGATTCTTTGATTTAATAGCGGTCGAAATAGAGTGAAGCATTAGGTAGATAAACTCCCCTAGGGCTTAGTTACGCAAGTAATAGAGTGGAGGGTTGTAGTGAATCCTATTTGCTGGGGCTCAATCTAGACTAGGATTCTTCCACCTGGACCAAAGGGTTAGAATTACGTATAGGAACAGGTTTAATCACTAGGAATCCCTAGAGCATAATGCAACTCCACATAGTGTGAGGTTTAGATGGACTCCCATGGGGCTTAGTCATCTAGGTGACAGAGTGAAGGGTGTTGTGAATCCTAATACCGGGGCATAGTGTTGGAGTTAGTCACGGTTGTCCTTAGGTTTGGGACCGTGAGTCTTAGGATATCCTCGACTCAATTTACATTAATAGGAGAGCATAATATTATAGTCTTGCACTTGAAACATAGACCCTAGAGGTAGCTTGTCCGGATTTACTCATTGTTAGTCCTTCTCGATTTTCCTACTTGCACTTCTTTCTTCCATCTCTCTATTTAGTTATTTGCTTTGCATTATTTTCACTCATCAATCTTATTATCGTTCTCCGTATTCTGCATAGCTTAATTAGTGAAACCTTATATTCTATCTCCCTATTCCCTGTGGATTCGACTACCTTCTCACCAAGGTAAATTTATTACTTCGACAAACCCGTGCACTTGCGGGATACACGCAAGGGGTCGTGTCAAGTTTTTGGCGCCGTTGCCGGGGAATTGGCGGTTTAGATATTTGTTTTTTACTATTTTAGCTATTCTCTTCGCATTCTATTTCATATTTTCTTTACCTATCATTGTTCTTATTTTTCTTTTCTTTGTTTTCGGCTCCAGGTTATGACCCGTGGGAACCTTTCAATACTTGTTGAAGGAGACCCAGACATTGGAAGAAGAACACATCGTAAAGGGAAAGAACCTGCACAAGAAGCATCAAATTAAGCCGATATTGAGACAGAAGGGTCAGAGACAATGGCAGAACAGAACGAGCAGCAGCGAACGTTGTTCGATTTTGCTAGACCCGCAGTTATGGGGACCCAATCAAGCATCGTGAGGCCCCCAATTACAGCAATGAATTTTGAATTGAAGCCGTCGTTCATTCAGATGTTGCAACAGTCCGCACAGTTTAATGGGTTAGCCGATGAAGACCCTAATAGTCACATAGAAAATTTCTTGGAAGTGTGTGACATGTTGAAGATAAATGGAGTGACGGACGATGCAATTCGATTGAGAGCCTTCCCATTTTCATTGAAAGGAAAAGCAAGGCATTGGTTGCACTCATTACCTAGAGCCTCCATTACTACGTGGGAGGAAATGGCCGAGGCATTCTTGGCTAGATACTTTCCACCGGGGAAATCTGCAAGACTCCGGAATGAGATATCTTCCTTTGTACAGATGGAATTGGAGTCTCTATTCGAGACATGGGACAGGTTCAAAGAGCTCCTTCGCAAATGTCCGCAACATGGATTTCCCGAGTGGATGATTATTCACACATTTTACAACGGGTTGAATCCGAGTACAAAGCAACTCTTAGATGCGGCGGCCGGAGGGACTCTTGGAAGCAAGACTCCCGGTGAAGCTCGGCACCTTGTAGAGGAGATGGCTATGAATAGCTATCAATGGAACTCAAGGGATAGGAAAAAGGTTGCCGGAATTCATGAGGTTGATGCGGTTACATCGTTGGCAGCACAAGTGGAATCGTTGAGTAAGAAGCTAGATGCTCTAGCTTCGCCAAGAGTTGCGGCCATCACTACTTGTAACGGTTGTGGGGGAGGACATGCTTCAAGCGATTGTCCTATTGCTATTGGAGGCACTAGTGCGGTAGAGCAGGCCGATTTTGTGGGGAATTCATATCGAGGACAAGGCCAAGGCAACCCGTATAGTGGTACATACAATCCGGGATGGAAGAACCATCCGAACTTCTCTTGGAGCAATCAAGGACAGTCACAACAGAACAAAAATAGTGCACCACCGGGATTTCAAAGTCAACAAGCTCCGAATTTAGAAAGCCGAGTGACCGGGTTGGAGGGAAAGATGACTGACCTAGAGAGAGCCCTCACACGGTTCGTTTCTTCTTCGGACGCAAGGTTCCAATCGGTGGAAGCTACTCTTCATAATCACACCGCCTCCCTACACAACTTGGAGAACCAAGTAGGGCAAATTGCGAAGACTTTGGCGGAGAGACCTCAAGGTAGTTTGCCTAGCAATACGGAGACCAACCCAAGAGAACAACTAAAGGCAATTACCTTGAGAAGTGGTAAGGAGGTTGAGGGACATCTCCCTCTTGAGAAGACTAAGGACTCACCCGAAGTCGTGGAAATAGAGGATGGAGCACCAAAGGAGAAAGAGGTGGCACCCCCACCTTACAAGCCGAGAATTCCCTATCCTTCACGATTGAAGAATGACCAAGACAATGAGCAATACAAGAAATTTCTGGGTGTTTTCAAGCAATTGCACATCAACATTCCATTCGCGGAAGCATTAGCCCAAATGCCCAAGTACGCGAAGTTCTTAAAAGACCTCTTGACCAATAAGAGGAAGTTAGAGGAAAGTGCATCCGTCATCCTCGATGCAAACTGTTCGGCAGTGCTACAAAAGAATATGCCAAGCAAGAGGAAGGACCCCGGAAGTTTTATCATACCGTGCAATATTGGTGATATGGGTGAGGAGATGGCACTAGCCGACTCGGGGGCAAGCATCAATGTCATGCCCTACACGTTCTTGCAAAAGCTAGGCTTGGGTGAGCCTAGACCTACCCGGATGACACTTCAGCTTGCGGATAGATCGGTGAGGCATTCGAGGGGTATTGTTGAAGATGTGTTGGTGAAAGTGGATAAGTACATTTTCCCGGTTGACTTTATAGTGCTCGATGTAGACGAGGATGTCGAGGTGCCGCTAATCCTTGGGAGGCCGTTCTTGCGCACTTCCAAAGCTTTGATAGACATGGACGGTGGAGAGCTCACACTTAGGGTTGGGGACGACAAGCTCACTTACCGCCTCGCCGAAGCCATGCGACATTCTCTTGATTTTGATGATGCTCTATATTATCTTGATGTCACTGATGATTGCATTGATGAATATATGCAGGATATGTTTAACTCGGATCCATATGAAGGGTGGCTGGACCAAGACATGGAGACTGAAGAGGAAGAAGTGCTCGCGCTTGTTTCAGTTGAAACAGACATCAAGAAGGAGAAGGAGCTTAGAAAAAAAGTCCTTCGGAGATTGAAGAGGTCGAGACGTCGCCACAAAAAGAACCCCAACAAGAAAGGGGATGAGCATTCACGGAGTAAGGGTGTTTCACCCATGTGTGGTAACAAACTCGATAATTCTCCCTCTACCTTGCAACGATTATGCAATGCTTGCTTTCAAGTTATAGGGAAGAGGGCAAATTCCACTCATGAACCTCCGTAAGGTAAGACAGGTACGTCAAGCTAAGTGACGTTAAACAAGCGCTTCTTGGGAGGCAACCCAAGTGTTTTGCAATTTTTCTAGGACCTAGTTTAGTTTTAGGATTGAATAAAAGTCTTAGCAATGGTGTCCAAATTTTCATGTGCATATGTTGAGTTTTCATGTGGATTTTCGATTATTTACGTGTGCCTTAACGTTAATTGACGAAGTTTGAGTCGGTTGAGTGTGTTTTCGATAGTCTTTGGTCGTGTTTTTATGGTTTATACAGGCTCTAAGTGTTTTAAAAGAGTTTCTGAATTTTTCTGAGAGTCTGTACAATTTTCTAAGTAAACCAGAGAAACACACGGCCGTGTGGAATTAACACACGGCCGTGTGTTACCAATTGGAGCTCAACCAGAGAAGACACAGGGGCGTGACTTTGCCCCTGTGAAAAACTTCAGAAGGGGCACACGGCCGTGTGGAATTAACACACGGCCGTGTGAAATTTCGCAGAACTTCAACTCTTTTCCAGAGAGTCCACAGGGGTGTGTGGATGCCCCTGTGAGTGCCACTGTGCTAAGGCACACGGCCGTGTGAGATTTCCACACGGCTGTGTGAAAATTCTGCAGGAATTCCCTTTCATCCCGAGAAACCCCAGGGGCGTGTGTGAGCCCCTGTGGGAGAGCTTGTCAAGGCACACGGCCGTGTGGATTATTCACACGGCCTTGTGAAACATTTATTGTTTCTCGGGCGAGTCAGAGAAGCCACAGGGGCGTGTGAGGTGCCCCTGTGGACGGCCTTGTGTTCTTGGCCAAGTTGGGCACACGGCCGTGTGAAAATTTTTCAGAGAGCGTCTGTGTTTTCCCGAGAGTCCACGGGCCCGTGTGGGTGGCCCTGTGTATACCCCTGTGGAGGCACACGGCCGTGTGGAATTAACACACGGCCGTGTGAGGTAGTTCAGAGAGTGACCAGAGTGCGCACAGGGGCGTGTGTTGGCCCCTGTGAACCCTAATTTCTGAGGCACACGGCCGTGTGGTTACGTCACACGGCCGTGTGAATTTCCAGAACTTCAAAAGCCGCGCGTTTTTCTTATAGAAATCACTTGTGCCTCTTCATTCTCCACTCTAAACTTCTCTCCTACCCTCTCTATCACTTCCCCGACTTTCTCTGAGGTTTTTGAAGGAATTTGTTCGAGTTTTCCGGCCGTATTACTTTGTTTTTCATCTTCACCGCCGGTGAGACCTTCAGTACCTTTTTCTTCGTCAATTCTTGATTCAATTCGTTCTTTTATACAATTTTGCTTGGTTTGAATGTTTACATTACATACGAGCATGCTTAGAATGAAATTAGAACGAATTTAGATGTAAATTATGGATTTTTAACCCCACGGCCGTGATGCTTTGCCCGTCAGAAACCCCCACACGGGCGTGTGGAATTAACACACGGCCGTGTGGATTTCTGCAGATTGGTTATTTTGAACTGTTTTTGATTGTTTTTTTTTTCCAATCTTACAGAAATGTCTTCTAGACCCAGGAAATCGACAGGGAAGCGCCCCCGTGAGCCCACACCTCCTCCAGCAGAGACAGAGTTCAGTATAACCAAGCATCAGGTTTGGTTCGAGCGTTTATCAGGACTCCGTTTTGGAAAGACGAGATATTTGGATTTGAGTATAGTGAGGAGTATTCAGGGGGGAGACAGCGTCGTAGATGAGATTGGCGAGCTGCTCTCAGTCGGTAGCTGGGAGAGATTGATGGTTATCCGGGACTCGGTGATCCGACCGCTCACCTTAGAGGTCCTGGCGTCGTTTGAGTTCGACCGGGGGTACAGCAGTTTTACCGAGGGCACCACAGTTCAGTTCAGAGCCCGCGGTCGACATTACAGCCTCAGTATGAGCCAGTTTTCTATCGGGATGGGCCTCTATGAGGAGGCATTTACCGAGACTGAGGAGTATTCTTTACTTCCTACCGACTACCCAGGTACCGTGACACCGCAGCAGGCGTATAGCAGACTTTGTGGTCAGGGTCAGTACGAGCCGGGTGTCTCCAAGGCTTCATGCCTTTCTCGACCTGCCTATAGATGTCTACACGCAGTTATGAGCAGATCTATCAGTGGCAGGGGAGACAGTACTGGTGTTCTGAGTCGCCAGGAGCTCCTCTACTTGTATTCGATGGTGGAGAGTGAGCCACTCCACCTGGGGCACATTGTGGCCGACTACATTCGCCATCAAGGACAGTACCCCAGGGTAGGAGTTATCTTTGCAGGCCCCTACATCACCAGACTTCTCATTGGCCTGGGGCTCAGAGATGGAGTCAGGGGAGCAGAGAAGACAAACGTACCAGTTCCCCTGGGCACAGATACCTTGAGGATGATGGGTATGATCCGCAGAGGAGGATCAGGGACGTATACCTGGATTATACCCCATACAGAGCAGGGCGAGGGATCCCGGGCAGCATTGGAGCCACCCCCGCAGGACACAGAGACCGAGGTACCCCCCACCGCGCCGGAGCCACCTCCGGTGCGGATGTTTTCACCGTCTCGAGGCCAGGACAGACTGGAGCGCCTCGAGAGCGCAGTGGGGATCCTACAGACCGAGGTGGCCGAGGTTAGGGCCACACAGATTACACAGCACCAGGAGGTGATGACGCAGTTCCAGAGCTTGCGACAGATCTTCGAGCAGATTGTCGCCTCCTCCTCCTTCGTGGTCCGACCTCGGGTGTCCACTCCACCACCTCCATCTCCCTCAGCACCAGCAGCTCCGGCATCACCAGCAGATCCAGAGCCTCCAGCAGCACCAGAGGCCACCACTCAGGACACCGACGCTGAGGCGTCTTAGATTTTAGATTCTTTTCTTTTATTTGTCATTTCTGTATATCTTTACTTTATTTTGGACTTGTAGTACTCAGAAAGGATTCTCCTTCTGAGTATAGCTTTTATTTTGCTTTTTCTTTTTATCTCGAGTTGTATTCATTGCTTTACATTTTATATACTCGAGTTTTATTGAGCTTTACTGAACCCTCGTTTATGTGTGCGCAGATGGTCTTGGATGTAAGGATTTTGAGGAATAGTCATTGACACGGTCATGGAATCGTGTGTGCTCCACGAACCATTGAGACTCAACTCTCAATGACCTAGCTTCATCAAACGCAACACTTGGAGTTCAGGGGAGTAATGTTTCAATTGCCACTTCCACACTAATTGCTTTTATCGTTTTCACTTATTATTGTGCTTATATGCGTACATTGAGGACAATGTACATCTTAAGTGTGGGGGGGAGTTCACATTGCACACACCTTTACTTGTGCGTTCAATTGCTTATGCTAATGTAGCCTATGGCGGTTCACCTCAGTTGCAACGGTTGTATTCTTATAGTTTAGGATAATTTTCAACATTGTATCCTATCATACTCTAGTTTTCACTTGAATTTTAGGGAATTTTTGCTCGAATCATCTTAGTACACAACTTACTCTTGGAATCTTTTGGAAACTCAATCTTGAAGTTTTTAAGGACAAGTTTATCATCGTTCTTAGTTTTACTTTGGAAAATGCAAAAAAAAAAAAAAAAAAAAAAAAAAAAGTATATGAGTTTGTAAATATTAGCTTTGTTTTGATTATGCATTTGGGGTGAAAAGAGCTACCTCCTATGATGTATGAAGCTACTCTCATAAGTCGGATACAAGTTATGCCCTAATGAGAGAAAGAGCTATCTCATGGGATGCGTGAAAGCTACTACCCCGGTAGAAAGAGCTACCTCCTCGAAAGAGTGAAAGCCACCTTTGGCGGCCGCCTAGGAAAGGGCTACCTTCAAGGATGTGTGAAGCTACTACTTCCACCTTTATTTTTTTATCTTTGTATATAAATAAGTCCTTTTTAATCAAAGTTTGAGGAGTACTCGTTGGTTCTCTTGAGTAAGATCGCACACACCAACACGCTTTCGAGTTTTCATCCTTTTTGATTCAAGTTTTTTTTAGCTAGAGCATTGATAACCTTATGCAATGTTTTAATTTTCCCTTACTGGTAGAATGCCTCTTTTGCATACTTTTGGTGAACCTAAGGCCAAGCACTTTCAATTGTTCTTCCCAAGTACTTTCACGTTCTATTTTGCTTGAGGATAAGCAAAAGCTTAAGTGTGGGGGGGTTTTGATAAGTGCTTGTGTTATAGTATCGCGAAGCGCTATTATCTTACATTAAGCATACCTTTTATTAGGTTTTATCACTAAATGTGTGCATTTGTGTTCTCTTGTGCATTGAAGGTATTGTGGAGCCTAATTGGAGAAGAAGAATGAAATTAGGTCGCGTTCGCCAATGTTGGGATGTTCTCGGACCAAGCAAGGAACGAAGCACGTATTTGGACTTGTGGATGTGTGCCAACCTCTTTTGGAGGGGCACAAAGGCAGTCACATTCACAACAAGTCCAATCCGTGTTACTTAGGAGAATCTCGCGAAAGAAGAAGACTTGAAGCAATCGGCGCGACCTACCGTTGCTTGTGTGCCCAAGTAATGGCCTCGATGAAGAACAATGGACCCGGGAGGCGTTTCGGCAAGTTACCAAGCCTGTTCAGCTGAAGATTAGTGTTCCAGAGAAGTCACACGGGCGTGTGGAAATTCCACACGGCCGTGTGAGCCATTTTCCAGCCAGACAGAGAAGTCACACGGGCGTGTGGAAATTCCACACGGCCGTGTGTTTTGCAATTTCAGCCATCCAGTGAAGACACACGGGCGTGTGGAAATTCCACACGGCCGTGTGAAATTAATTTTTCAGCCGAGACAGAAGCTTCACACGGGCGTGTGGAAATTCCACACGGCCGTGTGAAGCCCCCGATAAGTCCAATTTTAAAGCCGCGATTCAACAATATAAAAGGGGATTTTTGCAACCTTTGGAGGGATCTCTTAACCTATCTTTTCCCCAACTTTCTGGAGTGCGGCTAGGGTTTCGGAGAGGGTTTCGTGGAGGTTCTAGCGTGTCGTTGGCATCGATTTCGAGGTTCGACGTTTGCACAAGACCACGGCCACACTAATTCGAGGGGGATTTTCATTGATGTCTATGTTTTATGCTTTATTTCTCACGTTGATGAACATGTATAGCTCTATGAGGAGCTAAACCCCTCGTGGGGTATTCGGACTTGTAAACTTTAGGGTTTCTTATGTTTCTTTGACATTGATTATTATGCTTTCCATCATTGATGAATAAAATTGAGTTTTTAATCTTGATTATCCTTTCATATTGTTTTCCCTTAAACGTGACATTAGGGTTGAGAGCAATCTAGGCTTTCCTTTGGAGGTGTGACAACTCCTATAGGATTAGACTACTCAAGATTAACGAGGGTTGAGAGGGAGAGTTGTGAGGTAGCAATGTACCCCTTTCCCCTTCGATGTGATTTCTCCCTACCTCCGATTCCTTGATTTAATAACGGTCGAAATAGAGTGAAGCATTAGGTAGATAAACTCCCCTAGGGCTTAGTTACGCAAGTAATAGAGTGGAAGGTTGTAGTGAATCCTATTTGCTGGGGCTCAATCTAGACTAGGATTCTTCCACCTGGACCAAAGGGTTAGAATTACGTATAGGAACAGGTTTAATCACTAGGAATCCCTAGAGCATAATGCAACTCCACATAGTGTGAGGTTTAGATGGACTCCCATGGGGCTTAGTCATCTAGGTGACAGAGTGAAGGGTGTTGTGAATCCTAATACCGGGGCATAGTGTTGGAGTTAGTCACGGTTGTCCTTAGGTTTGGGACCGTGAGTCTTAGGATATCCTCGACTCAATTTACATTAATAGGAGAGCATAATATTATAGTCTTGCACTTGAAACATAGACCCTAGAGGTAGCTTGTCCGGATTTACTCATTGTTAGTCCTTCTCGATTTTCCTACTTGCACTTCTTTCTTCCATCTCTCTATTTAGTTATTTGCTTTGCATTATTTTCACTCATCAATCTTATTATCGTTCTCCGTATTCTGCATAGCTTAATTAGTGAAACCTTATATTCTATCTCCCTATTCCCTGTGGATTCGACTACCTTCTCACCAAGGTAAATTTATTACTTCGACAAACCCGTGCACTTGCGGGATACACGCAAGGGGTCGTGTCAGTTTCAGAGTTGGAGAGGGTTTTATCAAAGTTTATTCTGTCAACCAACACAAGATTCAAAAATATAGAGGTAACACTCCGCAATCACACCGCTTCCTTACATAATTTGGAGAATTAAGTGGTTCAGATAGAGAAGTCATTAGTGGAGAAGCCCCAAGGAATCTTGTCAAGCAACACCAAGACTAACCCAAGAGAGCATGTGAAGGCAATCATTTTTAAGGAATGGTCAAGAGCTTGAAGAAAAGCTCACTACTGAGAAAATTCTGAAATTTTCTAAGGAAAATCCCCTACTGAGAAAATTACTAAAATTCCTCTAGAGAAGCCAAGGGATAAGGTGCAAGACAAGGAGAAGAGGACAGTTGTGTCACCCCCTTCATATACTCCAAGAATTCTCTATCTAACACGTTGAAGAAAGACCAAATTGATGAGCAAAACAGAAAATTTCTGGATCTATTTAAGCAGTTGCACATTAACATTCCATTTGTGGAGGTATTGTCACAAATGCCTCGGTACGCAAAGTTCTTAAAGGACCTCTTGACCAACAAGAGGAAAATGGAGGAGAGTATGGCTATGGTTTTGGAATGAAATTACTCGGCAATGCTTCAGAAAAATTTGCCAAACAAAATGAGAGATCTGGGAGGCTTCATCATACCATGTATAGTGGGAGGATTGGGAGAAGTAAAGGCTCTAGCTTATTCAGGGGCCGCCATTATTATTTCAGAGATTGGGGCTAGGAAAGCCAAGGCCATTCTAAATGGCATTACAACTAGCCAATCATTCAGTCCATCATCCAAGAGGTATAATTAAAGATGTTTTGGTAAAAGTTGACAAGTATATTTTTCCTGTAGATTTTGTGGTACTCGATGTGGATGAAGATGTGGAGGTTCCATTAATTCTAGGGAGACCATTACTACAAACTTCAAAGGTGCTTATCGACATGGTTGATGGCAAGATGACACTAAGCATAGGAGAAGATAAGATCACATACCGTCTCGCCGAAGCATTGAAGAATTCTCTTGACTTTGATGATACATGCTATTTCTTGGATATGAATGATGAGATTTCTAATGAGTATTTGCAAGAATTTTTAGATCCATACCCATATGAAGAATGGCCGAGCATTGAGGAGGAAAAGGTGAGTGAACATGTAGAACAAGTTCTCAAAGAGCAACCAAAAGGAGGATTTCTTAAACATGTTTTTTGTCACATGAAAAGGTCAAAACGTCACCACAGAAGCAACCCAATACACTTGGAGTTAAGCACACACAAGAAGAGAGCGGCACTCCCTCATTTGGTAACATGTTTAATCAATTCTCTTTGAATATTCAGCTCATGTGCGCGGGTTGCAAAAAAGGAAATTTTCTATCACCATGAGCCACTGTGAGGTAAGGACAAGTACGCCAAGCTTAGTAACGTAAAACAAGCGTTTCTTATGAGGCAACCCAAGTTTTTTGTTATTTTCTAGCTTAGATTTTAATTTCTGCAGTAATAATAGCCATGAGTGTGTGCCTTGTTGATTTTTGTTGGTGTTGAATTTTTTATGAATAATTTGTGACGCCTTAAATTGCTTTTCATGTGTGTGGCATGGTTTGGAGTGTAATTCATGATTATAGTAAAAAAATTGGTGTTAATTGGAGAATTTATGTTCACATGGACTATTTGCAGAAATTCCAGTGCCTAAGTGGACATGTAGAATTTCCACGCACCTATGTTTAGTAACCACGCGGGGGTGTGGAAATTCCACGACCCCATGTGCCTTTTAAGAATATGAAGGGTTACTATTTATCTTCTTCATCCCCAAAACCCTTCACCTCTCTTCATTCTTCTTTAATTGTTCAGATACGGATTTTGACAAGGAGGACACTATTCATTTATGTGCTTTTGGTGAGCCCCATGGTTTATCTCTGACTCTGTTTGCAGTCATGTTAGGCTTGTATTATGAGGATTACATCAGCATAGAGGAGTATACACAGCTTTCAACCGACTATGCTACTGGTCTTACTCCGAGCCGAGTATTTCGTGACTTATGTGCAACTACCAGCTTGTTATTAGCTAGTTAAAGGGTTCTATGCTTTCACGACTAGCACTCAGGTATATACATTCTATTCTTAGCAAGTTGATGATGAGTCATGATGATAGTACGGGCGCACTTAGGCAGTTACATCTTCTCTACCTCCACTCCATAACTCAGGGAGAACCCTTTCATCTTGGGTATATTGTGGCTGACTGCTTCCATCATTAGAGCTAGTATTTATGGATAGGGGCACTCTTGGCTAGATCCTACCTCTCTTGGCTCATTTTCAAGATTGGACTTCTTTGTTCAGTTCGAGGGGAGGAGAGGATCAGTACCCCTGCACCTTTGGTACTGGTAACTCTCTACCTGATGGGTATTGTGAGGTGCACTAGCACAGGTAGATATGCACTAGTAGAGCTATCTTTTGAGGAGTCTGGAGAAAATGATGATGCACCTGATCGAGATATGGCCACTTGAGAGAGAGCCGAAGGATACAGAGGCAGTTACAGTAGCACCAATAGCATCATCCGATCCTGGTACATCTTCTACTCGAGTTCATGAGTGTCTGGTTAGACTTAAGGCTACTATGGCCACCATCCACGAGAACCAGGCACGGATTCTGGAGTGCCTTGATCACATATAACTGACTTTAGACGAGGATATCGCCTCCAACTCACCAGCAGAACCAACACCTAGCGCTGATGCTTGAGGCGCCCCACTCATGAGACTATCTTTTATTTTCTTATGTTTTTATTTTTGTCGTTGCTATTTTGTGAACTTGTATAATCAGAAAGGCTTCTCCTTCTGAGAGTTATCTTCATGCTTTATTTTGTTATGCGAGTTGTGCTTTATTCTTATTATATATGAACTTGTGCTTCTTTTTTATTTAGTAGAGCTTCACTAAACCCCTTGTATCCGTGCAAATGGCCATGAGAGTGATGCTGATGGTGATTTAATCATGTCCATGCCCATGTGACATTGTCACAAGATCGTGTGAGCTTCACAACCTGTTGAACACAACACACCCATGAGTTAGACTTCACCAAATGATCAATGATGAGTTCAGGGAAGTATTGTTTCATTTGCATTCCGGCACACCTTTAGCTTTTATTAATGATATTCTTATTGAGCTTATATGTGTACATTGCAGACAATGTACATCTTAAGTGTGGGGGAGGGTTCACCTTATGCATGGCCTTTACTTGTGTTTTTCATGATTATGCTCATGTTACCAATGAAGGTTCACCTTAGGGTTTAGTGTTTAATTCTTAGTTTTTGAAGGTTGTAACACTAGGTTTTATCATGCTCTAGTTTTCATCCAATTTTCTTGAAATTTTTATCCGATTGCTTTCTCATGCAACTATGGAAACTCACTCTAGTTCAGTATTCTTGGGATTCTCTAGTGCTAGTTCTATTTGAAAAAAAAACATCAAAAAATAAAAAAATTAGTAAAAATTACAGAATTTCTGTTTTTTGTGTTTGTATGTTGGGGGTGGGAAGAGTTACCACCTATGTTGTTTGTAGCTACTCTCATAAGTCGGATACTTGTTATGCCCTAATGGGAGAAAGAGCTATCTTATGGGATAAGTGAAAGCTATCACCTTCTATAGAAAGAGCTACCACCTCAAAAGTGTGAAAGCCACTCGGGAGGCCTCTTGAGAAAGGGCTACTGTAGAGGATGTGTAAAGCTACTACCTATTATTTTTGTCTATAAATAAGTCCCATAGTAATAAGAACTTTGAGTAGTAGACATACTGTTAACATGAGTTGAGTTCTTCCCACACACACGCTTTTGGATTTCATTACTTTCTTTTTTATGGGATTGTTTGCTAGAGTATTGATTGTTTCATCTAGTGTTTGACTATCTCCATGATTTAATAATTTTGTTCTTATACTCTCTTGGTGAACCTAAGGCCAATCACTTCTCTTTTCTTTCCATGAGTTCAATGTTTATTTTTGCTCGAGGACAAGCAAATCCTTAAGTGTGGTGGATTTTGATAAGTGCTTGAGTAAACATATCTTTTTATATGTTTTACATGCATTGAGCATCATTTTTATCATGCTTTATGTCTCATAAATTGCATTTAGTGTTCTTTTGTGAAAATAGGTTGTGAAGGCCGTGAGAGAAGAAAAGGAAGAAAAGATAGGTTCTTAAGGCACCATGTGGTAGTTTTTGTGCAACATAAAGATCCAGACGCAAGAGAAGTTCATACACATGGAGCTGTGTGCTAACTTCCAAGGGAATTCAAGCTAGACTTTGAGTTGAAAGGGCACAAAGGCAGTCACACTTCCATGCCCCTACTTGTGTGAAGAATGCAAGAACCTTCCCAATGTTGATTCGACGATGAGATGCCTCATTACCTACCATATAGACATGTGCCCGGCCATGTGACCTCAAGAGAAGAGTGTGTGAGCCATGTTTATGAAGACTAGTGTAGCAAAGCACTGCAACAAATAAGTGTAGCAGTACTGTAGCAAAAATACTATTCAGTAGACCGCTTGAAATCTTCACACGGTCGCGTGGACATTTTTGCAACCTACACGGGGGCGTAAAGGCTCACACGGTCACGTGGAGACATGTGACAGACATGGGTTTTTGACTATAAATAGCTCATTTTCCCTATTATTTGGGGACTTTTTGCTAGCGTTTGAAGGGCAAAGCGGCTAGGGTTTGGAGAAGAAGTCGTTGCCAAATTTGGCAGAAATTTTTCACCAACTTTGATAGATTCTTTCTCCTTCATAGCACCAAGAGAGCTATCGGCTACCAAGCTTCAGAGAAGAATCCTTCAAAACGTTGAGGGTGCCATCAAGGCCATCATCAGAAATTCAAGGGGGTTTTATTTCATGGTTTTCATTGCTTTATATTATATTGTTTATTTTGTAACTTGCCCCATGGTAGGCTAAACCCTAGTAGGTATTTGGGCATGTGAACAATAGGATTATCTTTGTTCTGATTTACTTTGTGTTTTCTATTAAATCCAAGTTTAATTGAGTTTTAATCTTGTTTTATTATTGTTTTTCTGTTGTATTAATATTTGTGGTTGTTTGGTTTGCATAAGTTGTTTTCCTTAGTGAGAGAGAGGTCTCCATTACGGTTAGAACCTTAAGATAGGAGAGGGTTGAGAGGGTGAGTCATGAGATAGTGGAGTGTCTCCTTTTTCCTTCGATTCGTATACCCTATCTCAGCATTCCCTAGGCTTTATGTAACCATCTTTGCTATGAGGCGTGAGATTGAGAGATTTCTCCTCCGAGACCTTATATGTGGTTATAGATCTTTTGCCTAGAAGTATGGTTAGGTCTATCCTTAGGAATCTGGTGTACTCTTAAGAATCCCTAGAGCCTATTGAGGTCATATGTGGTGTGAGGTGTTGAGATTGAATGATTTCTCCACTAGAACCTCGTAGGGGCCTAGTATTTATAGCCTAGAGGCAAGGACTGATTATTCTTGGATTTCTTCGACTCATTTAACTCGATATAGAAACACTTGTAAGTCATGCACTTCATGCTAGATCCTAAGGGAGCATTGCTCGGGTACCTTATCTTTATTGATTGAGACTTCCCTTGCTCTTAATCTTCCTTCCTTGCTTGAGACATTCATATCCTTGCGATTGATCATTTTAGCATATTCTTGATTTCGAGAAATAGTTATCACTAATACTTTCGTTCATTGTGGATTCGACTACCCTACTCACTAAGTACTTTATTACTTTAACACCCATACACTTGTAGTACACACAAGCAAGAGGTGTGTCAATAGAAAAGTAATGTGATAAAATACTATTGTAATACTATAGCAAAAACAATGTTCACCTGATCGGGTCAAAATTCCACCCAGGCGGGTGGAGGAATCTGCAGCCCGCCCGAGCGGTTTGAAGTTGGCCCTGGCGGGTCAAGGCACATGACAGGCACGAGCTGGTTATTATAAATTGCCATTTGACCTATTCTTTGGGAACTTTTTCACAGCGTTTGAGAAGCAAAGTGGCTAGGGTTTGGAGAGGAGGTATTTGACAAATTTGGGCGGAATTCTTCACCAACTTTGATAGATTCTTTCATCGTCAGAGCATTAAGAAAACCATTAACAACCTAGTTTCAGAGAGGAATAATTAAAGACTGATATGTGCTCATGTATAAGTGATACGAAGTATATTTTTCTTGCACTGAGCATCACTTTTCTCAGATTTTATCAATCATTCATGTGTATTTGTGTTTTTTTGCGCATTTAGGGTAGTGGAGAAGAGTTGGACGAAAAGAAGCAAAAATAGGTCATGGCCGCAATGGTTAAGGAGACTCTTGGACTAAGAAAGAACCAAGGCACAAGTTGTAGACATGTGAGTGTGTGCCAACCTCTAAAGTGCTCAAGTGATTATACAAATTGGAGGGGTACCAAGGCAGTCACACTCATATAGCCCAACTTGTGTAACATCGAAGAGCTTCATCAATGTGTTGAAAGTAAGAGGCGACGTGATCTACCGCGTAGTTGTGTACCCAACTTGGCGGCATCAATGAAGAAAATGAAGTCGAGAGAAATTTTTTCTCAAGTACTGCAACAGTTCAATGCAGCAAAATACTGTAGCAATTTACTGTGGTGATGACTGTTCACAGTGCATAGGAAATGAAATTTCAAAGAATCCACACCGGCGTGTGAAAATTCCACACGGCCGCGTGGATGCCCGATTTCAGCCCTATAAATACCGCGAGTTGAGATTTATTTATGGATCCTTTTTTTATCGTTTACCCATCTTTCGGGGAGAGCACGGCTAAGGTTTGGAGAGGTTTTTGCGATGTTTTTAGAATGGTTCTACGGTATCGACATCGAGTTTCTTTGGAGGAGAACTATTGGGGGAGCTTTCATTGGTATCGATTCAGTGAGGTGTGCCCTAGGTTTGACAAGGGAACCTTTGGAGAAGATGAAGCGGCTTCATAAAACCATCGATATGGACTATAAGGGGTTTATGTTTATGGTTTACATGCATATGATTTCGATTTCATTGTTGATTTTGTATTGCTCCATGGAGAGCTAAACCCCTATTGGGTTCTTAGACTTGTAAACTCTAGGATAACTTTGTTTCATTGACTTTTATTATTCTTCTTTAAATGATGATTTACATGAGTTTTGATAAGTGCTTGTGTTATAATAACGTGAAGCGTTATTATCTTACAATGAACATATCTTTTATCAGATTTTATCACTAAATTGTCTGCGTTTGTTTATTCTTATTCATTGTAGGTTTTTGGAGCTAATTTGGAGAAAAAGAACGAAGTTAGATCGTGTTCGCCGTTGTTGGGAGGTTTTCGGACCAAGCAAGGAACAAAGCACGAGCCTAGACTTGTGAGTGTGTGCCAACCACCTTTGGAGGGGCACAAAGGCAGTCACATTCACAATAAGTCTAACTCGTGTTGCTTATGAGAACTTCACCAAAGAGGAGACTTGAAACAATCGACACGATCAACCATTGATTGTGTGCCTAAATCAATGGTCTCGATGAAGAACAACGGATTCGGGAGCGTTTCGCGAGCACTGTAGCAAGCTACTGTTCACTTTCTGCCAAAATTAAGAATACCAGAGAATTCACACGGGCGTGTGAATTAATTTTCTTGCTAGCCAGAAACTTCACACACCGGTGTGGAAATTCCACACGGCCATGTGAAGTCCCGATAAGTTCAAATTTAAAGCCGCACTCAACATTATAAAAGCCCAATTTGGAGACTTTCAAGACATCTTTGGACCTAACTTTCTCCCCAACTTCTAGAGAGTGCGGCTAGGGTTTTTGAGAGGACTTCGTGGAGGTTTGGAGCGTGTCATCGGCATCGTCACTGACGTCCGGTGGCCACAGAAGACCACGGCACACCATACGCGAGGGGGTTTTCATCAATGCTTTTTATTTGCACTTTCTTTTATATTTTGATGAACATGTATAGCCCCATGAGGAGCTAAACCCCTCGTGGCTATTCGGAGTTGTAAAACCCTAGGATTATTATGTTTCTTTGACATTGCTATTATCCTTTTCCATTATTGATGAATAAATTTGAGTTTAAATTTTAATTATCTTTTGCTATTGTTTTCCCTTATCCGTGACACTAGGGTTGAGAGAAATCTAGGTTACCCTTTGGAGGTGTGACAACTCCTAATGGGTTAGACTACTTAGGATTGAAGAGGGTTGAGAGGGTGAGTCGTGAGGTAGCGAAACGTTCCGTTTCCCTTCCGATGTGATTTCTCCCTACCTCCGTTTTCTTGGATAATTAGCGGTCGAGATAGAGTGTTAGGGCTTAATTTAGACCATGGTTCTTCCACCTGGACCAAAGGGTTAGAACTACATATAGGAACAGGTTTTATCACTAGGAATCCCTAGAGCTTAAAGCAATTTCACGTAGTGTTAGGCTTAGGAAGATAGACTCCCTTGGGGCTTAGTTGACAGGTCAACAAGAGTCAAGAGTCGTAGTGAATCCTAATGCCGGGGCATAATGTTGGGGTTAGTCACGGTTGACCTTAAGTTTGGGACCGTGAGTTTAAGGATATCCTCAACTCAATTAACATCAATAGGAAAGTATAATAGCATAGTCTTGCACTAGAAGCATAAGTCCTAGAGGTAGCTTGTCCGGATACCCTATTTCATCCATTGCTAGTCTTTCTCTTTTAACTTTTATTTGCACTTTCTTATCTTCCACCTCTCTGTTTAATTTCTTGTTTTTTAGTATAATTGATTCCATAATCCACTCATCAATTTGATTATCACTTTTCGTACACCGCACAACTAAATAGCGAAATCTTGTGTTTTAAATCCCTATTCCCTGTGGATTTGACTACCCACTCAACATTGTAATTTTATTACTTTGACAAGCCCGTGCACTTGCGGGATACACGCAAGGGGTCGTGTCAAGTTTCAATCTTGAATGCTTTTTTGTGCTGATTTTCCCTTAGATGTGACACTTTGGTTGAGAATCCATCTAGGTAATCCATTGAAAGTGTGACAACTTCATTATGGTTAGACTAAGAAAGATTGAAGACGATCAAGAGGGTAAGTCCAAAGGTAGCTGAACGTCCCCTTTCCTTTTCCATGTGATTTATCCTACTTTCATGTTCCAAGAGTTCTTTGCGGTCATAATATAGTGAAGTGCTAAGAGATGAACTCCACTGGGGCTTAGTTGTACAAGCAACAGAGTGAAGTGTTGTAGTGAATCTTAGTGTTGCGGCTTAATTATGACTAGGGGCCTTTTGCCTGGACCAAAGGGTTAGGTTTATATTAGCGAATAAGGTTTATCACTTGAAGTCCCTAGAACCCCATGCAGTCCCACACAGTATGAGTTGTGGAGAGTATCTTTTTCCGCCGGGACATAGTGTAAAGGGCTAGTTATGGTTAACCTTAGGTTTGGGAGCGTGTGTATTTGGATTTCCATGACTCATTAAACATCAGTTAGGAGGCATAATATTAGTCTTGCATTTGAAATAATATTCCTAGGGTGAGCATTGTCCGAGTGCCACATCTTCTCATTGATTGTCCTCTCTATTTACTCCACCTACTTTCTTTTCCTCTTATACTCTTTTGCACTATTACATTGATTTCACTCATCAGCGATTTTCATCTTAGCTAAATAGTGATATCTCTTGTTTCTAAGCAAATATTCCTTGTGTATACAACCACCCACTCACAATGGTGTATTTTATTACTACGACGACCCATGCACTTACGGAACACTCAAGCAAGGGGTGTGTCAAAGATGTTGAGCGACCCATCAAAATCATCATCACAAATTCAAGGGGTTTTATTCGATGGTTTTCATTGATTTTCATTGCATTATTTGGTTTGTAATTTGCCCTATGGAGGGCTAAACCCTAGTAGGTATTTGGGTATGTGAACCCTAGGATCGTATTCATGTATTAATTTACTTCTATTTTCTATTAAATTCGAGTTTAATTGAGTTTCAAAATTGCTTTATAATTATTTGCTTGCTTACTGATCTTATGGTTGATTGGTATCCATGATTTGTTTGCCTTGGTGAGTGAGAGGTCACTATTAGGATTAAAATCTCAAGATTGAAGAAGGTCGAGAGGGTGAGTCATGAGATAGTGAAGTGTCCCCTTTCCCTGCTGATTAGTACATTCTATCTCTGTATTCCCTATGATTTATGCAGCTATATTTGGTGTGAGGTGTAAGATTAAGAGATTTCTCCATGGGACATTGTAGGGGGTTAGGGATCTTTCACTTAGAAGTAGGGTTAGGTCTATCTTTAGGAATCAGATGTACTTTAAGGAATACCTAGAGTCTATTACGGTCATATGTGGTGTGAGGTGTTGAGATTGAGCAATTTCTCCACCGGGTCCTCGTAGGGGACTAGTATTGGTGGTCTGGAGGTAGGAACCAATTATTCTTGGATTTCCTCCACTTGATTGATTTGGTTTAGAAACACTTGATAAATCTTGCACTTAATGTTAGTTACTAGGGGAACATTGCCCAGGTACGGTTGAGAATTTCCTCATTTCTACTCTTCATTGCTTTCTTGTGACATTCATATTGTTGTGATTAAGTTCATTTCACCATATTCATGATTCCAACTACATAACTTAGAAGTACTAACTACTAATACTTTCGTTCCCTATGGATTGGACTACCAGACTCATTGGGTACTTTATTACTTCAACACTTGTGCACTTGCGGTATATGCACTCAAGAGGTGTGGTATATGAGAACAAAAGCAAGTGAAAGCAAGAAAATATGATAGGTAATAGGAGAGAAATCAAGGAAGAAAGCGGTGTTTGGGCATAGCATCCCTCTAGGGTTATGAGTTATGGGACAATGGTTGTCTAAACATGTAATCCTATTTGACCCCAAAAGTTTCTAGAAATATACAAAACCCTAATTTCTCAGGTGAAGTGTAACTAAATAGGTGCAAAGCTCATACAGACATCTATACAATCACATTAACGCTCTATGACACCTTATTGTTGACTAATGAAAATCTCTTAAGTAGATAATCTCCCATCCCCAAAAGATAGAGATTACCCATAATCCGAATACAGAGCAGAAATATGAATTCTCCTACAATCTAGTCCACATGATTGCTAAAAGCATGAAAATCATCGTCAATCCACTCGGAAGGATTATGGAAAACAGTGTCCTAGATACCCTAACCAGAGGTATACCCATTATTTTCTCGAATTACAGTAAGTTTATGCTAAATAGGAATTTATCACATAATTAGACTCAAATAGAAATGATTGCAAATAATAAATAAATTAAGAATTAAAGATCTAACAACCAAAGTCAAAGATATAAACCCTAGAGTTCAACTATACCCCAAACATCTACAAATTAGCCCTCCATTAATGGAGGGCAAGCATTCAAGATACAAATAATGGAAGAAAGCATGAGAGCTATGGAAAAACCCCTTCTTAATTGTGTTGATGAAGAATTGTCTTGAAGCCCTAGGTAAGCTTCCACACATATCACCAAGAAAAGCTTGATGGTTATGATCTTCAATACCCTTAAATGTAGAGTCGAATCCCCCTTGAAATAGCTCCCTAGGTGCTAGAGACTTACCCTTTATCTTCCTCAACCTTGCTTCCAAGAATTGCCCCCAAAGAAAAGAATAGTCAAATTGAAGATGCTCTAAAAATCCTCATAAGTTCTATTTATACTTGACTGATTACAGGCTACTAATGGGCGTTAGGGCTAAGCCTTAAGGAAGCTGGAGAAGATGGTCACGAGCTTATAGGATGGCTTATGGCTGCAAACTCTGTTCGTAAGGTCTTTTGTTGTATTGCTGTCCAGCTTATAGCCGTACGCGCTGGACTATAAGCTTCACTATTATGCTCCTTGTGACTGCCCTTATGGGTCTATGCTATAATCGTAAGCTCCTCTAAATGATCCTTATCCTTATTCAAATGATGCGAGAGAGCTCCAACTCCTTCATTTAAGGTCTGAATACTTCTTTTGCCTATCTCTCGTCTTGAAGTGCTACACTAGGCCTGAGAATGTAAAACATACTAGATTCAACATCAAATTGATAATATGTTTCTACTGCATACTAAATGAATGTACAAAATAATATGAAATATATGAACATTATACACTCATCAGATGCCAATAAGGACCATCCAAAGGAGCTTACAGCTATAGCTTACACTCATCAGAATTTGTTCATTTCGTGTTTTAGGTACAAAAGAAGCCTAGGTGTGCTCAACAACACGATCCAAGAAGAAATTGGCATCGAATATGGCATTTTTGAGTCCTGATACTGTAGCAATGATGAGTGCATTTTTGTATCATATTTCTTACCCCCTATTATAGTCTTGTCTTTGTCATTAAGCATATTTACTAACTGGAATTGGTGCTATTTAAGGTATTTTATTCCTTGTGTAGAAATCTGGGGCTCGAGTCAATTTGGTGTGAAACCAAGGATGTTTCCCATGTGTGTAGTGACCAATGGTTCAGAACTGGCTGACACGGGCAAGACACGCTCATGCCCCAAGTGCTACAAGTCCCGGCCTTGAGTGTAGAAGAGCTAAAATCCTGACACGGGAGTGTCCCAGTTAGGATACGGTCACCACACGCCCGTGCTCCAAGTGCTGCAAATTTCATGAGATGTTCTCTCATGAACAACACGGGCAAAGTACCTGGTACACGGTCGTGTGCCAGTGACATGGGGGACACACGCCTGTACCCCAGCTGCTGCAAATCTCAGGAGTTTCACCTCTGGATTCCCATGTAGAGTTCACGGTCGGAACACGCCCGTGTCCAGACCATGTCGGGCCTCGAGTCTGCCTTTTTAATTCCAGAAATTAGGGATCTTTCTCATCTTTTGTTCGGGGATTCATCTCTCCACTGGGAGGACGCTGATGAGATCAAAGATCAAGCTTCACCAAACCGCCTAAGGAGACCAAGGACTAGTAGGAGTCATAGCAAGAGGTGGAGTTGGCGCAAGGACACTACAAGGGAGGTCATCTTGAGTATTGAAGGGGGTTTTTTCTCTATTTCTTTGTTATATCTTTTACCTTACCTTGTGTACCTGCCCTCAAGGGCCAACTGCCCATAGTGCCTTGGTTGTGGACAACTGTCAAACTGTAGTACTTATTCACTCATTGTATTTGGCTATGGAGTTCTAATTGATGCTTGTGTTTAATCTTGTATTGCATAACTGTAGTGTATTTGGAATGCATAGTTGTTAGGTTATCCTAGCAAAACTGCGGTTTATCTTCGAACACAAAGATGCAATATTGCTATTGAGCACACACGAATGTTATTGGAATGTACCGAGGTAGTCAACTAGGATGAGATAGTGTGCACGAGTCATTGGAGACTTCCGTAGGGATTTACTCTTGTGATTGTTGAATACTTAGTCCTAATCTCCTCCATTATCACCACCATTACCTTTTATTCATTGTTATGTTGATCACACATCTTTTCTACTTGTTTCACTAGACATCAAAGGATCAACGAGTACTTTAAGTACAGTTCCCTAAGGTTCGACAACCCTACTCTTAATCGAGTACGACTTTATTACTTCTTGCGACCCGTGCACTTGCGGAGAGCGCATCAAGTTTTTGGCGCCGTTGCCGGGTAACTGGTCACTTTTAGGAAAATTAGGAATTTGGTGATCTAGTGTGTGAATATTTCTTTTCAATTTTTTTCATTATTATTTCTTATTTTGTTTTTGATTGCCCTGCGAACTCATAGCACTTGCTTTGTGCGCCGGTACCATTATATAACCCGTGGGAGTACATCGTCCCCACTACTGAACCTTGATCTAGAAATTGAGAGGAATTTCAGAAGAAGACTTTGATAAGTACATCTGAGTGATTCAGGAATAGTTAAAATTGTGGAAGTCAATCAAGAACAAGAAATGGCCGAAAACCAACAACTAAGCATTTCAGATTTTGCCCGGCCAAACTTTGACGGAACGGGGTCAAGCATTGTCTGACCACCTGTTGCGGCCAACAATTTTGAATTGAAGCCGAATTTTATTCAGTGGTTGCAACAGGAATGTCAGTTTGATGGGTTCCAAGATGAAGACACTTACGAGCATCTCCAAAAATATTTAGAGATTTGTGACACATGTAAGATGAACAATGTCACTGAGGATGCCATCCGTTTGAGGCTGTTCTCTTTCTCCTTGGGAGGAAGGGCTAAGTAATGGATTACTTCGTTACCCGCAGGCTCTCTCAGGGATTGGAAACAAGTTACCGATAGTTTTCTAGCACGGTACTTTCCTCCGGCAAAAATCACAAAGTTACGAAGCGATATCTCCTCTTATCGCCAATTTGAGTCGGAATCCTTGTACGATGCTTGGGAAAGGTACAAGGAGTTGTTGAGGAAATGCCCTCCACATGGAATTGTTGAGTGGATGCAAATTCAAATTTTCTATAATAGGTTGAGTAATGCCACTAAGCAAATGCTCGACGCTGCCGCTGGAGGATCTTTGTGCAATAAACAACCCAGTGCCGCCTTTACTTTGATTGAGGAGATGGCCAACAACGGATACCAATGGAGTGCTGAACGGAGCAAACCGGCAAAATCAGCTGGTATCTATCAAGTGGATACTATTGCTAAGCCGGCAATATAAACAACCCTATTACGACACTTGCGGCCCAAGTCGAGGCTATTACTAAGCGGCTTGATGCCATGCACATACCTCCCCCGAGCACCGGACCTTCTTGCAGCTCTGGTGGTCCCTCTGATGTTATTCTGTTCCCTCCATCATCCGATTCGGGGTCAGGGACAGTTGAGCAAGTCGACTATGTGGGGCAAACTCGCAGATTTCAGAACAACCCATACAGTAACACCTACAACCCCGGATGGAGGAATCACCCAAATTTTTCTTGATCAAATCAGTCTGGGTAAGGGCAGGGGGTACCACAACAACAACACGCTTTTCCCCGCCGCATGCACAATCGTCACCTTCCTCTTCATCATCTGAACCAACCACCGACCTCACTAGTATGATGGCTAAGTTCATCAGGAGTACCGAATCTTGTTTTTCTAGCCATGAAGAGATGATTAGGAACACCAATGCAACGGTGCGAAACTTGGAGCACCAGATGGCCTAATTGTCCAAATTGGTGGATGAAAGGTTGCTGGGATCTCTTCCAAGTAACACAGTGGTGAATCCTAGGGAATCCTTGAAGGGTGTACAGTTGCGAAGTGGAAAACAAGTGCAAAACCCTGTTGAGAAGCCCCCTACAGAAGAACATTTCAATCCCACTGGGGTTGTAGACTTGGAAGCCCCAATTGAGGAGCCGGGTAAGGAAAAGGAGCCAGAGGTGGAGTATCAAGCGAAGCTTCCTTACACGGTGAAGCTACGAAAGGAAAAACAAGAGGAGCAATTCAAAAAATTCTTGGATGTGTTCAAGGCCCTACACATCAATGTTCCCTTTGTTGAGGCTCTTGCACAAATGCCAAAATATGCTAAGTTCCTCAAAGAGTTGCTCACGAATAAGAGGAAATTGGAAGAAGTGTCATCAGTGACACTTAGTAAAGAATGTTTGGCCCTTATTTGTAACAAGCTCCCTAAGAAAGAAAAAGACCTAGGTGGATTCATTATCTCGTGCAATATCGGGGGACTTGTAGACGAAAAAGCTCTTGCGGATTTGGGGGCAAGCATTAATCTCATGCCCTACAAATTTTTTCATAAATTGGGCCTCGGGGAGCCAAGAGCCACCAACTTGACACTACACCTTGCCGATAGGTCCGTCCGGCAACCGAAAGGAATTATTGAAGATGTGCTAGTCAAAGTTGACAAGTTCATTTTTCCCGTGGATTTCATGATTCTTGATATCGATGACCGAGTTGAAGTGCCATTGATCTTGGGTCGGCCGTTTATTGCAACATCGAAGGCCTTGATCAACGTAAACGATGGTCAGATGATACTTCCTGTGGGGGATGAGGAAGTCGTTTTCAAGCTTAAGGAGTCAATGCGACATTCCATGGATTTTGATGATGCATGCTACTTTATTGATGTTATTGATGATCTCATTTCTGATTTTGTTCAGGACACATTTGTAAGGGATGACTTGGGAGAATTGTTGGGGGAAGAGTCCCCATCTGAGGATAGTCTGATAGAGGAGTCTCAGTGCGCAACCCTCACTCCAGTAGAGAGCATATCGCCTTCCGCACCTCCTTTGAGGAAGCTTTCTCACGGGATATCTTGGTGGCATTTTTCAGCCATAAAAGGACGGAAAGCCACATCACCCCCTCCGGGTCCTAGCACGCCAAAGATGATCTGGCCCCGACCTTTCAGTGAGTGTGAATTAATCGATTCTTTGCATCCATATCTTTGTGGTTTGATTCCAGGAAAATTGGTGAGGCCCGGACTGTCCGAGCCCACTTGAGACGAGACATAGACGTCAAGCTAGTGACGGAAAAAGAGCGCTTCTTGGAGGCAACCCAAGCCGTTTGGTATATAAACTCTTTCCATTTTAAGTATGTTGTTAGTATTTTGTTGAATGATTTTTGTTTCCAAACTTTGCTGCGGAGAATTAGTGGGAAACGCCTGTTATTGTTGTCCTTCAATTTTTAGTAATAGCTGAGGATTGACCGTTATTGTTGAGATTGTTGTTTTAGGAACGAAGTTGTCATTCTGAAGATTGTTTATGCTTGACACGGGCGCGACACCACTGTGTTCGAAACGCTGATCTTTACAGGTTATGCAAATTTTGTATTCTCCAGGATGACACGGGCATGACACGGGTGTGTGTAGGCCCTAACACGATGAGCGCACTCGATTCACTTTCGTGTCCCATCTCGGTAAGTCTAAATAGTTTTCCCTGACAATTTGCAGCACTTGAGACATTTGCGCGACACGGGCGTGCCACCTTGGGAACGACGCGAGCCTCGGGACACGCGTGTCGGGGGCGTGTTAGGTCGCCCATCTTCAATCACCGGCCGTTCCCTTCAAGGTGCCTCTTCACCCTCCACACATCCGTCCATCGCGCCGCTGTTTCGCTCCCGATCTCCTCCTTAAATCCTCACGAACCAGGTCTTGTGCTTCTCACTTTTCCATTGTTGACCCCCTTCGTTTGTGGATTCTCTGAGTTAAGGTATGCGAAATGTTTTCATGTCCGATTCTCTCCGATTTGGTGTAGATCGGTAGTTGTTGCCTGTGATCCTTGCTCCTAACGTTCATATTGCTTGCATTCTCATTCCGTTGGGTTTGATTTTTGAATGTTTTGGTGCTTGAGGTCTTTGCGACCTCAGTTGGGGACGATGACCATGGTTGACACGGGCGTGTCGTTTTCCACAAGTAATACCTAGTTTAAGGAGTCGCTAAGTAATACCTAGTGCAAAAGCACAAGGATCGTATTCCACGGTGCTAAGGGTCTACTATTACTCCTTAATCACCTATTTTCTAACCTAACATCTCAAGCATGATTGTGGTACTCTAACAAGAACAATATGTATAAGCAAATTAAAAGTCAAACAAATGGTTGCAAGTGCTACAGTGATGCGTGAAGGCCTATGGATGTGGATCCCCTTGAGGGGTCATCATGAAACATGGATAAACAGTAAAAAAGAAAGTTCGGGTGATTTAGAACGAAGAATCTGAAGATTAGATCAACCCCAATTTCTCGGCGATTGAGCCCTAATCCCATACGAATACCTAGTGGAATTTCTTCCTAACCGGTATTCCTACAATTGCATTAAGTACAAGGAGATGCCAATATAAGGGTACCCTAAACCCTAGTTTACCCTTATAGATCAGAGGGCTATTGATACCCAATTTCTCGGCAATACCAATACAAGAAACCCCTATTTGTTCATGAAAGATCTAATACACGCGAGTAGGTCACGTCTACGTGTACAACTCAATAAAGAGCTACGGATTTCTCCTTCAAGTAGCTCTAGGCATGAAATACAATGAACAAATTCATAAATCAACCCAATTATAATATTAAGTGCAAATCATCCAAAATACATGATGAACCCCCCAAGGTTTACCGACATCCGGTGGCCTTGGGGGTCTAGTGTGCCATCACACAACCAATAACAACAAAGTAAAGCAAATCACACAAAAAACTCATAAATGACACTCCCTAGATGAAATGATGAAGAAGAAGGTGGAGGTTCGGCCAAATAATGCTTTTCCTCGCCCAAAGGATTGCCGAATGACGTTTCCCCTCGGCTTGGCACCTTGCTTCCTTGATGGTGAAGCTCTCCCCTTGTTGATGATGCTCTTGCTCCCTTCTTTGGCTCCAAATCGTCGTCTTCCAAAAGGTATTTTCGTTCTCCTCCTTGATATGCCGGCCAAAAGTCCTTTGTTGAGCCCTAGAACTCCCAATTTATACCCCCGAAGCATACGGGACATGAAGGGGGCCGTATAGATGTAGATTGGATCAAGGAAACCCCAAATCCCAAGCCTCACGGGGTAGTTAACTGGGCAGTGAAAAATAAGCAAAAATTTCTATAAAGTCATTACTGGGTCGCAGACTGGGCAGTGAGGATTATGCTGCGATCTCTAGAAGTGCCTCACGGGGTAACAGACGGGATCGTGAGGGTCATGGGAAAATCTTAGGGTTTTCTTGCCCGAAGACCCACCAGCTGCAACAGTAACTGCTACAGTGTGTATGCTGCATCACTTTATCTACAGTTGGCAGAAGACTCTTCTATCTCTTTCTCAAATGCATAATTTCTGTTGGCCAACAATTTTTCTATGAGGTCCATGGCCCGGAATAAGCAAACAAAATTAAAATCAATAAGAAATCAAAGAAAACAAGAAAGAAGTAATATAAATAAATATGCACAAAATGGTAAAGGACATATACAAAGACCAATTTTACAAAAGGAAATAAAAATGACTAAATCAGTGAACTAAAGGTTTTCCTAGCATTCTTGGAGTCCCCGGCAACGGCGCCAAAAACTAGATGAGTGTCCGCAAGCGCACGGGTCGCCAAGTAATACCCCTCGCGCAAGCACGAGGGGGTCGTATTCCTAAGGGCCAAGGAACTACTATTACTTCCCCTTCATCTATTTCCTAACCTAGCAATTGTATGATAAAAGTAAGATAAGAAGAATAACAAATAGAAAACTATAAACACATGGACTAAGGCTCACCACATAAGCATACTAAGGAAGCAAGTAACAATGAATGTTCGAGGTCCCCGGGCGAGGATCCCCTCGGGACTACTAAAGCAAGAAGGATACTCGAATAACATAGGCAATGGTGGTTAGGCCAAGAGATGTCCAAAGGTTGGTCACCCCGATGGTCACAGTGATAACCCCTAATCCGGTACGAGTATTGGAATACGGAATCACTTCCGCCCAAATCCTCACACGATTGCAATGCGCCTAGGGAAATCCCAAATTAAGGTCAAACACAACGTCTAGGTTCAACCCTAATGGTTGGAGGGGTACGAAATACCCGATGGTCACGGCGTATTCGTACATGTATCCCTTCTAAGCCAAGCATGTCTAGTACAAGGGCGATGGTCACGCAACCAAGTACAACCTAGAATTCAAACCACAGAGTTCTCATGCAATTTGATACAATAAAGAACACAAAGCTTAGACCACAACCAAACCAAATACCAAAAATATACTCAAAGTATCCATACAAGCAAGTTCATCCCAAGGTTCACCGGATGCCCGGTGACCTTGGGAGTCTAGCTCAACATCAATAAAGGAGAAAGTCTAAAGAACGAGAGATACAAGCTAAAGCACATAACAAACTCCCCTAAGATGAAGACTAGAGGTGGTGATGAGAACTTGATGGATCCATGCCAACAAGCTCCTAGATCTTCTCCTTGATCGCGCTCCTTTTCTCCCCTTCGATTTGCAACCTAGATCAGCCTTCTCCCGCAGCCTTGAAGCTCTTGAAACCCTAGATGGTGGTGGGGGAGAAGTGGTGGCCAAAAGTCAAGAGAAATGATGCCCTAAAGGCCTTTAAAACTTAATTCCAGCAACTTATGCGGGCTGGCATAGGGGCCGACATACGGGCACTGTAGCACCCCGAGTTTCATGTAAGTTGCTGCAGTGAGTGCTACAGTAAATGCTACAATGCTCCCTGCTACAGTATCGACTATAGTACCGCTGCTACAGGAGCAGTATGCGGGCAGTCATGCGCCCGTATGGATCTCCAGACTTAGCCGTTTCACCAAAGTTCCCGTGCTACACTGATGCTACAGTGATGCTACAGTACCATGGACTCGAAAATGGTGTTTTTTTTGCCGATTTCTTCTAAAATCTCATTGTTGAGCTCCCCACGTTATCTTTTGTACCTGTAACACGAAATAAACCAATTTAGACCGAAAACGGGCATCCACACATATAAAAATACTCGAAAAATACGTGAACATACATAAATAATACGTACAGTTAGGCGTTTATCAAACATCCCCACACCTAAGCGTTTGCTTGTCCCCAAGAAAACAAACATGAAGAACAGGGGCAAGAAGATAAACGGCTAAATGTACGACCTCAAGCTCAATAGTAAAGAATTCCGCAAGCACAAATAGACAGAAATGAAGAAGTGAGCTGTTCAATGAATAGTGATGTAATATTAGTTCTGTCTCTCCTAGAGTGCCACCGTGAGTGTCTGCAAACTCCCACCTTGACCTTCAGACCCTAGATTACCCCCAGGATGACCATTCACCCCACGCACAATGAACACGACATTAAAGTGTTAAAGACACCCTCAATACCCAGTTAAGAGTCCTTTGGGTCCTAAATAACACTTTGGCTCTCAAGTGGCAGTGCAACAGGTTCCAGGGGACACAGACAAGATACTTTATTCTTTTCCTACATATATACATACTTTTTCTTTTCTTTTTTTTTTCTGAGTCCGACTAACATAGACTGCACAAAAATCATTCAGACGGATGCACATGCTGGCCAGGCACAAGAGCCACCCATCCTACTTGATTACAGTCCACATAGACGCATTCATGCTGTACTAGCAGAGGAATACTGTCATAGACTCCACTTTTTTTTTATTTATTTATTTTTTTATACATATATACAATGTATCTCGCATCCCCTGGTATAAAACCTGTTAAACAACCTCACTTAAGGCCAAAGAAAACAACAAAGGACCTCAAAAGCTCTTAAAAGAGCATTGAAAGTAGACTTTAACATTTTAGTGCCAACAACATTGCAATGGGTTGGTTGGAGTGTACAAGGTGAAAGTGATCGTGAACAAGTATAAGGGTACACTAAAGATGAAACAGAACTACATTCGAGCACAGGTAAAGTACAGCTCACAACTATCATTCTACCAAGCTAGGAAGTCCTTAACAATAAAATCATAGCTATCATAGCTAATTCAAGCATGCAATTGCAAAAATTCTAAAAGTTCACGAAAATCCAACTCCACCCCCCACTTAAAGATGCACATTGCCCTCAATGTGCCTAAACAATAGAATGCAACAAGATAGACAATAAAAACATAGTAGGAGGGTTTCGTGAACTTCCCCGAGTCTCAAAGCATGAGTCTTGAAGTCCATGAGATCGGGGGTGACCACCAAAGGTTCTTGTACAAAATAGAGGAAGAAAGTGTGCATGATGCCCTAAATCCACCCTGCAAGGTAGACAAGAACATCAACTCAAGGTATCCATCACTCACCCAAAAAGAAAACACAACAAGAAACAAGAACACACACAAACAAGCAAGCAAACAACTAACATAACAAAAACAATTAAACAAGTGATAATCCAAGCAAGTTCTTTGAGCAATCAAGATCATGAAGTCCAATTCTTTTAATTGCAAGTGTTGTAGGATATTCACAATGATGCTACAAGTGAACAAATAAATTCAAGAGAAATTCAGGCCAAAGTTACTGTAGCACAGTGTTGAAAGAGGTAGAGTTTCCCCTTGTTTTTGAAGCCCAAAAATTTACAAATAATGTCACAAAATACAAATAAATCAAATATTACACATTCATACATCATTCCCCAAAGTTTGAAGCAAGATAAGCATGAAAATCAAGAAAAAGAAACACATTTGCTTCAAAACACAAGTTAGGGCTCCAAAGCTTGATTCGGCGAAGATCGGTGAATATGATGGTGAAACCCCAAATAAATCATGCAAATAAAGTCCTTGGAAGTATGAGTTTCGTGTAGAGGAAGAAAAATGTAGAAAAATGGTGAAAGAATGAGGGAAAACGGATGAGAAATGAGAGAGATATGAAGAAAATGGTGAAGGGGTACACACTTTAAAGTTCAGCCCGAGCATCTATGCGGGCAAGCATACCCAAGCATATGCATGCCCGCATGACTTTCTGGATTTTTTATATGGGCAAGCATATGCTCAAGAAACGGGCGGAATCCAGGTTTTTCATCAAAGACTCATCTAAACACCCAAAAACCACATAAAAACAAAGCCGAATTCACCCACAACAACCACAAACATGATATTTGATGCATGAAGATGAATGAAAACACAAAGAACTCACAAGAACCATTGACAAACATGATTGAAAAAATTAAGAAAAATGGCTAAACAACCACAACAACACACTTGAAATCTAAAGAACACTCAAGCAAGCAAATACATCAAAATACGAAAACACACATGCAATGAAATTTAATGCTTGGGTTGCCTCCCAAGAAGCGCTTGTTTAACGTCATTAGCTCGACGTACCTTTTTCTTACCTAAGGAGGCTTGAAAACGGTGTGTTCATCCCGGCAAGAGGTTGCATAGGAACTACCAAGAAATATGAAACATACCTTCCGGGATGATGAAAATTTTGAAGCTAAGCGTGAGCTACCTTTTGGCCTCCATGGAAAAAGCTTGGGCCGGGTATTGTGCAACTTCAACTTTGGCGGATCCTTAGCCGGCTTAAACCTCCTCCCCGCTTCCTCTTTGTTCCCGGCAAGAATTCCTTTGAGTATCCCACTAAGTTGATGGGCCTCCATGGAAAAAGTTTCGGTCGAGAACAATTCAAGCTAGTCATGGGTGGGTCTTTGGACGGTTTCCACCTCCTACCCACATCTTCTTCCTCGACACTTATTAGATGGCCTTGAACCACCCATGAGTGTTGTTTGGGTCTCCAAGGGAACAAGTTGGGTTGAGAACTTGTCAAGCTTGGCATGGGTGGATTAATTGGTGGCTTTAACATCCTTTCCACATTTCTTCTCTCAACCCCTCTTGAATAGTCAACCATTGCCCACAAAATTTGCTTGGGCCGCCATGGGAAAATTTTTGGTTGGAAATTGCCCAAGCCCGGCATTGGTGTGTTCAAAGATGGTCTTAGCTTCCTTCCCACATCATCAAATACAATTCCCAGAATTCTCTCTCGGCACTTGAAAATTATAGATTGGCTTGTTGAATAATCAATGTTGAGGCAAGTGGCGTCTTCAAATGTTGTCGATGGAGCTTCTTCCACTTCCTCACATTCTTCTATGGCCATGATGTCGTCCTCCTCTCTTTCTTCTTCAACTTCACCTTGAATTGGAACATCTATCATTTGCTCATGAGGTATAGATGACACCTCCATTGCTTCTTCAATCTCCCACACCTCAACATCAATTTCCACCTCAAATTCACCTATGTTCTCTTCCAAACTAGTGCCAATCTGAGGTAGGTCTTCACTAGTGCGTGGCAACTCCGTCGATATATTGGAAGACACTCCTATCTTGTTTTCCATGCTTGGAAGAGATGGTTGGGCATTAAAATTTGGGCATTAAAATTGCATTCATCATGAATCTTTCAAACACATCTTTGTGTATTGAAGCCAAATTCATTAAGTGGCCTACTTTGAATGACTGGAGGGTGGTAATGCCATGGTTCTTGAAAGGAGGGTTCTTGTGGCAATCCTTGGTAAGGGTGCTCCCATTGTTGAGTATGATGATGTGTCCAAAAATTTTGGTGCCCTTGCCAATATGGATAAGAGTCATTATGGGGTGGATTGCACTGGCTTGCTCTCATGGCAGAAGACTCTTCTATCTCTTTCTCAAATGCATAATTTCTGTTGGCCAACAATTTTTCTATGAGGTCCATGGCCCGGAATAAGCAAACAAAATTAAAATCAATAAGAAATCAAAGAAAACAAGAAAGAAGTAATATAAATAAATATGCACAAAATGGTAAAGGACACATACAAAGACCAATATTTACAAAAGGAAATAAAAATGACTAAATCAGTGAACTAAAGGTTTTCCTCGCATTCTTGGAGTCCCCGGAAACGGCGCCAAAAACTTGATGAGTGTCCGCAAGCGCACGGGTCGCCAAGTAATACCCCTCGCGCAAGCACGAGGGGGTCGTATACCCAAGGGCCAAGGAACTACTATTACTTCCCCTTCATCTATTTCCTAACCTAGCAATTGTATGATAAAAGTAAGATAAGAAGAATAACAAATAGAAAACTATAAACACATGGACTAAGGCTCACCACAAAAGCATACTAAGGAAGCAAGTAACAATGAATGTTAGAGGTCTCCGGGCGAGGATCCCCTCCGGACTACTAAAGCAAGAAGGATACTCGAATAACATAGGCAATGGTGGTTAGGCCAAGAGATGTCCAAAGGTTGGTCACCCCGATGGTCACAGTGATAACCCCTAATCCGGTACGAGTATTGGAATACGGAATCACTTCCGCCCAAATCCTCACACGATTGCAATGCGCCTAGGGAAATCCCAAATTAAGGTCAAACACAACGTCTAGGTTCAACCCTAATGGTTGGAGGGGTACGAAATACCCGACGGTCACGGCATATTCGTACATGTATCCCTTCTAAGCCAAGCATGTCTAGTACAAGGGCGATGGTCACGCAACCAAGTACAACCTAGAATTCAAACCACAGAGTTCTCATGCAATTTGATACAATAAAGAACACAAAGCTTAGACCACAACCAAACCAAATACCAAAAATATACTCAAAGTATCCATACAAGCAAGTTCATCCCAAGGTTCACCGGATGCCCGGTGACCTTGGGAGTCTAGTTCAACATCAATAAAGGAGAAAGTCTAAAGAACAAGAGATACAAGCTAAAGCACATAACAAACTCCCCTAAGATGAAGACTAGAGGTGGTGATGAGAACTTGATGGATCCACGCCAACAAGCTCCTAGATCTTCTCCTTGATCGCGGTCCTTTTCTCCCGTTCGATTTGCAACCTAGATCAGCCTTCTCCCGCAGCCTTGAAGCTCTTGAAACCCTAGATGGTGATGGGGGAGAAGTGGTGGCCAAAAGTAAAGAGAAATGATGCCCTAAAGGCCTTTAAAACCTAATTCCAGCAACTTATGCGGGCTGGCATACGGGCCGACATACGGGCACTGTAGCACCCGAGTTTCGTGTAAGTTGCTGCAGTGAGTGCTACGGTAAATGCTACAGTGCTCCCTCTCCCCCCCCCCCCCCCCGCTACATTAATCGACTACAGTACCGCTGCTATAGGAGCAGTATGCGGGCAGTCATGCGCCCGTATGGATCTCTAGACTTGGCCGATTCACCAAAGGTCTCGTGCTACATTGATGCTACAGTACCAGGGACTCAAAAATGGTGTTTTCTTTGCCGATTTCTTCTAAAATCTCGTTGTTGAGCTCCCCACAGTATCTTTTGTACCTGTAACACGAAATAAAAAAATTTAGACCGAAAACGGGCATCCACACATATAAAAATACTCGAAAAATACGTGAACATACATAAATAATACGTACAGTTAGGCGTTTATCATCGGGCATCAAAATGTCATAAAATACATGCAAAGTGCAACAAATACGTGTACTAGAATGCATACATTTAGACACTTATCAAACATCCGCACACTAAGCGTTTGCTTGTCCCCAAGCAAAACAAATCATGAAGAATAGAGGGAAAGATAAGTGGCTAAATGTATTATCTCCGGATCGAATAGAATGAAATTCTACAAGCAATGGATAATGATATATAGATGTTGAGTTACAATTAATAAGTACTACAAAAAGATCCTCTCTCACCTCTTGTATGTCTGTGCAGTGTAAGTGAATCTTTTATCTCATTTGCCCTAACTTGGTCTAGCCTACTGACTTCAATTAGCACAGCTCTAGATGCTAATCACTCCACGAATAAGAATACCGGGTCTTAAAATGCTAAGTGCTACCTCAATGAACAAGTAAAATCCTTCTAAGTCTTGTATTTGAAACTAAAACCCACTTTCTCTGCAACCATCAAGTAGGCAGTCTAAGAGATCACTAGGTTTTTATTTACATGTATGAACATCTTTTTTTTTTTTTTTTTTGAGTCCGCCTAATGTAGAATGCGCCAAAATATTTCAGGAGGATGCACATGCTAGTTAGGCACAAGAGCCACCCAACCACTCGATTACAATCCACATAGACGCATTCATGCTTCATTAGCAGAGGAATACTGACACAGACTCTTTATATATATATATATATATATATATTCACCCTAGATCATGTCTTTAGGATGCACTACAAGTTCCAAGACTAGGACTAGCTCAACAAGGCTTAGAAGTTCTTAAGAGTTCATTGAAGTGTAGAACTTAGTCTTCTAAGGCCAAGTACTCAAGGTTGTGTGTTAAGCATACAAGAGAGTTAAAGTAGTCAAGTTGGCTATTCCTAGGGCATCAACAAAAAATTCAGTGCACATAGCAATACAAGAGGTGAAACAGGATTCAATAGAGCACAAGAAAGTATGTAACTCACATCAATCATTAATCCATTCTAAAAGAATCTCATAAGATTAAACAAAGCCATCATTGATAACCCTAGCATGTAAATATGGCCCTAAACATGTAATACACCCATCCCCACACTTAGTGTTGTACATTGCCCTCAATGTACACTAGTCATGGATAACAATGAAATACATTCAACAAGAACAATGGAGGAGGGTGAAAGCAGCTTCCCCGGTTTGTTTTGTGTTAGATGTGACCCGAACAAAATGCACGGTGAGCTCTACATGTCAGGCACGGCTTCCACAAAATGTGGGGAGGCTCACCAAACTACCCTCAATGCCCTGCAAGGCACAAGGGCACATCATCATTCCACATAAAAAAAAATAAATTCAAAGAACAAGCACTAAGGAGGAGTTGAACAAACATGCTATATAATAAAAATACAAAGAGTTTAACCAAAGGTTCCCAACTTATTCAAATAAACCAAACACACATGCGAAAAATGAAATAAAGACAAAACAAACACAAGCTACTGAAGTAAAGCTAAATGTCCATGCTCAAGAGTGAAAGTGATCATCGCTGAAAGGTGGTGCGGGTGTGGCAGCGCAGGAAGTGGTGGCGGCCTGTGACGAAGAACCATGAGAGGAAATGACAAATTGGCGAAAGTCCTCAGTGAGCAAGCGCTGTCCCTCTAAAATCTGAAAGAGTTGACCGCGTATCTCACGCTGCTCGTGTCGAATAGCCTGAATATCGCCCTCCATCCCTCATAACCTGGCATCGAAATCTAGTGGCAGTATAGTGCACTGAGTAGGAGCGGGAGCGCCCTCATGGTCTAAGTCGGACTCTACTGGCATACTGGATTCTCCTGTGACTGAGTGTCGAGAGAGCCTGTACTGGTCACCTCTCTTCTCAATTAATCCAGTAGCCCGCAGGATTACCGCATTAAGGGGTGCCACACCCCCCACAATGGTCATGTCACGAGCCCGGTCCAATAAGTTCATACCTCGTATCAGCCTAGTAATGTAAGGACCCACGAAGATGGCACCCAATCACGTAAACTGCGCCTGATGTAAGAAAGCCTCGGCAACAAGGTGCCCCATGTGGAGAGGATGCTGCTCAAAGATCCCGTATAGAATGAGTAGATCGGACTGAGAAACCACACCTAGACTATCCCGTCGACCCCCAATGGACCGAGTAATCAAGGAATGGATGTATCTCTGTACAGGGTCCGCAATTCGAGAAACCTTCTGGGTGTTTTTGGTGTCACTTGGAGCAATGGCAGCCCAATAATCCTTCCAAGTCATGCTCGATGGGAAATCAATGTAGAGCTGGCCGACTGGCAACGAACTAGTGTATTCCTCATCATGGATTCCCAAGTACTCGGTAAACTCCAAATGATTCATGTCATATGTCCTCCCAAAGGCTTGGAAGCGAATGGCGCCTTTTTTTCGAGAGATGATAGCCCTTTGGTCTTGGTGCGCCTCGAAGGTGCTAAGCACTTCCAAGGTAAGTTGGCGAAAGGATGGCTCATCAATGGAGAAAAGGTTCTCCCACCCATTTTGTGACAACAACTCTTTCACTTGCTCGGCTAGACCAATAGTCCCTAAGATTCCCTACTCGATGTTTCGAAGAGTGCCAAACAGCTTGGTCTTCAACACCTCGTATCTTGCTTTGTGGAGGGTGTGTGTGAAATGGGGTTCCTCGGAGGTTTGCGTTGAAGCCCTTGGACGTTTCGAGGCAAGCTTCTTGAAGTTCGGCATTCCTACAATGTCAATAAACCTCATCAAACTTCAATAAATCCAAGATAAAGCCAAACCACAAAAAAATCATGGAAAAAGAGGAACAAAAAGGGATGAATAGGGTTCATACGGCCGTGAGAGCGGCCGTATGGATACTATTCATCGAGTAGCATAACCCCTCATTTCCAAAAATCCAAAAAAATTGTACAAGAATCCAATAGGAAATGTTCATACATCATTCATGACATCAATGCAAGCATAAACTTGAAATCATCCATCAAGAAGCTCAAAGAAACCAAGAAAAATTGAAAAAGAAAAAAAACTAGGGCATCAAAGAGCTTACTGATGAAACATTGATGAAACTTGCTTGAAAACCTTGAAAAAACACTAGATCGAAGTCTCAAAGTATTTAGGAGGTGATCTAGGAAGAAAAATGAGTGGATTTTGCCAAGAAATGAGAAAGAAAGAAGGAGAAAATTTTTGTTTTGAAGAAAGGATGAAGAGGGGGTGAGAGAAGTGAAGAAAAAGATGAGAGGAAGGGATAAAATCCCGCGCCTCACGGCCTCAAGGTGAGGAAGACCGTGAGCCATAGGTAAGTCCCTCGGATGTAGGGCAGACGGCCTCTCTCACCCCGTGAGGGAGGCCGTGAGGTGCAGGCAAAGGGCTCGGCAAGATGGCAGACGGCCTCTCGTACCCCGTGAGAGGGGCCGTGAGCCCTAGGCCAATTGCTTGGCCAAGGGGCAGACGGCTCATCTCACGGCCCCTTAAGGCCGTGAGGACCTGGGGAATCACTCAAAAATCAAAATCTTCTTCACCAAACGGCTGAGTACAACATTGAAACATTAAAGAACACCTCTGACTTGAAAGAAACATGAAACAAATCGATCTAATGCATAACACGACAACAAGAACAAGCAACACTTAACAAATAAAATGAACACACCACTCTCAAGATGATAAGAAAATTGCTAGCATGGACTTATTCAATTTCAAAGCTAGTAAAGAAAAATGGCAACTGAAACAATAAGATGAACATCCAAAATACGAAAAGCGAACTAAAGACCCCCGAATGCTTGGGTTGCCTCCGAAGAAGCGCTTGTTTAACGTCACGAGCCTGACGTACCTTCTTTCTTACCTCATGGGGGTTCCAAACAGCTTGCAGTTACCCCCGCTTGAGCTTGAAACATCATTATGGTTGAAGTACAATTTCAATCTTTGTCCGTTCACTTTGAAGGTACCACGATCCGAGTAGGTCACCTCAACTGCTCCATGCGAGAAAACCTGAGTGACAACATATGGACCTGACCATCGTGATTTGAGCTTCCCAGGGAATAATCTCAACCTGGAATTAAATAGTAACACTTGATCTCCTTCTTGGAATTGTTTTGGGTGCTTGATATGCCTGTCGTGGTACTCCTTTACTCTTTCCTTGTAAAGCTTCGAATTCTCGTATGCATTGGAGCGCCATTCATCCAGTTCATTCAGTTGTAGCTTCCTCCTGTTACCTGCAAGAGTGGAGTCAAGATTTAGGAATTTGATGGCCTAAAAAGCTTTGTGTTCAAGCTCAACCGGTAAATGGCAAGCTTTTCCATAGACTAGCCTATAAGGGGTAGTCCCTATAGGAGTCTTGTATGCAGTTCTGTAAGCCCAGAGAGAGTCATCCAAGTGTTCCGCCCAATCTCTTCGGTTTTGACACACCATTTTCTCCAGTATTCGCTTTAAGTCTCGATTGGACACTTCTACCTGCCGACTAGTTTGTGGGTGATACGTTGTCACCATTTTGTGGTGCACACCATATCACTTCAAGATTTTTGCGAATTGGGCATTGCAGAAGTGTGTGCCCCTGCCACTGATGATTGCACGTGGCATGCCAAACCTGGAAAACAGTTTCTTCAAAAATTTTACCACCACCCTAGCATCACTTGTTTGCAAGGCTTGTGCTTCCACCCATTTGGATACATAGTCTACTGCCATAAGGATAAACTTAAACCCATGGGAGCTACAAAATGGTCCCATAAAGTCAATCCCCCAAACGTCAAAGACTTCACAAGCTTGATTCCAATTCTGGGGCATCTAATCCCGACGATATATGTTGCCGACCCACTGACAACGATCGCAAGATTGTATGAATTTTTGAGTATCTTAAAATAATGATGGCCAATAGAAACCTGCATCAAGGATCTTCTTTGCAGTCCGGTTCGCATTGTAGTGGCCTCTAGTAGGCCCTGAATGACAATGTTTCAAGATACTAAGGCCCTCCGGTCGAGAAACACATCTTCGAGCAACTTGATCGGCACAAGTTCAGAATAAGTAGGGATCTTCCCATATGTAGTGCCTGGCGTCTAAAAAAAAATTTCTTTCGTTGTTGATAGGTGAACCATTTTGGGATAACCCCTCCAACCAAATAGTTGGCAAAATCAGCAAACCAAGGCGGCTTATTTTCCTCAATAACATGAATGTTGTACAAGTGCTCTTCAGGGAATGAATCATTGATGTCTCTCTCAGTTATGGTTTCCCTACTGGGGTTCTCTAAGTGGGATAAGTGATTGGCTGCAAGATTTTCTGCCCCATTCTTGTCCTTGATTTCTAGATCAAACTCCTGAAGGAGCAACACCCATCTAATCAACCTTGGCTTGGCGTCTGACTTGCGAAGCAGGTATCTCAAGGCTGAATGATAAGTGTACACTACAACTCTGGACAGAACTAGGTAGGAACGGAATTTATCAAATGTGAATACCACGGCAAGTAGTTCTTTTTCAATTGTGGTGTAATTCTCTTGAGCTCCAGTTAAGGTTTTGCTCGCATAATAGATGGTGTGGAAATGTTTGTCTCGGCGTTGCCCAAGAAACGCACCCACTGCAAAATCACTTGCATCACACATCAGTTCAAATGGGGAATCCCAATCCGGAGCTACCACAATAGAAGCTTGAACTAGTATCTTCTTGAGTGTAAGAAAAGCTTTCATGCAGTCATCGCCAAACTCGAATGGGACATATTTTTCAAACAAATTTGTCAAGGGTCTAGCAATTTTTGAGAAATATTTGATGAATCTTCTATAGAAACCTGCATGTCCCAGAAAACTTCTAATGGCTTTCATTGAATTTGGGGAAGATAGCTTTTCTATGACAGAGATCTTCTCCTTATCTACCTCAATTCCATCCTTCAAGATTTTGTGACACAAGACTATCCCTTCTTGTACCATGAAGTGGCATTTTTCCCAACTTAGCAAAAGATTAGTTTCCTCACACCTAATGAGAACCCGCTCAAGATTTTTGAGGTAACAATCAAATGTGTCTCCGAAGACGGAAAAGTCATCCATAAACACCTCCATGAAATCTTCCACCATGTCTTCAAAAATTGCCATCATACACCTTTGAAAAGTAACAAGGGCATTGCAAACTTCAAAAGGCATTCGACGATAGGCAAATGTCCCATAAGGACATGTGAATGTGGTATTTTCTTGATCTTCCGGTGCAATGGGGATTTGAAAATACCCAGAAAACTCATCCAAGAAGCAGTAGTAGGAGTGCCCTGTTAGTCGCTCAAGCATCTGGTCAATGAATGACAGGGGAAAGTGATCTTTCCGAGTGCCATCATTCAATTTTCTGTAGTCAATGCAGACACGCCACCCAGTGATAGTTCGGATTGGAATCAACTCATCTTTCTCATTGGTGATCACGGTCAGCCCTCCTTTCTTAGGGAACACTTGCACTGGACTAACCCACTCACTGTCAGATATTGGGTAGATGATGCCTGCATCAAGGAGCTTTATGACCTCAGCCCTGACCACTTCTTTCATATTTGGATTGAGTCTTCTTTGAGGCAAAACTAAGGGTCTGTGATTGTCTTCCATCAGAATTTTGTGAGTGCAGAAGGATGGATTTATTCCCTTTATGTCGGCTATCTTCCACGCAATTGCTTTCTTATGTTTCTTCAACACATTCACTAAGCTCCTCTTCTGTTCAACTGTTAGATTCACAGCAATGATAACTGGAAGTTGTGTTCCTTCCCCAAGAAAAGCATATTCGAGGTGTTCAGGCAACTTTTTCAGTTCTAATTCAGGTGCTTCTTCTGTTGACGGTCTTAAGCTCTCTTTTTTCTCAGTCTATCATGATGAACTGCAACCTCCTCTTCCTCTAACTCTGAACTCTCATCCAAGCTATCATTTAAGCGAAACACATGTTGCATAACGCTTTCTTCTATATCTCTCTGATCTTCTACAAATTCGACCATCCGACTTGACCGGGGCTCATTTATTCCCCCCAATTTTCGAAGCAGCAACTCACTTGAGAAGTTACCATCCTTATTTTGTGAAACCACCCCATTGTTCATGTACTCTGTGAATAGTGCCTTCAATGTGTCACCCGTGTTTTCTAGGGTTGAGCCTTCCCATGGCCTAAATCTGCAAAAAGAATTATTCTGAATGTATGACAAGTGATGTTTAGGTGGTATCCACTCCCGTCAAATCTCATTCAGAATTGATTCATTTCCTTGTGTATAGTTTAAGTTTGCCATGCACGGTGCCTTTCAAGATCAAGAAAGATAGAATAAGTTAAGCTCAAAAGAAACGAAAACAAAACAAAAGAAAAGAAACAATAAATAAATGAATGCCTAGACCAATAGGCTAGAAGTTTCCTAGAATCCCTTAGGGGTCCCCGGCAACGGCGCCAAAAACTTGGTAAGAGGAATCCTACAAGCGTACGGGGTCGCTAAGTAATACCTAGTGCAAAAGCACAAGGATCATATTCCACGGGGCTAAGGGTCTACTATTACTCTTTCATCACCTATTTTCTAACCTAACATCTCAAGCATGATTGTGGTACTCTAATAAGAACAATATTTATAAGCAAATTAAAAGTCAAACAAACGGTTGCAAGTGCTACAGTGATGCGTGAAGGCCTATGGATGTGGATCCCTTTGAGGGGTCATCATGAAACATGGATGAACAGTAAAAAAGATAGTTCGGGTGATTTAGACCGAAGAATCTCAAGATTAGATCAACCCTAATTTCTCGGTGATTGAGCCCTAATCCCATACGAATACCTAGTGGAATTTCTTCCTAACTGGTATTCCTACGATTGCATTAAGTACAAGGAGATGCCAATATAAGGGTACCTTAAACCCTAGTTTACCCTTATAGATCGGAGGACTATTGATACCCAATTTCTCTGCAATACTGATAAGTGCTTGTGTTATAGTACCGCGAATCGTTATTATCTTACATTGAGCATATCTTTTATAAGTTTTTATTACTAAATGGCATGCATTTGTGTATTCTTGTGCATTGAAGGTTTGTGGAGCTAAATTGGAGAAGAAGAACGAAATTAGGTCGTGTTCGCCGATGTTGGGAAGTTTTCGGACCAAGCACGGAACAAGGCACGAGCTTGGACTTGTGAGTGTGTGCCAACCTCCTTTGGAGGGGCACAAAGGCAGTCACATTCACAACAGGTCTAACTCGTGTGGCTTAGGAGAACTTCACCAATAAGGAGACTTGAAGCAATCGGCATGATCTACCATTAATTGTGTGCCCAATTCAATGTCCTCGATGAAGAACGACGGATTCGGGAGCGTTTCGGGCGAGCACTGTAGCTTGTTCCTGCAGCGAAAATGCTGTAGCAAGTTAGTGTTCACTTTCGGCCGAAATTCAGAATTCCAGAGAATTCACACGGGCGTGTGGAATTAACACACGACCGTGTGAATTAATTTTTTAGCAGACAGAAACTTCACACGCCTGTTTGTTAATTCCATACGGCCGTGTGAAGCCCCGATAAGTCAAATTTTAAAGCCGCGATTCAACATTATAAAAGGCAATTTTGTAGACCTTTTGGGATATCTTTTGACCTATCTTTCTCTTCAACTGGGGGAGTGTGGCTAGGGTTTCGGAAAGGATTTCGTGGAGGTTTAGCGCTCATCATCAGCATCGTCACTGACGTTCGACGGCAGCACAAGACCACGGCCATACCATACGCATGGGGGTTTTCATTGATGTCCTTATTTTGTGCTTTCTTTCATACATTGATGAACATGTATAGCTCCATGAGGAGCTAAACCCCTTAAGGGTGTTCAGACTTGTAAACTCTAGGGTTATTATGTTTCTTTGACATTGTTATTATGCTTTTCCATTATTGATGAATAAAATTGATTTTCAATATTAATTTCATCTTGTTAATGTTTTCTCTTAGATGTGACACTAGGATTGAGAACAATTTAGGTTGCCTTCTAGAGGTGTGATAACTCATTGGGGTGATAAGTGCTTGTGTTGTAGTAACGCGAAGCGTTATTATCTTACAATAAACATACTTTTTATCAAATTCTATCACTAAATAGTGTGCATTTGTGTATTCTTGTGCATTGTAGGTTCGTGGAGCTAAGTTGGGAAAGAAGAACGAAGTTAGGTCGTGTTCGCCATTGTTGGAAGGTTTTCGGACCAAGCAAGGAACAAGGCACGAGCTTAGACTTGTGAGTGTGTGCCAACCTCCATTGGAGGGGCACAAAGGCAGTCACATTCACAACAAGTCCAACTCGTGTAGTTTAGGAAAACTTCACCAAGAAGGAGACTTGAAGCAATAGGCACGATCTACCATTGATTGTGTACCCAATTCAATGGCCTCGATAAAGAACAACATATTCGGGAGCATTTCGGAGAGCTACTGTAGCAGCACTGTATCTTGTTACTGAAGCAAAATCACTATAGCAAGTACTGTGCACTTCTGCCGAAAATCAAGATTCCAGAGAATTCACACGGACGTGTGGAATTAACACACGGCCGTGTGAATTAATTTTCCAGCAAGCACAGACCTCACACGGGCGTGTGGAATTAACACACGGCCATGTGAATTGATTTCCCAACAAGCCAGAGACTTCACACGGGCGTGTGAAGTAATTTTTCAGGAAAGACAGAAACTCCACACGCGCGTGTGGAAATTCCACACGGCCGTGTGAAGCCCCGATAACTTCAAATTTAAAGCCGCACTCAGCCTATTTAAAGGGGGATTTGGAGACTTTTTGAAAAGCTTTTGACCTATCTTTCTCCCAAACTTCTGGAGAGTGCGGCTAGGGTTTCGGAGAGGACTTTGTGGAGGATTAGAGTGCGCCATCGGCATCGTCACCGACGTTCAACGGCCGCACAAGACCACGGCCACACCATACGCGAGGGGGTTTTCATTGATGTCTTTAGTTTGTGTTTTATTTCATACATTGATGAACATGTATAGCTCCATAAGGAGCTAAACCCCTCGTGGGTATTCGGACTTGTAAAACTCTAGGATAATTATGTTTCTTTGACATTGTTATTATGCTTTTCCATCAATTGATGAGTAAATTCGAGTTTCAATTTTAGATATCTTGTGCTATTGTTTTCTCTTAGCCGTGACACTAAGGATTGAGAACAATCTAGGTTATCCTTTGGAGGTGTGACAACTCCTATAGGATTAGACTACTTAAAATTGAAGAGGGTTGAGAGGGAGAGTTGTGAGGTAGCACCGTACCCCTTTACCTTCCGATGTGATTTCTCCCTACCTCCGATTCCTTGATTTATTAGCGGTCGAAATAGAGTGAAGTGTTAGGAAGACATACTCCCCCAAGGCTTTGGGGTGACGTGAATCCTACGCACTGGGGCTTAATTTAGACTACGGTTCTTCCTCCTGGACCAAAGGTTTAGAACTACTGCACATAGGAACAGGTTTTATCACTAGGAGTCCCTAGAGCTCAAAGCAATTCCACGTAGTGTTAGGCTTAGGTAGAAATACTCCCCTGGGGCTTAGTTGAGCAATCAACAGAGTGAACAGTTGACGTGAATCCTATTGCCGGGACATAGTGTTGGGGGTTAGTAACGGTTGACCTTAGATTTGGGACCGTGTGTTTAAGGATTTTCCTCGACTCAATTAACATCAATAGGAAAGTATAATAGCGTAGTCTTGCACTAGAAGCATAAGTCCTAGAGATAACTTGTCCGGATACCCTATTCTCACTTATTGCTAGTCTCTCTCTTTACTCGTTGCTTGCACTTTTCTCTCTTTCATCTTTCTATTTACTTGCCTGGCATCTACTCTAATTTTCATAAACTCACTCATCACGCCGATCATTGTTTCTTTTCGTATATCGCACGATTGAATAGCAATTTCTCATATTTTAAATCCCTATTCCCTGTGGATTCGACTACCCACTCACCGGGGTAATTTTATTACTTCGACAAGGCTATGCACTTGCGGTACACATGCAAAAGGTCGTGTCAAGTTTTTGGCACCGTTGCCGGGGAATAGGCGTATTTTGGATACTTGTTTTTGCTATTTTAGTCATTCACTTCGTTGTCTATTTCACACTTTCTTTATCTATCACTATTCTTACCAATTCTTTCCTCTCTAATTGCAGTTTACCGAGGGAATGTTTAACGCAAGCGAAGCTTTTGATACACTTGTGGGTCTAGTTGAGGAAGTGGAGCAGAAAATGCAGTTGTTTATCACCCAACCATTTCCAAGTTATACTGAGTATGAGCAATCAGTGAGGCAACCTTGTACAGAAATGGTGGATGGTATCGATCAGTTCTACAAGGAGCAGAACATGAATTATGAATTGGGCAGTGTGTTGGACAAATTTGATAAATCAGCTCTAGCTTCGTCAAATGGTGACACAGAAGAAACCCTTGAGAAGGTTCTCGCACAGTTTGAATCAAGTTATTGGGAACACAAGCAAGAAGTCTTTTCAATGGGGATCGCAAACCTAATAGAGGAAGCTTGTGAGTTGGGGGTTAGATTGGGGTCCCAGGACCAACTCAAAGGGTATGATCTAGAGAAGATCTTAGGATGCGTCAATGAACCCCAAGATACTAAATTTGAAGAAATTGACAGACTAAAGGGGGATCGACTTCGACCATCCATCGATGAGCCACCCGATTTAGAGTTGAAAACACTCCCAGAGCACTTAGAATATGCATTTTTGGCAGAAGAAATGAAGTTGCCCGTGATTATAGCATCAAATCTTTCTCGGGAGCAAAAAGATAAACTGGTAAACATGTTGAAAATACACAAGTCTGCGCTAGCATGGAAAATCGCAGACCTAAAAGGAATAAACCCTTCATTCTGCACACATAAGATTTTAATGGAGGATAACTTCAAAACGGTGATCCAACCTCAAAGAAGACTGAATCCAAACATGAAAGAGGTTGTGAAGGCAGAGGTGGTGAAACTCCTGGATGCAGGAATTATTTACCCAATCTCTGATAGTACTTGGGTAAGCCCAACTCAAGTGGTTCCGAAGAAAGGAGGGATGACAGTAATTAAGAATGAGAAGAATGAACTTATCCCAACTAGAACAGTCACGGGATGGAGAGTTTGCATTGATTACAGAAGGTTGAATAACGCAACCCGAAAGGATCACTTTCCGTTGCCTTTTATTGATCAAATGCTGGAATGATTAGCAGGGCATCAGTTTTACTGTTTCCTAGATGGAATGTCAGGATACTTTGAGATTCCTATTGCTCCGGAAGATCAAGAGAAGACAACTTTTACTTGTCCATATGGAACATTTGCATATAGACGAATGCCGTTCGGGTTATGTAATGCACCTGCTACATTTCAACGATGTATGACTGCTATTTTCGATGATCTTATCGAAGACGTAATGGAGATATTCATGGATGACTTCTCTGTCTTTGGTGACTCCTTTGATATATGCTTAAGAAACTTAGAACGAGTGCTGATAAGATGTGAGGAGACAAATCTCATGCTAAATTGGGAGAAGTGTCACTTCATGGTTCAAGAAGGTATCGTTCTCGGTCACAAAATTTCCAGTGTGGGTATGGAGGTGGATAAGGCAAAAATAGAAGTCATAGATAAACTTCCTCCGCCGACAAACGTTAAAGGAATCAGAAGTTTTCTGGGGCATGCAGGCTTTTACAGGCGGTTCATTAAAGATTTTTCAAAGATCACTCAGCCGTTGACCAAGCTTCTCGAAAAAGATGCTCCATTTGACTTTGGGGAAGAGTGTGCAGTAGTGATAAACGCCTAACTGTACGTATTATTTATGTATGTTCGCGTATTTTTTGAGTATTTTTATATGTGTGGATGCCCGTTTTCGGTCTAAATTGGTTTATTTCGTGTTACAGGTACAAAAGTTACCATGGGGAGCTCGACAACATGATTTAAAGAGAAATTGGCAAGGAAAACACCATTTCCGAGCCTGGTACTGTAGCAGAACTGTAGCAACCACTGTAGCACGAACACTTGATGAAACAGCGTGGTCTGGAGATTCATGCGGGCTACCATGCGGGCGCACTGCAAGCCGCATATGGTACTGTAGCGGTTCTACTGTAGCATACACTGCAGAAGTTTACTGTAGCGGACACTGTAGCAACTTACGCGATTTTCGGGATTTCTCGGAAATTTTCTCTCCCCGCATGCGGGGCCGTATAGGAGGCCGCATAGCATCCCGAAATTAGGGTTTAAAGGCTTTTTGGGCATTCTTCTTGTGATCTTTTGGCCACCATTCTCCTCCATCATCTTCTTGGACTTCAAGGCTACGGGAGAAGGCATTTTTGAGGAGCAAATCGAAGGGAGAAGAAGATCACACACTCAAGGGCGAGCATCTAGGAGCTTGTTGGCGCGGATCCTTCAAGTTCTCATCACCATCTTCTTCTAGTCTTCATCTTAGGGGAGTTGTTATGAGCTTTACTTTGTATTTCTTGTTTTGTAGGCATTCTCCTTTGTTGATGATGAACTAGACTCCCAAGGTCGCCGGGCATCCGGTGAACCTTGGGATGAACTTGCTTGTTTGGATACTTGATTTATATGTATGGTATTTGTGTGGTTTGTGGTTTAAGTTTGGTGTATTTGAATGCCTTGGTATGCATGAGAACTCTGTGTATCAATTTTTAGGTAATACTAGGTTGCATGACCATTGCCCTAGTGTTAGACTCACCAAGCTTAGAAGGGATACATGTACAAATACGTCGTGACCATCGGGTATTTTGTACCCCTCCAACCATTAGGGTTGAGCCTAGATATTGTGTTTGACTCTAATTTGAGATTTCCCTAGGCCCTTAGCAATCGTGTGGGGATTTGGGCGGTAGAAATACCGTAGCGGTGGAAATTCCGTATTCCAATACCCATACTGGATTAGGGGTCATCACCGTGACCATCGGGGTGACCTATCTTTGGATGTCTCTTGGCCTAACCACCTTTGCCTGTGTGATTCGAGTATTCTTCTAGCTTTAGTAGTCCCGAGGGGATCCTCGCCCGCGGCCTCGTTCATTTATTGCTCATTGTTTCCTTAATGTGCTTGTTTGGTGTGCCTTAGATCACTTGTTTATAGTTTTATCTTTTGTTTGTTTCCTTATCTTGTTTTAAATCTATATTTGGTAGACTAGACAGTGTCATCTAGAGGGAAGTAATAGCAGCTCTTGGGACCCCATGGAATACGACCCCCTCGCGCGTGCGTGAGGGGTATTACTTGGCGACCCGTGCACTTGCGGTAATCATTAAGTTTTTGGCGCCGCTGCCGGGGAACTTCCAAGGATGCTAGGAAAACCTTTAGTTCACTGATTTAGTCATTTTTATTTCCTTTTGTAAATTTTTGTCTTTGTATGTGTCTTTTTTCCATCTTGTGTATATTTATTTATTTTACTTCTTCCTTTTATTTTCTTTGATAGCTTATTCATTTTAATTTTGTTTGCTTATACAGGCCATGGATAACATAGAAAGATTATTTGCCACAAAAAACTCTGCGCTTGAGAAAGCGATGGAAGAATATTTGGCCATGACAGCACGCCAGAGCAATCCACACCCTAATGACTACTATCCATATTGGCAAGGGCACCAAATTTTTCGACACATCATTATACTCAACCATGGGAGAACCCTTACCAAGGATTGCCACAAGAACCCTCCTTTCAAGATCCATGGCACTACCACCCTCCAGTCGTTCAAAGAAGGCCACTTAATGAATGGGGTTTCAATACATAAGATGTGTTTGAAAGATTTATGATGAATTATGATGCTGACCTTGAAGCCCTGAATTCCAAAAACTTTAATGCCCATCTACCTCCTCCAAGCATGGAAAACAAGATAGGGGTGTCTTCTAATATATCGAAAGAGTTGCCACGCATTAGGGAAGACCTACCTCAGATTGACACTAGTTTGGAAGACAACATAGGTGAAATTGAGGTGGAAATTGATGTTGAGGTGTGGGAGATTGAAGAAGCGGTTGAGGTGTCATCTATACCTTGTGACCAAATGATAGATGTTCCAATTCAAGGTGTAGTTGAAGAAGAGAGAGAGGAGGATGACATCATGGCCATGGAAGAATGTGAGGAAGTAGAAGAAGCTCCATCGACCACATTTGAAGACGCTACTTGCCTCAATATTGACCATTCCATCAATGAATCAATAATTTTCAAGTGCCGAGAGAAAATTCCGGGAATTGTATTTGAAGATGTGGGGGAGAGGCTAAGGTCATCCTTGAACCCACCAATGCCGGGCTTGGGCAATTCCCAACCAAAAATATTTCCGTGGCGGCCCAAGCAAATTTTGTGGGCAATGGTTGACTATTCAAGAGGGGTTGGGAGAAGAAATGTGGAAAGGATGTTAAAGCCACAAATTGATCCACCTATGCAAAGATTGACAAGTTCTCAACCCAACTTGTTCCCTTGGAGACCCAAACAACACTTATGGGTTGTTCAAGGGAATTTCATAGGAGCCGGGAACAAAGAAGAAGCGGGGAGGAGGTTCAAGCCGTCTAAGGATCCTCCCAAGTTTAAATTGCACAACTCCCGGCCCAAGCTTTTTCCATGGAGGCCAAAAGGTAGCTCATGCATTGCCTCCAAATTTGCATCATCCCGGAAGGTATGTTTTATATTTCTTGGTAGTTCTTATGCAACCTCTTGCCGGGATGAACACACCGTTTTCAAGCCTCCTTAGGTAAGAAAAAGGTACGTCAAGCTAATGACATTAAACAAGCGCTTCTTGGGAGGCAACCCAAGCATAAAAATTCATTGCATGTGTGTTTTTTGTATTTTGGTGTGTTTGGTTACTTTAGTGTTCTTTGTTTTCATGTGTGTGATTGTGGCTAGTTAGTCGTTTTCATAATTTATTTACTTGTGTTTGTTCATGATACTTGTGAGTTCTTTGTGTTATCATTCATCTTCATGCATCAAACATCATGTTTTGGGTGTTGTGGGTGAATTCGGCATTGTTTTTATGCGATTTTGGGGTGTTTGGAGCCCGTATTTGCATGCAGAGAGTTGTGCGGCCTGCTATGCGGCCGCATAGCAGGCCGCATGTTTTTTCCCAAGCCTTGTGCGGCCTGTCATGTGGCCACACAAGGGGCCGCATGAATTTTCCCGAGCGTGATGCGGGCTACCATGCGGCCGCACAAGGGGCCGCATGGACTCTCGGGCTGAACTTTATACTCGGTACCTCTTCACCATTTTCTTCATATCTCTCTCATTTCTCATCCGTTTTCCCTCATTCTTTCACCGTTTTTCTCCATTTTTCTTCCTCTACACGAATCTCCTACTTAAAAGGACTTAATTTTCATGATTTATTGGGAGGTTTGCCATCATCTTCACTGACTTTCCTTGGTACCTTTATCTAAACCCTAGTTTTGAGCATGATTGGTTCTTCTTCCTTTCTCCTATTTTTCATGTTGAATGGATGATAATGTTGTGGGAGATTGGTTCTTTATTGTTTTTGTGGGTTTTTGGAGTAATTTGAAAGCTTTGTAAAAATGTTTTGCTCCATGTACAAGAGAAGCTCTTGCAAAAATTTTTTGGGAATTACTGTAGCACTTCTTGAACTCATTCATATCCCATCATGAGAAACCATTTCTTCTCTTGTATTTGTCCAGATTTTTTTGCATCCCTGTAAACTCTTATCCCCCACAACACTTGCATTAAAGAAAAGTGGACTTCATGTTTTTGATTGCACAAAGGACTTGCTTGGATCATTTCTTAGTTAGTTGTTCTTGTGATGTTAGTTGTTTGTTTATTTGTGTGTTTTATTTTCATTGTTTGTGATCAGATGCCTTGAGTTGATGTTCGTTTCTACCTTGCAGGGTGGAATTTGGGCATCAAGCACACTCTCCTTCTCCATTCTATACATGAACCGTTGGTGGTCACCCCGATCTCATGGATTTCAAGACTCATGCTTTGAGACTCGGGGAAGTTCACGAAACCCTCCTACTATGTTTTTATTGTCTATATTTTTGCATGCTAATACTTAGGCACATTGAGGGCAATGTGCATCTTTAAGTGGGGGGTGGACTTGGATTTTCGTGAACTTTGGATTTTTTTTTTTTTTTTTTTTTTTTTTTTTTTTTTTTTTTTTTTTTTTGCAATTGCATGATTGGATTACCTATGATAGCTATGATTTTATTGTTAAGGACTTCCTAGCTTGGTAGAATGATAGTTGTGAGCTGTACTTTACCTGTGCTTGAATGTAGTTCTGTTTCATCTTTAGTGCACCCTTATACTTGTTCACGATCACTTTCACCTTGTACACTCCAACCAACCCATTGCAATGTTGTTGGCACTAAAATGTTAAAGTCTACTTTCAATGCTCTTTTAAGAGCTTTTGAGGTCCTTTGTTGTTTTCTTTGGCCTTAAGTGAGGTTGTTTAACAGGTTTTATACCGGGGGATACGAGATACATTGTATATATGTATATAAAAAAAAAAAAAAAGTGGAGTCTATGACAATATTCCTCTGCTAGTACAGCATGAATGCGTCTATGTGGACTGCAATCAAGTAGGATGGGTGGCTCTTGTGCCTGGCCAGCATGTGCACATGTCTGAAAGATTTTTGTGCAGTCTACGTTAGTCGGACTCAGAAAAAAAAAAGAAAAAAAAAAAGGGTATGTATATATGTAGGAAAAGAATAAAGTATCTTGTCTGTGTCCCCTGGAACCTGTTGCACTACCACTTGAGAGCCAGAGTTTTATTTAGGCCCCAAAGGACTCTTAACTGAGTATTGAGGGTGTCTTTAACATTTTAATGCCATCTTCATTGTGCGTGGGGTGAATGGTCATCCTGGGGTAATCTAGGGTGTGGAGGTCAAGGTGGGAGTTAGCACACACTCACGGGAGCACTCTAGGAGAAACAGAGCTAGTATTACTTGACGATTCATTGAACAGCTCATTTCTTGATTTCTGTCCATTTTTGCTTGTGGGGTCTTTCACTGTCGAGCTTGAGGTCGTATAGTTAGTCGTTCATCCTCTTCCCCCTGTTCTTCATGTTTGTTTGCTTGGGGACAAGCAAACGCTTAGGTGTGCGGATGTTTGATAAACGCCTAACTGTACGTATTATTTATGTATGTTCGCGTATTTTTCGAGTATTTTTATATGTGTGGATGCCCGTTTTCGGTCTAAATTGGTTTATTTCGTGTTACAGGTACAAAAGTTACCGTGGGGAGCTCGACAACATGATTTAAAGAGAAATTGGCAAGGAAAACACCATTTCCGAGCCTGGTACTGTAGCAACCACTGTAGCACGAACACTTGATGAAACGGCGTGGTCTGGAAGTTCATGCGGGCTACCATGCGGGCGCATTGCAGGCCGCATATGTACTGTAGCGGTTCTACTGCAGCATACACTGCAGAAGTTTACTGTAGCGGACACTGTAGCAACTTACGCGATTTTCGGGATTTCTCGGAAATTTTCTCTCCCCGCATGCGGGGCCGTATAGGAGACCGCATAGCATCCCGAAATTAGGGTTTAAAGGCTTTTTGGGCATTCTTCTCGTGATCTTTTGGCCACCATTCTCCTCAATCATCTTCTTGGACTTCAAGGCTGCGGGAGAAGGCATTTTTGAGGAGCAAATCGAAGGGAGAAGAAGATCACACACTCAAGGGCGAGCATCTAGGAGCTTGTTGGCGCGGATCCTTCAAGTTCTCATCACCATCTTCTTCTAGTCTTCATCTTAGGGGAGTTGTTATGAGCTTTACTTTGTATTTCTTGTTTTGTAGGCATTCTCCTTTGTTGATGATGAACTAGACTCCCAAGGTCGCCGGGCATCCGGTGAACCTTGGGATGAACTTGCTTGTTTGGATACTTGATTTATATGTATGGTATTTGTGTGGTTTGTGGTTTAAGTTTGGTGTATTTGAATGCCTTGGTATGCATGAGAACTCTGTGTATCAATTTTTAGGTAATACTAGGTTGCATGACCATTGCCCTAGTGTTAGACTCACCAAGCTTAGAAGGGATACATGTACAAATACGTCGTGACCATCGGGTATTTTGTACCCCTCCAACCATTAGGGTTGAGCCTAGATATTGTGTTTGACTCTAATTTGAGATTTCCCTAGGCCCTTAGCAATCGTGTGGGGATTTGGGCGGTAGAAATACCGTAGCGGTGGAAATTCCGTATTCAATTACCCATACTGGATTAGGGGTCATCACCGTGACCATCGGGGTGACCTATCTTTGGATGTCTCTTGGCCTAACCACCTTTGCCTTTGTGATACGAGTATTCTTCTAGCTTTAGTAATCCCGAGGGGATCCTCGCCCGCGGCCTCGTTCATTTATTGCTCATTGTTTCCTTAATGTGCTTGTTTGGTGTCCCTTAGATCACTTGTTTATAGTTTTATCTTTTGTTTGTTTCCTTATCTTGTTTTAAATCTATATTTGGTAGACTAGACAGTGTCATCTAGAGGGAAGTAATAGCAGCTCTTGGGACCCCATGGAATACGACCCCCTCGCGCGTGCGTGAGGGGTATTACTTGGCGACCCGTGCACTTGCGGTAATCATCAAGTAGCTTTCAAGGTCTTAAAAGAAAAACTGGTTCAAGCTCCGATTCTAATCACCCCGAACTGGGATGAACCATTTGAGCTGATGTGCGATGCTAGTGATTATGCAGTTGGAGCAGTTTTGGGGCAAAGGAGAGGTAACCAATTCCAACCCATCTATTACGCAAGCAAGACTCTCACAGATGCACAAGAGAATTACACTACCACAGAGAAGGAATTGTTAGCGGTGGTGTTTGCACTCGATAAGTTCAGATCATATCTCATTTTATCAAGAGTTATTGTATTCACAGACCATTCAGCTCTCCGTTACCTCATGAACAAAGTTGATGCGAAACCAAGATTGATCCGCTGGATACTGCTCTTACAGGAGTTTGATATGGAGATAAAGGATAAGAAGGGAACCGAAAATGTAGTGGCGGATCACTTGTCACGGTTAGAGGGTAGCATTGGTCAAGAGCCATCAAGCAAGGAAATTAATGACTTCTTCCCGGAGGAGCACTTGTATTCGATTCAGAAATCGACTTCATCAGGTGACACTCCATGGTTTGCGGATTTTGCTAACTATCTTTCAGGGAGGATGCTCAAACAAGGGCTTACATTCCAGCAAAAGAAGAAGTTCTTCAGTGATTTAAAGAATTACTTCTGGGATGATCCGTTCCTCTTCCGTATTTGTGCAGATCATATAGTTCGGAGATGCATATCGAGGGAGGAAGAATGGGACATTCTTGCTCATTGTCATTCAGGGCCAGTTGGAGGCCATTATGCATCAAGTAGGACGGCCGAAAAAGTCTTGGCGGCAGGATTTTATTGGCCAACTCTCTTTCACGATGCACACCAGTTCGTTCTTCGATGTGACAATTGTCAGAGGGCTGGAAACTTATCTCGGCGGGATGAGATGCCTCAGAATCCTATGCAATTTGTGAGGTATTCGATGTCTGGGGCATTGATTTCATGGGACCGTTTCCGAAGTCTAACGGGAACCAGTACATACTAGTAGCAGTTGACTATGTCTCCAAATAGGTTGAAGCACAAGCATTGCCAAGTAATGATGCTAGAACGGTGGTGAAATTCTTAAAAAGGTTATTCACTAGATTTGGAACTCCGCGAATCATCATTAGTGATCGAGGGACCCACTTCTGTAATGCCCAATTAGAAAAAGTGTTGAAAAGATATGGGGTGCGCTACCGCCTTGCCACTCCATATCATCCTCAAACTAGTGGTCAAGTGGAAGTCACCAATAGAGAACTCAAGCGAATCATGACCAAATCTGTGGAACAAGGAAAGCGAGACTGGTCAGAACGGTTGGATGACACACTATGGGCCCATCGCACAGCATACAAGACGCCCATAGGCACCACTCCGTATAATCTAGTCTACGGGAAGTCCTGCCATCTACCCGTGGAACTTGAACATAAAGCATATTGGGCAATTAAAGCAATGAACTTCGATTTACGAAGAGCTGGTGAACAGAGGCTGCTTCATCTTAATGAGCTCGATGAATGGAGATTGAGAGCATATGAGAATGCCAGAATTTACAAAGAGAAGATTCGAAAGTGGCATGACAAGCATATCAAATTACCTAAGGAATTCAAGGTCGGTGACCAAGTCCTACTATTCAACTCCCGATTACGACTCTTCCCCGGAAAGTTAAAGACTAGATGGTTTGGCCCATACACAGTCACTCAGGTATCACCCCAAGGTTCAATTGAGATTACTCATCCGAAGAAGGGCACGTTCAAAGTAAACGGACACCGGCTTAAACCATACTTTGGCGGAGAGGTTTGCGACAACGACAAAGAAATATTTTTCCTTCAACCGCCTTAAGGTAAGCCAGGTACGTCAAGCTTAGTGACGTTAAACAAGCGCTTCTTGGGAGGCAACCCAAGGTTTTACAGTTTTTCTAGGACTTAGTTAGATTTAGATTGAATAAAAGTCTTGGTTTTGGTGTCCTGAATTTTTCATGTGCTTACGCTGCAATTTTCTTGAGGGTTTTTGATGAATCACGTGTGCCTTAATGATAATTGACGAAGTTTAAGTTGGTTGAGTGTGTTTTCTGTGGTCTCTGGTCGTGTTTTCATGATTTTTACAGGTTCTAAGTGTCATACAAGAATTTCTGAATTTTTCTGAGAAGTCTGTAGAATTTTCTAAGTAAACCAGAGAAAACACACGGCCGTGTGTTACCAATCAGAACTCAACCAGAGGAGACACAGGGGGCGTGACCTTGCCCCTGTGAAAAACTCCAGAAGGGGCACACGGCCGTGTGGAATTAACACACGGCCATGTGGGTTTTCGCAGAACTTTTACTCTCATCCCAAAGAGTCCACAGGGGCGTGTGGGTACCCCTGTGAGTGCCACTGTGCCAAGGCACACGGCTGTGTGCAAGTTCCACATGACCGTGTGAAACTCTGCAGAAAAACCCCTTCTCCCCGAGAATACACAGGGGCGTGTGGGTGCCCCTGTGGGAGAGCTTGTGAAAGGTACACGGCCGTGCGGATGATTCACACGGCCGTGTGAAATACTTAGCGTTTCTCGGGTGAGTCAGAGAGGCCACAGGGGCGTGGGAGATGCCCCTGTGGCTAGCCTTGTGTTCTTGGCCAGGTTGGGCACACGGCCGTGTGGAATTAACACACGGCCGTGTGACAAATCTCAGAGATCTTCTGTGGTTTCCCGAGAATCCACAGGGGCGTGGACCAGCCCCTGTGGAGTCTTTTTGAGAAGGCACACGGGCGTGTGTAATTAACACACGCCCGTGTGAGGTAACCCAGAGAAGAAGCAGAGTACACACAGGGGCGTGTGTTGGCCCCTGTGAACCCTAATTTTAGAGGCACACGGCCGTGTGGTATTTCCACACGGCCGTGTGAATTCCCAGAATTTCAAAAGCCGCGCGTTTTTCTTATAGAAATCACTTGTGCCTCTTCATTCTTCACTCTAAACTTCTCCTCTACCCTCTCCACTAATTTCCCGACTTTCTCTGGGCCTTTTGAAGGATTTTAATTGAGTTTTCCGGCCGATTTCCTCAGTTTTTCGCTTCACAGCGTCGGTGAGCTCTCCCTCGCTCTTTTCTTCGTAAATTCTTAATTTGATTCGATTGTTTGGATGATTTCGCTTATTTTCAATGTTAATTATATATGCGAACATGCTTAGGGATGAATTAGAACGAACTAGAATGTAAATTTTGGAATTTTAACCCCGCGGCCGTTATGCTTTGTTCGCCCGATGATCCACACGGGTGTGTGGAATTAACACACGGCCGTGTGGATTTCTGCAGATTGTTCTGTTTTAATGTTTTTAATCGATTCTCTTTTCAATCTCGCAGATATGGCTTCCAGGTCCAAGAAGTCAGCTGGGAAGCGACCACGTGAGCCGACACCCCCTCCAGAGGAGACAGAGTTTAGTATAACTGAGCACCAGACCAGGTTTGATAGATTGTCCACACTCCGTTTTGGACAGTCACGATATCCCGACCTGAGCATTATCAGAGGGATCCAGGGGGTGACAGTATTGCCGAGGAGGTTGAGGAGCTACTCTCGGTGGGTGGCTGGAGGAAACTACTGAGGATTAGAGATCCAGCCATTCGAGGGGTGACACTGGAGTTTCTGCCCTCATTCGAGTTTGACAGATCATACAGGGACTTTTCTACTCCTGATGTGATTCAGTTCAGGATATCAGGCCATTATTTCAGCCTCAGCTTGACCCAGTTTTCGATCCATATGGGGCTATACGATGAGGCCTATACACAGACCGAGGAGTATAAGGGTCTTCCTACAGACTACCCGGGCAGTCTTACTCCGCAGAGGGCATACAGAGATTTGTGCGGAGAAGGCCAGTATAAGCCAGGGGTCTCGAAGGCCACGTGTTTATCTCGCCCGGCCTACAGATAATTACATGCCATTCTGAGTAGATCAGTGAGTGGCCGGGGTGACAGCACTGGGGTTCTGAGCCGGCAGGAGCTTCTTTATCTATATTCTATGGCTCAGAAGGTACCACTCCACCTAGGGCACATTTTAGCAGAGTATTTGCGCCATTAGGGCCAGTACCCTAGGGTTGGAGTGATCTTCGCGGGACCCTACATTTCGAGACTCCTGATCGGGACAAATCTCAGAGACGGAGTGCGAGGGGCAGAGAAGACTAGTGTACCGATCCCTCTGGGTGCAGATACACTGAGGATGATGGGGATGATCCGCAGAGCAGGATCAGGGACGTATACATGGACCATTCCCCAGACAGACCAGGCCGAGGGCTCACAGGCAGCCTTAGAGCCACCACCAGTGGACACAGAGGCAGGGGCAGAGACCGAGGCACCACCCACAGCACCGGAGCTACCTCCAGTGCGTATCTTTTCTCCATCTCGAGGACAGGACAGGTTCGAGCGCCTCGAGAGTGCTGTGGGTATCATGCAGCAGGAGTTAGCAGAGCTGAGGGTCGCACAGGCAGCAGGGTTTGCCGAGTTGAGGACCACTCAGGCATCACAGTTCGCTCACTTGTCGGCACAGCTTGCCACAGTGATCCAGTTGTTTGAGCGATCTGTGGTGCGACCCCGACGGGTCCCCTCACCGACTCCACTTACATCTCCATCAGCATCAGATCCACCACCACCAGCAGCAGTACCAGAGGATACTCATCAGGACACCGACGCTGAGGCGTCATAGTTTTTATCTTTCTTTTGTCGCACTTTTATTTTCTTATTTTGTTGGACTTGTAGTACCCAGAAAGGACTCTCCTTCTGGATTTGCTTTTATTTTTCCTTTACTTTGTCTCGAGTTGTATCTCATTATCATATCCTTATATACTCGAGCTTTATTTTGGTTTTTCTTGAGCTATACTGAACCCTTGCGTATGTGTGCAGATGGTCTTGGATTTAAGGAAATTGAGGAATTGTCATTGGCACGGTCATGCGACCGTGTGTGCTCCACAAACCATTGAGACTCAACTCTCAATCACCTAGCTCCATCAAACGCAACACTTGGAGTTCAGGGGAGTAATGTTTCAATTGCCACTTCCACACTAATTGTTTTTCATTGTTTTATTGTTATAGTGCTTGCATGCGTACATTTGGGACAATGTACATCTTAAGTGTTGGGGGGGGGGGGGGGGGGGGGGGGGGGAGGGGGGGGGATTCACATTGCACACACCTTTACTTGTGCGTTCAATTGTTCATGTTCATGTAGCCTACGGCGGTTCACCTTAGTTGCAACATTCGTATTCTTAGAGTTTAGGAGAATTTTTAACATTATATTTTATCTTGTTCTAGTTCCACTTGAATTTTAGGGGATTTTTGCTCGATTACACCTTCTTGCACTACTCACTCTTGAAATCTTTTGGAAACTCGATCTTGAAGTTTTAAGGACTACTCTAGTATTACTTTAGTAAGTTGTGAAGTTCTATGTAGCAAAAAAAAAAACTATTAGCTTGTGAATATTAGTTTAAGCTTTTCATTTGGGGTGGAAAGAGCTACCTCCTATGAAGTATGAAGCTACTCTCATAAGTCGGATACAAGTTATGCCCTAATGAGAGAAAGAGCTATCTCATGGGAAGCGTGAAAGTTACCACTCCGGTAGAAAGAGCTACCTCCTCGAAAGTGTGAAAGCCACCTTTGGCGGCCGCCTAGAAAAGGGCTACCTTAGAGGTTGAGTGAAGCTACTACTTCCTTACTTAGTATATAAATAAGTCCTTGTAACAAGAGTTTGAGGAGTACTCGTTGGTTCTCTTGAGTGAATTCGCACACACTTACACGTTTTCGAGTTTTTATCCTTTTTGATTCAAGTTTTTAGCTAGAGCAACGATAACCATATGTAATGTTTTGATTTCCCCTCACTTGTAGAATACTTCTTTTGCATACTTTTGGTGAACCTAAGGCCGAGCACTTTCAATTGTTCTTCCCAAGTACTTTCACGTTCTATTTTGCTTGAGGACAAGCAAAAGCTTAAGTGTGGGGGGATTTGATAAGTGCTTGTGTTGTAGTAACGCGAAGCGTTATTATCTTACAATGAACATACTTTTTATCAGATTCTATCACTAAATAGTGTGCATTTGTGTATTCTTGTGCATTGTAGGTTCGTGGAGCTAAGTTGGGAAAGAAGAATGAAGTTAGGTCGTGTTCGCCATTGTTGGAAGGTTTTCGGACCAAGAAAGGAACAAGGCACGAGCTTAGACTTGTGAGTGTGTGCCAACCTCCATTGGAGGGGCACAAAGGCAGTCACATTCACAACAAGTCCAACTCGTGTAAATTAGGAAAACTTCACCAAGAAGGAGACTTGAAGCAATAGGCACGATCTACCATTGATTGTGTGCCCAATTCAATGGCCTCGATGAAGAACAACTTATTCGGTAGCATTTCGGAGAGTTACTGTAGCAGCACTGCATCTTTGTTACTGCAGCAAAATCACTGTAGCAAGTACTGTGCACTTCTGCCGAAAATCAAGATTCCAGAGAATTCACACGGGCGTGTGGAATTAACACACGGCCGTGTGAATTAATTTTCCAGCAAGAAGAGACCTCACACAGGCGTGTGGAATTAACACACGGCCGTGTGAATTGATTTCGCAGCAAGCCAGAGACTTCACATGGGCGTGTGGAAATTCCACACGGCCGTGTGAAGTAATTTTTCAGGAAAGACAGAAACTCCACACGGGCGTGTGGAAATTCCACACGGCCGTGTGAAGCCCCGATAACTTCAAATTTAAAGCCGCACTCAGCCTATTTAAATGGGGATTTGGAGACTTTTTGAAAAGCTTTTGACCTATCTTTCTCCCAAACTTCTGGAGGGTGCGGCTAGGGTTTCGGAGAGGACTTTGTGGAGGATTGGAGCGCACCATCGGCATCGTCACCGATGTTCGACGGCCGCACAAGACCACGGCCACACCATACGCGAGGGGGTTTTCATTGATGTCTTTAGTTTGTGTTTTATTTCATACATTGATGAACATGTATAGCTCCATGAGGAGCTAAACCCCTCGTGGGTATTCGGACTTGTAAAACTCTAGGATAATTATGTTTCTTTGACATTGTTATTATGCTTTTCCATTAATTGATGAATAAATTCGAGTTTCAATTTTAGATATCTTGTGCTATTGTTTTCTCTTAGCCGTGACACTAAGGATTGAGAACAATCTAGGTTATCCTTTGGAGGTGTGACAACTCCTATAGGATTAGACTACTTAAAATTGAAGAGGGTTGAGAGGGAGAGTTGTGAGGTAGCACCGTACCCCTTTCCCTTCCGATGTGATTTCTCCCTACCTCCGATTCCTTGATTTATTAGCGGTCGAAATAGAGTGAAGTGCTAGGAAGACATACTCCCCCAAGGCTTTGGGGTAACGTGAATCCTACGCACTGGGGCTTAATTTAGACTACGGTTCTTCCTCCTGGACCAATGGGTTAGAACTACTGCACATAGGAACAGGTTTTATCACTAGGAGTCCCTAGAGCTCAAAGCAATTCCACGTAGTGTTAGGCTTAGGTAGAAATACTCCCCTGGGGCTTAGTTGAGCAATCAACAGAGTGAAGGGTTGACGTGAATCCTATTGCCGGGACATAGTGTTGGGGGTTAGTCACGGTTGACCTTAGATTTGGGACGGTGTGTTTAAGGATTTTCCTCGACTCAATTAACATCAATAGGAAAGTATAATAGCATAATCTTGCACTAGAAGCATTAGTCCTAGAGGTAACTTGTCCGGATACCCTATTCTCACTTATTGCTAGTCTCTCTCTTTACTCGTTGCTTGCACTTTTCTCTCTTTCATCTTTCTATTTACTTGCCTTGCATCTACTCTAATTTTCATAAACTCACTCATCATGCAGATCATTGTTTCTTTTCGTATATCGCACGATTGAATAGCAATTTCTCGTATTTTAAATCCCTATTCCCTGTGGATTCGACTACCCACTCACCGGGGTAATTTTATTACTTCGACAAGGCCGTGCACTTGCGGTACACACGCAAAAGGTCGTGTCATAGGGTTAGACTACTTAAGATTGAAGAGGGTTGAGAGGGAGAGTTGTGAGGTAGCGATGTACCCCTTTCCCTTCCGACGTGGTTTCTCCCTACCTCCATTTCCTTGATTTCATAGCGGTCGAGATAGAGTGAAGTGCTAGGCAGATAAACTCCCCTGGGGCTTAGTTACATAAGTAACAAAGAGAAGAGCTGAAGTGAATCCTATGCATTGGGGCTTAATCTAGACTAGGGTTCTTCCACCTGGACCAAAGGGTTAGAACTACACATAGGAACAGGTTTTACCATTAGAAATCCCTAGAGCTTAAAGCAATCCCACGTAATGTGAGGTTTAGGTAGATATACTCCCCTGGGGCTTAATCGTGCGAGCGATAGAGTGAAGGGTGACGTGAATCCTAATACCGGGGCATAGTGTTGGGGTTAGTCACAGTTGTTCTTAGGTTTGGGACCGTGAGTCTTGGGATATCCTCGACTTGATTAAATATCAATAGGAAAGTATAATAGCATAGTCCTACACTAGAAGCATAAACCCTAGAGGTAGCTTGTCCGGATGCCCTATTTCATTCATTACTAGTCCTCTCTATTCTCTTTTACTTGCACTCTCTCATCTTCCATCTTTCTATTTAATTTCTTGTCTTTCATTCTGTTTGATTCTATATTCACTCATTGATCCTACTATTGCTTTCTCGTACTCTGCATAGCTTAATTAGTGAAATCTCGTATTCTAATTCCATATTCCCTGTGGATTCGACTACCCACTCACCAGGGTAAATTTATTACTTCGGCAAACCCGCGCACTTGCGGGATACACGCAAGGGGTCGTGTCAAATACCAATACAAGAAACCCCTATTTGTTCATGAAAGATCTAATACACGCGAGTAGGTCACGTCTACGTGTATAACTCAATAAAGAGCTACGGATTTCTCCTTCAAGTAGCTCTAGGCATGAAATACAATGAACAAATTTATAAATTAACCCAAACATAATATTAAGTGCAAATCATCCAAAATACATGATGAACCCCCCAAGGTTCATCGACATCCGGTGGCCTTGGGGGTCTAGTGTGCCATCATACAAACCATAACAGCAAAGTAAAGCAAATCACACAAAAAACTTATAAATGACACTCCCTAGATGAAATGATGATGAAGAAGGTGGAGGTCCGGCCGAATAATGCTTTTCCTCGCCCAAAGGGTTGCCGAATGACGCTTCCCCTCGGCTTGGCACCTTGCTTCCTTGATGGTGAAGCTCTCCCCTTGTTGATGATGCTCTTGCTCCCTTCTTTGGCTCCAAATCATTGTCTTCCAAAAGGTATTTTCGTTCTCTTTTTTTATATGCCTGCCAAAAGTCCTTTGTTGAGCCCTAGAACTCCCAATTTATAACCCCGAAGCATACGGGCCGTGAAGGGGGCCGTATGGATGTAGATTGGAACAAGGAAACCCCAAATCCCGAGCCTCACGGGGTAGTTAACTGGGTGGTTAACTGGGTAGTCAACTGAGCAGTAAAACATAAGCAAAAATTTTTGGAAAGTCATTACTGGGTCGCAGACTGGGCAGTGAGGATTATGTTGCGATCTCTAGAAGTGCCTCACGGGGTAGCAGACGGGGCCGTGAGGGTCATGGGAAAATCTTAGGGTTTTCTTGCCCGAAGACCCACCAGCTGCTACAGTACCTGCTACAGTGTGTATGCTACAACACTTCATCTACAGTAGATCTGCTACAGTACTGCAACCTGGTTTTTCTTCTTTTTTGTGCCCAAATTATGTCTTCATGTTCTCCATGGCTTCTGCATGCCCTACAAAGAAAATAATACTCGATTAAGCATAAATCGGGCATCAAAATGTCATAAAATACATGCAAAGTGCAACAAATACGTGTACTAGAATGCATACATTTAGACACTTATCATGTCTTCTCTTGCAGGTCATGCTTCAGAAATCTATTGCTTCTAGGGGTCCAAAGGCACCGAGGATTGACCCTCCTGCTACTTGCATTAACACGACACCGCGATTCCACACTCAACTCCACCAAGCATGTTATGATCGCCTTGTTCGCCGTCGTTTCGGCGAGTCACGCGAAATTGATTGGGATGCTTTGCGCGAAGTGGGTCTTGAAGTGGACGTCCGGCCATTAGTGGGCGTTGGGGCTTGGACACAGTTAGTTTCAATCACTGATACCACATATGTGCAGTTGACTCTCGAGATTCTCTCTACATTCGAGATGTTCCGGGTCACCATTGCCTTTCATCAGGCCGATTATATTCAGTTCCAGGCTTTCGGAGCTCTCTACCAGATGAGTCTTACTGAGTTCTCCATCCATTTGGGGCTTTATGATGCTGCTTTCACTCAGACCCCCGAGTACGATGCTTTACTGATATCTCGACCACCGGGTGAGTCTATTGAGCAGGCTTGGCAGCGCATTGGCACGACACTATCATATGACCCTCGCCGCATGATAAGTGCTTGTGTTATAGTAATGCAAAGCATTATTATCTTACAATGAGCATACCTTTTATCAGATTTTATCACTAATTAGTGTGTATTTGTGTTCTTTTGTGCATTGTAGGGTTGTGGAGTCAATTCGGAGAAGAAAGAAGCAAGAATAGGTTATGTTCGCCATTGTTGAGGAGTTCTCGGACCAAGCAAGGAACAAGGCATGAGTCTAGACTTGTGGGTGTGTGCCAACCTCCATTAGAGGGGCATAAGGGCAGTCACATTCACAAAAGTCTATAACTCGTGTAGCATTGGAGGACTTCACCAACGAGGAAAAGTGAAGTAATCGACATGATCTACCGTTGATTGTGTGTCCAATTCAATGGCCTCGATAAAGAACGATGAATTCGGGAGCATTTCGGCGAGACTGTAGTTTGTTACTGTAGTAAACACTGTAGTAAACTACTATTCACTTTCTGCCGAAATTCAGAATTACAGAGAGTTCACACGGACGTGTGGAAATTACACATGGCCGTGTACTGTAGCAGGAATACTGTGGCAAAACATTGTAGCAAAAATACTGTTCACAGTCTGCCGAAAATCATTTCCACACGGGCGTGTGGAAATTCTAATTTTTCACAGGGCCGTGTGGAATTAACACAGGGGCGTGTTGAACTCCGATTTCAGCCCGATTTCAGCCTATAAATAGCTCGTTTTCAGATCTATTTGGGGACCCCCCCTTCTATCTATTGCCTATCATTTAGAGGGCTTTCGGCTAGGGTTTGGAGAGGTTCTTGGAGGTCTTTGGAGGCGAATATACGGCATCGACATCGACATCCTTTGGAAGAAAGCTATTGGGGGAGCTTTCGTCAGCATCGATTCTGCGAGGTGTGCCCTAGGCTTGACAAGGGATTCGTGGAGAAGACTAGGCGGCTCCACAAGACCATCGATACGATCTACAAGGGGGTTTTCTTTATGGTTTTTATGCATATGTTCTTAATCTCTTTATTGATTTTGTATTGCTCCATGGAGAGCTAAACCCTAGTGGGTATTCGGACTTGTAAACCCTAGGATGACATTGTTTCTATGACTTTTATTATGCTTTCTTTATTGATGAATTTAATTGAGTTTCAATTTTAATTATCTTGTGCTATTGTTTTCCCTTAGCCGTGACACTAAGGTTGAGAGCAATCTAGGTTATCCTTTGGAGGTGTGACAACTCCTATACGGTTAGACTCCTTAAGATTGAAGAGAGTTGAGAGGCAAAGTTGTGAGGTAGCAACGTACCCCTTTCCCTTCCGGTGTGATTTCTCCCTACCTCTGTTTCCTTGGTTAATTAGCGGTCAAGATAGAGTGTTAGGGCTCAATCTAGACTAGGGTTCTTCCACCTGGACCAAAGGGTTAGAACTACATAGAAGAACAGGTTTTATCACTAGGAATCCCTAAAGCTTAAAGCAATCCCACGTAGTGTTAGGGTTAGGAAGATAGACTCCCTTGGGGCTTAGTTGATAGATCAACAAGAGTTAAGGGTCGTAGTGAATTCTAATACCGGGACATAATGCTGGGGTTAGTCACGGTTGACCTTAAGCTTTGGGACCGTGAGTTTAAGGATATCCTCGACTTAATAGGAATCAATTGTAGAGCATAATACAAGTTTTGCACTAGAAGCATTAGTCCAAGCAGGAGCTTTGTCCGGGTACCCCATCGTTATATCGATTACCTCTCATATCCTCATTATTCTTCTTGCACTCTTTTATTTTCTCTTACATCTATACATACATACTTTTCTCATCATCGATTCCTATCATAGCTAAATAGCAATAACACTTGTTTATGAACACTATTCCCTGTGGATACGACTACCCACTCACCAGGGTATTTTATTACTTTGATAACCCATGCACTTTCGGGATACACACAAGGGGTCGTGTCACCGCACTAAGGCGTTTTTGCTACGCTTCCCCGCGCTTCGTTACATTCACTATTTGCTGAGTCACACCATAGCGGGGCATGGGGATAGCACAGGAGTTGTGAGTCTGCGGGAGTTGGATTTCTTATTGTGTATGGTGGATTGTTTTCACCTTCATTTGGGGTACGTGGTCGTCATTTCCATTTTGCGTCAAGGAACGAACCCTCGTATTGGCGCTATCTTCGTCGGCCCGTACACCACGCGACTAGCCCGGCACATGGGACTTCTTTCTAGCACTGTCATGTGCGCGATTTAGACTACTAAGGTCCATGGGGATGCTTCACAGGATTCAGACAACTCGGGGGATCGAGTACCGAGTTTGGCGCAATTCTGTTCCACTGGTGACCACTCAGGCCGCAATACCATCCTCTGACCCCGGCTCCTCTGCTCGTCATCCGGGCCAAATCACATGTTCATTTGAGGAATTCCGGTGGATGCAGAGGAGTCTCCAGCGTATCGGCGATCATTTGGGAGTCCGTCTGCCGACCCCGCCACGTTCACCTGCTCGTTCACCTCCGCGGTCGAACATAGATATAGCTGGCCCTTCGGCCTCGCCTACCGATGTTCCTCCTACCCCTGTGCTCTCTAGTTCTGGTTCGGGCAGTGCATCAGAGGATGACACTTCTAGAGAGGATGAGGCTTTTGAGGACGACAACACCACCCCATGATCAGCTCCTATAGCATATGTTTTTCATTTCCTGTTTTTCTGTTTTCTTATTTACTATTTTTCGTTAGTTAAACTTTGCACTTTGTAAGTCCAGAAGCAAGGGGACCCACCTCCTTAACTGGCATTTTGGGTTTGATTACTTTTCATTTGCCATTGCCATATTTGTTGCACTATTTCACTTTTTGCCTCCTCATATCTCAGGTGTGTTTTGTTTTCTTGGAGTTAAGTTGGCAATGCGTCGAGAGTAGCCACATCACTCTTAGCAAACTGTTTGTTTAGCACCCATCTGTGAGCGGCATCTTCACTCTCCATGCTCAGGGAAGATTTTCGCACTCTTTCCTTTTTGTGTCCAATATTCACTCTATGTATTCTCTGTTTCTCCATTGGGGATAATGTAGATTTTAAGTGTGGGGGAGGGTTGCATGTTTGCATGAGTGTTGTATGCTTGTATAGATGAGTACCTTGCTAATGACAACCTATGAATTGATTGTTTGACTCGGTTTAAACTTAGGAGGACATGAGCATGTTAGGAGCCCTTTGAACTACAATGTAGACCCTTCTCTACTTGCAAGACAAATATTCCGTTCACTTTACCCGGAGTTGTGTGCCACTCATTTTGATTAAAACTTTAAAAATAAATACTGGAAAGTCGGATCCCGACCCCGGGATGCCTTACCAGTTGCATTGTAGTATAAATTATTGGGAAAAGATGGTAGAAAGTGCTATCACCTTATGTTGAGTGAAAGCCGCTCTTGAGTAGTCAAATTTTGGGCATTACACTTGTACATTTGATGAACTACAGGGAGAAAAGGCTACCTCTAGGGTGTATGAAGCTACTACCCATTTTGTTGAGTGTAATTAAAGTGGAGTAGTTGCAGTCTTTTCGAGATTGTGGGGTTCATACTCTTGGGTCTTGCACGCACACATGGTCTTGTAAGTAGAGGAGAGTATTATATGAATTATGGGGTCTTCTAACTCTCACTGTCCCTCTTTTGTTTTAAGCTCTGTTTTTTATGTGAGGTTGGAAGTTTGGCACTCATCTGTATTTCTCTTTATGTGTTTGTGTTGTGCTTGAGGACAAGCAAATGTTCAAGTATGGGGGTATTTGATCAGTGCATTTTTGTATCATATTTATTACCCCCTATTATAGTCTTGTCTTTGTCATTAAGCATATTTACTGACTGGAATTGGTGCTATTTAAGGTATTTTGTTCCTTGTGTTGGAATCTGGGGCCCGAGTCAATTTGGTGTGAAACCGAGGGTGTTTCCCACACGTGCAATGACCAATGGTTCAGAACTGGCTGACACGGGCATGACACGCTTGTGCCCCAAGTGCTGCAAGTCCCGGCCTGGAGTGTAGAAGAGCTAAAATCCTGACACGGGAGTGTCCCAGGTAGGACACGGTCACCACACGCCCGTGCTCCAAGTGCTGCAAATTTTAGGAGATGTTCCCTCATGAACAACACGGGCACAATGCCTGGTACACGGTCGTGTGCCAGGTGACACAGGGGACACACGCCGCCTGTACCCCAGCTGCTGCAAATCTCAGGAGTTTCACTTCTGGATTCCCATGTAGAGTTCACGGTCGGGACACACACTTATCCAGACCGTGTCGGGCCCCAAGTCTACCTTTTTAACTCCATAAATTAGGGCTCTTTCTCATCTTTTGTTCGGGGATTCATTTCTCCACCGGGAGGACGTTGATGAGATCGAAGATCAAGCTTCACCAAACCGCCTAAGGAGATCAAGGACTAGTAGGAGGCATAGCAAGAGGTGGAGTTGGCGCAAGGACACTACAAGGGAGGTCATCTTGAGTATTGAAGGGGGTTCTTTCTCTATTTCTTTGTTCTATCTTTTACCTTACCTTGTGTACCTGCCCTCAAGGGCCAACTGCCCATAGTGCCTTGGTTGTGGATAACTGTCAGACTGTAGTACTTATTCACTCATTGTATTTGGCTATGGAGTTCTAATTGATGCTTGTGTTTAATCTTGTATTGCATGACTGTAGTGTGTTTGGAATGCATAGTTGTTAGGTTATCCTAGCAAAACTGCGGTGTATCTTCAAACACATAGATGCAATATTGCTATTGAGCACACACGAATGTCATTGGAATGTACCGAGGTAGTCAACTAGGATGAGATAGTGTGCACTAGTCATTGGAGACTTCCGTAGGGATTTACTCTTGTGATTGTCGAATACTTAGTCCTAATCTCCTCCATTATCACCACCATTACCTTTTATTCATTGTTATGTTGATCACACATCTTTTCTACTTGTTTCACTAGACATCAAAGGATCAATGAGTACTTTAAGTACAGTTCCCTGAGGTTCGACAACCCTACTCTTAATCGAGTACCACTTTATTACTTCTTGCGACCCATACACTTGCGGAGAGCGCATCAAGTAACACTGTAGCAACATGAAGCATCAAGATTCGGAGAAAATTCTAAGTCTGGGAACCTTTACGGGCAAGCTTACGCTTGTGAAGTCAACCGTGAGCAATTCAAAGAGCAGTTTTACTTTAGTATTACTGTAGCAACTTAACGAAATTTTCGGCCATTTTCCAGACGGCCTCATGACCCATTTATTGATCATGAGGCTACCCGTAAGCAGCACCAAAGTCAGGCTTTTAAGCAATTCTAGGGAATCTTTCTTGAGGGAGGAAGATTTTCTTCTTGGAGCTCATCACCACCGTTGATGATCTGAGGTGGAAGGAAGGTATTGAGGGCATTTCCATGGTGGATTTGGCATGGAGAGAGCTATTTGGAGCAAGATCTACTCCTAGAGCTTGTTTGGAGAAGGTTGAAGACGATGGGAAGCCACCTTTTGGAGTGGCGTTCTTGGACGTTTTTCCGGCCTTCATCTTTGAGGGAGTCTTTCTTATGGTTTCTTTGGTTGTTTGCATGATTTCTTTGATGCATTTGTAGACCATGAACAAGTAAACCCCCAGCTTACCAGATGTAGGTGAACCTTGGGGGTGAACTTGTGATGTTTTGATGATTTGTCTTAATTAATGCGTGTTGGCTTACTTGTGATCCATGTTTGGTGTATGTGAATGCTTTGGTATGTATGAGAACTCCATGTATCAATTCTTAGGAAATACTAGGTTGCATGGCCATTGCCCTAGTGTTAGACTCACCAAACTTGGAAGGGAAATACATATAAATATGCCATGACCGTCGGGTATTTGTATCCGTCCAATTTTAGGGTGAAGCACTAGGTTGTGTTTCAACCCTAGCTTGAGAAAACCACTTCTCACATTGCAATCGTAGAAGGAATTGGGTGGAAGAGATTCCATATCCAATACATGTATTGGATTAAGGGCCAATTGCCGTTACCATCGGGTTGGCCTAAACTGTTGTTTTCTCGGTCCAAATAGCCACTTCCATATTAGTGTTATCATCCCTCACACATTATTATCCCCCAAGGGGACCTTCATGAGTTACCACTTCTTTGCCTTGATTTTCTCCTCCGTATTTACTTTCATTATCTGCATGTTATTTGTATTCGTAGATTACTCGTATTTCTCTCTATCAATCGAGTGTGTAGGTTGAACAACATTGTGATAAGGAAGTAATAGTAAATTCTCGGGCCCTTGGAAATACGACCCCCTCGTGCTTATTCGAGGGGTATTACTTGACGACCGGTATACTTGCAGGATTGGACAAACGCACATAAAGTTTTCGGCACCGTTGTTGGGGACCCACCAGGAATACTCGGAAAACTTTGAGCGTGCTAATTTGACCATTGTTTGGTTTTGTGTAGCAATTTTTGTTTATATTTCTTCACACCATCGTTCACCTATTTTTGTTTTATTTTCCCTTTCAGTCCTTCTATTTTGTAAATACCCCAATTCTACTATTTAGTCATGTATGCAACTGTTGACGAGGTTGACTTTTATTTTGCGCAGTTGTCATACCCTCAGTACTCAAGCACTTGGGCTTTGTTCAATACTCCAAACAGTCATGATGATCAATGTATGAGGCAATATTGCAAGGACTCAACAAATCTACACTTAGAAAGTCACAATACTCAATCCTTCCTCACTCAGTATATGCAACCAGAGAAAGTGGACCTTGTAAGGTATTCTTGGAGGCCCAGTCGCAAGTTTGACACATGTCAACCCAAAGTTTAATGACAGTTCAAGAAAACACTCACAATCAATAATTTTGGCTGAGAAAAAGAATTGTGTGCAGAGGGGAGACTTGAACTCAGTTGAGACAGAAGGTCAAATAACAGAACATTGGCTCAACAGTGACTGCTCATCTGAAATGGAGGATGAAGGAGTCGTGAAACAAGATCTAGGCAGTTATGGGAGATTGAAATCATCCATTGAAGAACCTCCATAACTGGAATTGAAGCCACTACCAGCACATTTAGAGTATGCTTTCTTGGGAGATGACTCTAAACTCCTTGTCATCATTGCATCGAATTTGGAAAACGAGCAGAAGGAAAAACTTTTCAAAGTGCTCAAGAAGCATAAAAGGGCAATCGCTTGGAAGATCCCCGACATTAAGGGAATCAACCCATCTTTCTGTACTCATAAAATTCTCATGGAAGACGTTCACAACCCCAAGGCTATCCCCAAAAGATGACTTAATCCTAACATGAAGGAGGTGGTGAAGAACGAGGTTATTAAGCTTCTAGATGCTAGGATTATCTATCCTATTTTGGACAATGCATGGGTGAGCCCGGTGCAGGTTATGCCTAAAAAGGGAGGGATGATTGTTATCACCAATGAGAAGAACGAGCTTGTCCCTATTCGGACAGTCACAGGGTGAAGGGTATGCATACATTACAGGAAACTCAATGACGCTACAAGAAAGGACCACTTCCCTTTGCCCTTCTTCAACCAGATGCTTGAGTGTCTAGCTGGACACTCGTACTAGTGTTTCCTGGATGGTTTCTCCGGTTACTTCCAAATTCCTATTGCCCTATAGGATCAGGAGAAAACCACTTTCACTTGCCCATATGGCACATTTTCTTATCGTCGAATGCTTTTCGAGTTATGTAATGCATCGGTCACATTTCAGAGGTGGATGCTAGCAATTTTTGAAGACATGGTGGAAGATATCATGAAAATATTCATGGCTGACTTCTTAGCCTTCGGCGATTTATTTGAAATCTTGAACATGTCCTATGCAAGTGCGAAGAAACAAATTTAATGCTGAGTTGGGAAAAATGCCACTTCATGGTCAGGGAAGGTATAGTGCTTGGGCATAAAATTTCATAGAAAGGAATTGAAGTGGATAAGGCAGATTTTGCTACCATCGAGAAACTTCCCTCTCTTACTTCAGTGAGAGCAATCAGAAGCTCTTTGGGGCACGCAGGTTTTTACAGGAGGTTTGTGAAAGATTTTACTTCAATTGCTTGCCCACTCACAAAGCTACTTGACGAGGATGTCCCTTTTGAGTTCAATGAAGACTGCATGAATGTTTTTCTCACCATGAAGAAGAAACTTATGGAAGCACCAATTATAGTTTCCCCGGATTGGGACTCACCATTCGAATTAATGTGTGATGCAAGTGACTTTGAAGTGGGAGCTGTGCTTGGGCAGCGACGGGATAACCGTTTCCACCCCATCTATTATGTAGACAAAACCCTAAATGATGCTCAAGAAAATTACACTACCACTGAGAAAGAAATGCTCATTGTTGTCTTCGCATTTGACAAATTCTGGCCATATTTAGTGTTATCCAAGGTGATTGTATATACGGATCATTCTGGACTGAAGTATCTATTAAACAAGTCTGATGCCAAGCCCCGATTTATCCGTTGGGTGTTACTACTACAGGAGTTTGATTTGGAGATAAGAGATAAAAAAGGGGCAGAGAACTTAGCTGCTGACCACCTCTCTCGCCTTGACGGCCCCGATGACGATGTGCTAAAAAAGAGAGAAATAGATGATACATTTCCTGGGAAACAATTGTGTAGTATTTAGGTGATAGCAGAAGATGAGATCCCTTGGTTTGCTGACTTTGCGAATTATTTGGCAGCGAAAAGTTTTCCTTAGTGGCTCACTCACCAACAAAGAAAGAAATTCTTTGCTGACCTGAAGCACTATATTTGGGAGGAACCTTACCTATTTAGGGTCTGCTCTGATCAAATTGTCAGAAGGTGTGTTTCGACGGGAGAAGGATATGATATCTTGATGCATTGCCATTATGGTCCGACAGGTTGTCACTACAGTGGGAATAGAATATCTAAGAAGGCCCTCGATGCTAGATTTTATTGGCCTACTATGTTCTAAGATGCATAAACACTCGTGTGGCATTGTGACAGGTGCCAGAGATCTGGTAATATCTCGAAGAGAGAAGAAATGCCACAATCATGGAACCAAGCATGTGAAGTGTTCGATGTATGGGGAATCGATTTCATGGGCCCTTTCCCTAGCTCCCAGGGCAACAAGTATATTCTGGTGGCGGTTGATTATATCTCAAAGTGGGTGGAGGCACAGGCCTTCGCATCTTGTGATGTAAGAGTAGTAGTAAAATTTCTAAAGAAATTGTTCTCCCAATTTGGAACACCTAGGGTGATCATAAGTGACAGGGGCATCCATTTTTGCAACTCTCAGTTTGAGAAAGTTCTTAAACGGTATGGGGTATCTCACAGAACGTCAACTACATATCATCCTTAGACCAGTGGCCAAGTTAAGGTGTCGAATAGGCAATTGAAGCGTATCCTGGAGAAAACAGTCAGCCACCAAAGGAAGGATTGGGTAGACCATCTTGATTATGCACTCAAGGTGTATAGAACTGCATACAAGACACCTATTGGGTCAACGCCCTACCTATTGGTCTATGAAAAAGCATGTCACTTGCCAGTTGAATTAGAGCACATAGCCTACTGGGCCATTAAGTAACTCCATTTCGATCCGCATCTATGTGGTCATTAGAGAAAGTTTCAATTGAATGAGTTAGAGGAATGGCGAACTTCAGCATATGAAACTTTAGTGCGTTACAAGGAGAAGATGAAGGAGTACCATGATTGACACATTAAGCAATCTAAGTTCTTCCAAAATGGGGATCAGGTATTGTTATTCAATGCAAGATTGAAACTTTTCCCCGGAAAATTAAAATCGCATTGGTACGGCCCCCAAACCGTAACTCAAGTATTTCCTCATGGCGCCGTCGAGATATCTCATCCACAAAAGGGAACTTTCAAAGTTAATGGTCACCAGTTGAAGCATTACTTTCTGGGTAACAATTCTACATCAAAAAATGGAGGTAACTTCCCTCCCTTTGTCCCACCATGAGTTTTGAGGTAAAACACGTCAAACTAATGGCGTTAAATAAGCGCTTCTTGGGAGGCAACCCATGTTTTAAATTCAATGCATTGTTATTCTCATGTTGTTTGAGTGCTTAGTGTGTTCATTTTTCATATTTTTAGAGTGCTTAGGGTTTAAGTCTTTAAGTTCATGTTCATGCTTTAGTCATCTTGTTCATCATTTTGTTTACTTCTTCATGCATTTTTATGTGATGCCTTGAGTTATTTGTTAATTAGTTGCCATGAGGATCATGCTTTGAGTGTTTTTGTGGTTTAATTAGCTTTGTTTTCATCGTTTTATAGGTTTATAATAGACTATAATGCTGGGAAACTAAGGTTTTGGCCGTTTATGGCCCGTGAGGCAAGCCATGAGCCATTCAGGCTTTTCTCAAGGGTGAGCTCACGGCCGTGAACTCACCCATAAGACATTCAGAAATTCCTCACGGGTAGGCTCACGATCGTGAACCCACCTATGAGCCATTCAGACACCGTGAGCCTACCCTTGAGCCCACTTAAGTCTAGGGCTTTAAGAGCCATTTTGGCTCTCCTCTCCTATTCACCCTTGTTCCCCATTCTTTCTCTCATTTCCCCCTCCATTCTTCACTAACTTTCACCTTTATTTTTGCCCTAGATCCCTCACCTCCTCCTTTATTCTCATTTTGTGAGGAAATTTTGAAGCTTAAACACTCATATGGCCAGAATTCACTAAGGATTCCCTCCACATATTCTAGGATGAAGGTAAACATCTCATCTCTCAAACCTTGGGTCTTTCATGGTTTTGTGGGGTGTTTTCTTCATGTTTTTTTGTTCTCCTTGGATGTAAGAACATTATGAGAATGATTTGGAATGGTTGTAAATTTGGATTGCCATACTTTCAAGCAAAACTCTTGATAATTTTTTTTGTTTTACTGTAGCATTGAGCATGTTTCATCATTTCCTCATTCTTTTGGGCTTGTTTTGCTTGTAAGTTGGTTGATGGTTATTCCCTTGGTCTTGTAGGATGAGAGTGAAGATGGTTGCCTACAAGAGGGCAAGAAAGGACCCTTCCCATCTCCCAATGAACCTAGGTTCAAAAAGGAAGATCACAAGACCCTTCCAACCTCCCAACGAACCTTGGTTCGGCACCGTCTGGAAGATCAATTGGGATGTCTTGAAAAGTTTGAATTTGGACAGCACGATCTTGGAGCTCATCTCTCATAGTGGGTGGGACAAATTGTTTTCCATTAAAGAGTGCACCTACAAGGAACTCACGCTAGAGGTTTTAAGCTCCGTTGAAGTTGCAAAGCACTGTCCGTTCACATGCCAACCGAGTTGCATCTCCTTCGTGCATTCGGGAAATGTTACCGGGTCACACAAGACCACTTGGGAGTACTTTTCGGGTTTTACACTGAGGCTTATACACACACACCCGACTTCCAAAACCTAGACAGTGATTTCCCGTACCCGGTAAAAGGGTTGTCATTTTGGACCTCCATAGCTACCAACTCAAAGACAAACAAGGTGTCCCAGTTACTGAAACCCGCACATAGATATATTCATGCACTACTGATACGAGGTGTCGGTGGTCGACCGGACTCGACAAGAGTTGTATCGCGCATGGACTTGCTTATGCTATATCGTATTATCAAGCGGTACTCCCTACACATGGGACACCTTATTTTTGAGTTCTTGGCGCATTAGGGGCAGTTCGTTCGCCTTAGGGCTATCTTTGCTGAACTGTTCATTAACCGGATGATCCGAGCCATGGGCCTTATCGACGGCACCCAGGGTATGATTGTTGTTAGTGCTATTGCCCCACTTAGGATGCAGATGCTAGTTTGTATTGGCATGGTTGAGAGACAGGGTAGCACTTACCGATTTGTGAAGCAACAGAGCACATACGTACAGGACCCCGATCCTTCCCATGAGACTGAGTCTGCTTCCTAGTCTGAGTCTGCACCTGAGCATAAGCCTGAGCGGGATTCCAGGGGGCATGGACCGTCACTCGAAGCAAGATTTGAAGAGTTCAGTGGTGAGGTCTATTCACAGCTGCAAGTACTGGAGAAAGGACACAGGGACCTTGCAACATCATTGAGCCGCATAGAGAGCAGCACTGCTGAGATACTATTGTTTTTGCGTAGCTCGTCATCATCAGGCGCCATATCTGCAGCCATTACCTGTGTGGTATCTTCTCTCCCGCATGATCCATAGGCTCACAGGACATTGACACCATTTTACCTTTTACTGCTTGTTTTTATGTTTGACTGTACTTTGTATTTTGTGTTGTATTGTGTACTTTCGAGTTGGTTAGGATTACATCCCTACTAAACTCAATCTATTTTTGTGGATGCTTGTTTATGAGTTCTTCTTATTTATTTTATTTCTTGAGTTGTGATAAGACTTTTTGTCAAATTTAGGATCATTTTTATGCTCCACACTCTAGGCCCTCACTACACTGTGTTTTCCCAAGTTTAGAGAGCACTTTGTTGCACACTTCATCGACAGACTGGGGAAGTTTCTTTACTCCATTTCATTATACTTTTTGCATATTTCCCACCTTGTTCTGCTGAAATACGTACATTGGGGACAATGTATAGCTTTAGGTGTGGGGATGGATTATTTTGTAGTATTGCTACTTGTTGCATGCTTGAACTACCGATGATAGCTAAGATTTCATTGTTATGGACTTCCTAGCTTGGTAGAATGATAGTTGTGACCTGTACTTTACTTGTGCTTGAATGTAATTCTGTTTCACCTTTAGTGCACCTTTATACCTGTTCACGATCACTTCTACCTTGTGCACTCCAACTAACCCATCATAATGATTTTGGCATTAGATTGTTAAATTCTATCTTCAATACTCTTTTAAGAGCTTTTGAGTTCCTTCATTGTTTTCTTTAGCCTAAAGTGAACTATTGTAGTAGGCTTTAACTATGGGACACGAGATACAGTATATATATTTATATATTAAAAAACAAAAATGGGTCTATGACAGTAATCCTCTGCTAGTATAGCATGAATGCGTCTATATAGACTGTAATCAAGTAGGTTGGGTGGCTCTTGTGCCTAATTAGCATGTACATCCCTCTGAAAGATTTTTGTGTAGTCTATGTTAGTCGAACTCAAATTAAAAAAAAATAAGAAAGAGAGTCTATGTTTGTACATATGTGAGAGTAATAAAGTATCTTGATCCCCTGAAGCTTGTTGTATAGTCACTTGAGAGCTGGAGTTTTATCTAGGAACTGAGTATTGAGGGTGTGTTTAACATTTTAATGCCACTTTCATTGTGCGTGGAGTGAATGGGCATCCTGGGGTAATCCACGGTGTGGAGGTCAAGGTGGGAGTCAACACACACTCACGAGAGCACTCTTGGAGAAACAGAACTAATATTATTTGACTATTTATTGAACAGCTCACTTCTTGATTTCTGTCCATTCATGATTATGGAGTCCTTTACTATTAATCTTAAGGTCATGCATTCAGCCGTTAATCTTCTTGCCCCTGTTCTTCATGTTTGTTTGCTTGTGGACAAACAAAAGCTTAGGTGTGGGGATGTTTGATAAATATCTAAATGTATGTATTTTTGTATGTATGTTTGCGCATATTTCTCGTATTTTATGGATGAATCGATGCCCTTTTCGGTCTAAATTGGTTCATTTCATGTGTTTAGGTACAAGAAAAGACTAGGTGTGCTCGACAACGCGATCCAAGAAGAAATCAGCACGGAATATGGCATTTTTGAGTCCTGGTACTGTAGCAATAGTGTAGTAGCCTGAAGCATGAAGATTCAAAGAAAATTCTAAGTTTAGGAATCCATACGGACAACCTCACGACCGTGAAGTCAATCGCGAGCAATTCAAAGAGCAGGTTTACTGTAGCAGTTTCAATGTAACAGGGTTTACTTTAGCACTACTATAGCAACTTAACGAAATTTTTAGCCATTTCCAAGACGACCTCATGGCCCATTTATTGACCATGAGGACACCCATAAGCAGCCCCGAAGTCAGCCTTTTAAGCAATTCTTGGGCATTTTTCTTGAGGGAGGAAGCTTTTCTTCTTGGAGCTCATCACCACCATTGATGATCTGAGGTAGAAGGAAACTCCTGAGGGCATTTCCATGGCATATTTAGCGAGAAGAGTGCTATTTGGAGCAAGATTTACTCCTAGAGCTTGTTTGGAGAAGGTTGAAGATGATGGGAAGCCACCCCTTAGAGTGGCGTTCTTAGAAGTTTTTCCGGCCTTCATCTTTAAGGAAGTCTTTCTTATGGTTTCTATGGTTGTTTGCATGATTTCTTTGATGCATTTGTTGACTATGAATAACTAAACCCCAAGGTCTTCGAATGTTGGTGAACCTTGGGGGTGAACTTGTGATGTTTGGATGATTTGTCTTAATTAATGCGTGTTGGCTTACTTGTGATCCATGTTTGGTGTATGTGAATGCTTTGGTATGTATAAGAACTCTATGTATCAATTCTTAGGAAATACTAGGTTGCATGGCCATTGTCCTAGTCTTAGACTCACCAAACTTGGAAGGGAAATATGTATAAATACACCGTAACCATAAGGTATTTGTACCCCTCCAATTCTAGGGTGAAGCACTAGGTTGTGTTTCAACCCTAGCTTGAGAAAACCACTTCTCACATTGCAATCATAGAAGGAATTGGGCGGAAGAGATTCCGTATCCAATACTTGTATTGGATTAGGGACCAATTGCCGTGACCATCGGGTAGGCTTAAACTAGGGTTTTCTCGGTCCAAATAACCACTTGCATATTAAGGTTGTCATCCTTCGCACATTATTAGCCCCCAAGGGGACCCTCATCCGTTACCACTTCTCTGCCTTGATTTTCCCCTTCGTATTTGCCTTCATTATCTGCATGTTATTTATATTCATAGATTACTCATATTTCTCTCTATCAATCGAGTGTGTAGGTTAAACAACATTGTGATAAGGAAGTAAGAGTAGATTCTCGGGCCCTTGGGAATATGACCCCCTCGTGCTTACGCGAGGGGTATAACTTGATGACCCGTATACTTGCGGGATTACACGATCGTACATCAAAAGAAAAGAGACAAATCTCTAGCACTTAAGGGTGATTTCAAAGGGGATTCAAATCAGTATTCAAGGGGATTAAAGACCATAGCCGTTAAGCCCACCTTGATGGCATGTGTGGAAGCTTTCCTAGGGCTTCTCCGATGATCTTTTATCGGCATGATTGAGAAGGGTATTTCATGGCCTTCATATTTCCTCTTATTATCTGTATCTTGGATGCTTTCACTCCATTAATTGAGGGCTAACTTATAGATGTTTGAGCATAGTTGAATTTTAGGGTTTATGCTTTTAACATTGGTTGTTGGATCTTTGATGCTTTAATTATTTTCTTAATTGCAATCATTTCTATTTGAATCAAATTACTTGTTTGAATGCTTGGTTGCTAATGAGGCGAAAGCCCTAGTTATCAGGTTTGGTGTGCTATGTGGTGAGAAGAAATTCCCACCTAGCATAGACATGCCGAAATTCAAGAAAATAGTGAGTACACCTTTAGTTAGTGTACTTTAGAGACTTCGTCTTCCGTAATTCTTTTGACTGGGTTAGCGATAATCTCCGTGCTCTTTGAAATCATGTGTAGTGGATTTTAGGAGAAATCGCATCTCTATTGTGTATTCAGATTAGGGATAATCTTTCTCTTTACGGGGGAGATTATCTACTTAAGTGATTATTATTAGAGCACAGTAAGGTTTCATAGAGTGTTAATACAATTGTGTCGATGTCTGTATCAGCTTTGCATCTATTCAGTAACTCTTTACTTGAGAAATTAGGGTCTAGTATAATTTTGAAAGTCTCTCAGTTTAAATAGAATAGCATGTATAAACAACTATATCCTACACTTTGAACACTAGAGGGATGCTACACCCTTACATCATTTTCTTCCTTGACTTCTCTCCTATTATTTTCCATATTTTCTTATCTTTGCTTGTTTTTATTCACACACACATAATATTCAATTACTTAGGTTATTTTTCTAGTTTAGGGTTACCACTAGTATTCACTTTCTTCCATGTAGACTGATACTCTGCTTTATGCACACTTTATTATACGAACGACACGTACACTTGCATCACAATCAACCCCTATATCACACACAGGGTACTACTTCACGACCGCGTGTACTTGCAAGAAGTTAATCACCTATGCAAATTCAATCACATTAATAAGATCCTTCTAGGAATTCATAGTGCATGATTTCTATAACATTTGATACTATTAGGCCCGGAGGGGTAGTAGTGTGATAAGTTTTTGCTCAACCTCTCATGTAATCTAAGCACATACACTTAATATAAAATCAAACATGTAAGAGAAAGGAGACACTCGAATTGGTTTACATAGTTCAGCACGACCTACCTAGATTTGGGGCCAAGCATGGAGAGAATAATCCACTAAAAAAGGAAAAGAAAGAAGAGTTCAACACTCACTTTCACTTACACAATGACAAAGAATAACTCTCTCTAGATTGCCCGATACCATTTTCCTCAACCCACACACTTGGGTCTCTCACTCATAGCACATCCTAAATCTCATAGCATAGTCTCTTATATAGACATTTCTACATCCCAAATATAGCGCAGCCTCATTTAGAATCTCCGCGGCTTCCTAACTTAGACACCTTCCAAAGTTAAGTGTTGAAACTCCTATTATAACCGAACTTACACCAAGGCACACTTACTAATCCTGACAGAGTTCTAGTTTCCATTACAACATGACCTTGCGATGCCTCAATCCTCCCAACTGTGCCTATCCAAGTTGATGCAATCAACTTCTGCTGACCTCTCACTGCCAACAACTAGCTTGCCTCCTCATTTCATTTCAGTAGGTTCCTCTCCTGAGAGTCAAAATATTCTTAAAGATGGTCCTTAAAGATGTTCAAAATCTTCTTTCCAAACTTGATCTCCATTCATCCAAGTTTGGTCTTCACGATCTTCAAACATGATCTTCATTCATCCAAGTTTGGTTTCCAATATTCTTATTACTAAACTTGATCTCCTTTCATGCAAATTTAGCTCTTTAATACCTTTCAAGCATGGTCTTTAATCATCTAAGCTTGGGTGCACTATCCAAAGATAGCTTGTGTCCTTGTTTAGAATAGCTTGAGTTCAAATAGCTTCGCCTATAAATAGCCTTGTGTTTTCAAGTAGCTCTGCCATAATTAGCTTTAGATCCTTTCTTCGAGTTGAATTGCTAATTATGGAATCTTCACATATAGTTTGGTGTTGCGTTTCTTAGTTTGTTCCTTCAATCAAACTTAACACCAAACTAAAGATTTCCAAATCTTGGCCTCTAAGTAATAAATCTCTCATGAGAAGTTGAGTTATCAAAGATAGATTATATCATCTTGGATCTTACTAAAGATAGATTAAATCATAACTTTAGATTTTCTCTTCATTGTTTGTTCTTCAAGAGAAATCCTTTCACCTTGATGTTCATTGTCAAAAATAGTGTCTCTAATAATAGTCTTCATGTCTTCATTATCTGCCACCTCATCTAATTGCCACTTCACTGTGCCATGTCACTAGGCTTTCCACATCATCGATTTTTCCCCATCATCTTCTACACATGTTAAATAATACCAATTAAAGAGCCCCAGCTTTAACAGATACCACGGAACATCTACCTTCATGTAAATAGTTGTAATTTTCAGCCAATGTGAATCTGCAATGTCATAATAATCAAATAATTGCTTAACTTAATTTGAATATACATAGTGGCAGTGATAATCCTAATTTGATAGCCACAGCGTGCTGGGAATCAGAAGATTGATGTTGTGGTAAAGTACTGGAGAAACTCTGAGTCTGATGATTTGCAATGTATTTTGTGATTCTTGGGAGTGCTTGTTCCATATTTTTCATTTGTTCATCTCTTTAAGTCATGCCTATTAATAATGTCTGCAATTGTTTAATATTGGTGGATAGATCTTTCAATACACCAAAAGAGGGCTTTTGAGGCGGTTTTAACCACCCATAGAGGTATAGCGTTGATTTTTTCACACGCTTCTAAACCGCCTTGTATCAAGCCGGCTATACACTTTAGAGCTAATTTGTACTAACCGTTAGGGTAAGTTTCATCTACGGAGGTGATTTTTAATAACAAGGATAAAGGCGGTTTTAACCACCTCTAAGAATTATAAGTGGTAGAGGACGTTATAACCACCTCTATAGCTAGTGAGTCTTCATCACTCTTCAATAGTTTTAGAGGGGGTTATAACCACCTCTATAGCTAATAATTTCTTATCCATCTCCAATGGTCTTAGAGGTGCTTATAACCGCCTCTATAGTTAATAATTGTTTATCCTCTTTCAATAGTGTTTGAGATGGTTATAACCGTCTCTATAGTGAATAATTTTTATTGTCCTACAAAAGTTTTAAAGGTGGTTATAACCGTCTCTATAACTAATAATTTCTTACATGTTCATACTTTTAGAGTCAGTTAAAACTACATCTAAACTCTTTCATTAATTAAATTGAATTTTAATTTATTTTCTTGCTGATAATATATAAATTTATTTAATCTGTTAATCGAAAACAATGAATCTTTCAATGCATTCTAAAGTATACTAAATTCAACTTCATTAACTTTTATTGACAAGTAATGAACTTAAATGCAATGTATTTTGATTAATAACAAAAAGTAAAGAGTTTTACAATGTTTGTTTACTTTCATTGCAAAATATTTTTTGGTTTAATCACACAAAGTAAAAAAGCTTCGTGTATCCTCTTCATCTTCAACCCTATCACTATTTAACCATGAATTCTCCTACAAAAGTAAACAAACATTATCAAATAAAGAGCTATAATTGTAACAAAAATCAAATAAAAAACTATTAAATGCTAAATTATTAAATCATTGATTGAATTTGTTAAGTTATATGTTCAAGCCAAGTAAGTATTAAGATATAAACATAGCCAATGGTTAAGATCACTCATTGATTTTTTTTCAGAAATGTGCATGCAAAATTAGTGCCAAAGAAAAGTTACTGGTAAAAAATGAAATTAAAATAGCATCTAGAACAAATTTACAATATAATCATATCAACATAAGTCTTATGGTATTGTTTGTAATTCTAATCTTTTAAAGAAGTGTTGTTGAGCTTTCTTTCTTTCTACCATGGCAAGCATAAAGTTTTCTATGGAGGTTATGAACGAAAAAAAAAATTACTATGATTACCATGCTTCCAGACAATCTCTTTGATATTAAATTTTATCAAGGAAATCAAACAAAAAACAATGAGACATCGTCAAAACAGGTAATTTTTTATTCCAACCATTTCAAGGCCTTCCAAACAAACCATTCCATAGTCTTCAATGCAAGCATACAACCATATTACATCAATCTATATCCAAATTTTAGTCAATCTCTACCATACATATATCAACACAAGCAAATTCCCCACAACCAGAAAGAAAAATAATTATATGGCATTATCCAAGTTCAATTGAACAATGAAGCGATATCGTCTAATTAACATTAAATCAACAAATGCTCATGCAGTACTCAATGGGCACGCTCCCTATGTAGTAGATACTTGTAAAGCAACACGCATGAGATTCAAGTAAATCATAATGAATAAAAGCACCAGGATCACAGTCTTCGTACCAACAAAATCTTTAACTTTTTTCCAGTAGCGGCCAAACCTTAAACGGCAACAGAGAGCAACCATAACCATTAAACAAATGATATGCAACTTCAACCATAACCATTAACAGCAAATTCATATTTGAATAATTTAAAAAGAGTGGAAATAAAATCAAACAAATGATATGCAACTAGAACAAAGGCATAAAATAAAAAAGAACATATTGAAAAAAAAACAGAAAATTGGCTGTAAATCTAGCTTTAAAATTGGTTGCTATGTTTGGTGATGTTAGTGATGAAGATAGCTATTGAAAAATCACTAATTGAATTAGTTGACCAATAAATATCCAATGTTTCCTCTGTATATAACAACAGTGTCTCTAGGGTTAGACATTTAGCCGAACTTGTTCCTTTCCTTCTTCTTATGTTGCAGCTCCATGTGTGTGTGTATTTATACATGCATAGGAAATATAAATAAATTATAAATTCTCTGAAAATGAAATATGTGTTTATTTGAACATTGAACTTTGAACTTTGAAGCTTATGCTGCTAGAGACTATATGAAGAAAACCAGAATATGTTGCTGGAGACTAATTTCTTGGTATTTCTCTTTATCTCTATGTAATCTTTTTATTGTAACTGTTGCTAAAAAGGATGCAAAAAATATCTTGGTTAAAATAGTTGAGGAACCTCATATAATAAACTGTTGAAATTAGTCAAATAATTCTATGGATCTAGTATTTATTTTTCCCAATTTTGTTGTCTAATCTGATTAATGGCTTATTGTTATGCTGAATGCAGAGCACGTGTTCCATTTAGTATGTAGAATTTTCTCAAATTTTCAGGTGTTTTGCAAGTTTGAATGCAATATAGATAACACTCTTTATTCCTTTTTTTGATCTACTTTTTAAGAGAATTTATGCTAAAAAGAGAATGATATGGGATGAACCTGCAAATTGCTAGTTTGTGTTTATAAGTCTTAGAAGTAAGGAATGCTGCATTTCTCTTGTTGAATGCAGTTGGAATCATAATAAACTAGCATGAATGATGTAGATGTAAGTGAAAAAATTCAAACAATATCATCAAATCTCTTACTTTGGATTAAAACAGGTATGATTCCTGATGGAGAAATACTTGTATTTGGAGTCTTACAGTCTACAGTGTCACATACTCTTTGGAAAGTATTCTTGGATGCCGAAGGAATTTCATCAAACATATTTTATTGAATATTTGGTATTTGTTTATGAAATATGTCTCTAAATCAATGACATACCCCTTGCGAGTGTGTACCGCAAGTGCAAAGGTTGTCACAGTAATAAAGTTACCCTGGTGAGTGGGTAGTCGTATCCACAGGGAATAGGGACTTAAGACATGAGATTTCACTATTTAGTAAGCGGTGTACGGTGAGTGTGAAGAGAATCAATGAGTGTAATAGTAACAAACACTAAAAGAGAAGTGTGGTAGGTAAGAGAGTGCAAGCAAAAGCAAATAGAGAAGGACAATCAATGAGTAAAGTTGGATACCCGGACAACCTACCCGTAGGACTTATGCTTCTAGTACAAGACAATGCTATTATACTCTCCTATTGATGTTAATTGAGTCGAGGAAATCTTTAAACACATGGTCCCAAACCTAAGGTCAACCGTGACTAACCCTGACACTATGCCCCGGCATTAGGTTTCACTACGACCCTTGACTCTTGTTGACCTGTCAACTAAGCCCTAGGGGAGTCTATCTTCCTAAGCCTCACACTGCGTGGGATTGCTTTGAGTTCTAGGAATTCCTAGTGATAAACCCTGTTCCTATGTATAGCTCTAACCTTTTGGTCCAGGTGAAAAAACCCCAGTCTAAATTAAGCCCCAGCACTAAGATTCACTTCAACCCTTCACTCAGTTGCTCGCGCAATTGAGCCCCAGGGGAGTTTATCTCCTAGCACTTCAGTCTATCGTGACCGCTAAGAAATCATGGAACATGGAGGTAGGGAGAATCACACCGGAGGGGAAAGGGGATGTTCCGCTACCTCACGACTCACCCTCTCAACCCTCTTCAATCCTAAGTAGTCTAACCCTATAGGAGTTGTCACACCTCCAAAGGATAACCTAGATTACTCTCAACATTAGTGTCACGGCTAAAGGAAAATAATTACAAGATGCAATTAAGATTGAAACTCAATTTTATTCATCAATAATGGAAAAGCATAATAACAATGTCAAAGAAACATAATAATGCTAGGGTTTACAAGTCCGAATACCCACAAGGGGTTTAGCTCCTCATGGATTTATACAAATCCATCAAAATATAAAAAGGAATACAAATTGAAAGCATAGATGAAAACCCCCTTGCATATGGTGTGGTCGTGGTCTTGACGATGCCGATGACGCGCTCCAATCCTCCACAAAGTCCTCTCCGAAATCCTAGCCGCAACCCTCTCGAAGTTGGGAGAAAAGAATGGCAAAAAGATCTTCAAAAAGTCTCCAAAACGGGCTTTTATAATGTTGAGTCACGTCTTTAATTCGGCTGAATCAGGATTTCACACGGCCGTGGGGAAATTCCACACGCCCATGTCGAGTTGCTGGAATGCTGATTTTCTGCAGACAGTGAACAGTACTTGCTACAGTATTTTCCTACAGTACCTTTCATAACACTCCCAAATTCACTGTTCTTCATCAAGGCCATTGAATTGGGCACACAATCAATGGTAGATCGTGTCGATTGCTTCAAATCTCCTAATTGGTGAAGTTCTCCTATGCTAACACAAGCTAGACTTGTTGTGAATGTGATTGCCTTTGTGCCTCTCCAAAGGAGGTTGGCACACACCCACAACTCTAGGCTCGTGCCTTGTTCCTTGCTTGGTCCGAAAACTCCCAAACAACGGTGAACACGATCCAACTTTGTTCCTTTTCTTCAAATTAGCTCCACAAACCTACAATGCACAAAAGCACACAAATGCACATAATTAAGCAATAAAATCTGATAAAAGAGATACTCATTGTAAGATAATAACGCTTCGCGGTACTATAACACAAGCACTTATCAATCAAGTCATGATGATAAATTATAAATAATGAAATCTCTAACTGATGACTGAAAATGCCTCTGAGATCATCATGCAAAGACTACAAGTGAGCATCAACGGAACTATGAAGAATTCTAATCCTTTAATTTATATAGATTTGGCACATTCTCCATATCCTTGTCTAGTTACTTAAATTTATTGCAACCCTTACTGCATAAACTACTCCTGATTGGCAAGCTCTTAGTCAGAAATATTGTTACTTCTAATGTTTTTTTTTCATCCTAAATTCTTCTACAAATGTTATGCTTCTTGATAGTAAACTCAGAAAACATGTTGATACTACACAACAACAACCTAATTTAACTTTTTTTCTCTACAATGAAGCAAGAAATCTCACAACTAATCTTTGAATACTTAATTTTTGTCACCATTACTTGTTGATACGGCTTGGCATCTAATTAGCATGTATATGTCACCATAGTTGATCATTGGTTTGAATAGTTTGCAAATTCTTCAGTAACTTAGTTACTTGGGGTTTTAATCAAGGCATATAAGATCACTGATTTTCATTAGTATTATATACCATTTCTCATTGATAATGTAGAGCATGAAACATTAAACAAATTAGTTGCTTGAATTAATCTCACAATGTTTGTAACAACATTGTTATGACCTGCATTCACTCCAGTAACTATGACACCATCATAGCAACATTGTTATACCCGCGTTCACTCAAAAGTAACTATGAGACCATTACAGCAAACCTTTTCTAATGCATCTTAGGTTCAAAAGTAACTATGGCACCTTTCGATTTTACCTAGAAGAAGGTTCAGATTTTAATAGTGATATTCACTCTCTGAAATTTCTTCTTTTAATTCTTAATTGGTTTTAAATGTTAGGCCTGTGAACAAATTTTTAGTCAATGATGTGATCACAGGGATTGGTACGGACTATACTAGATTGGAATTAATTGGCAAAGAATTTAAATATTTACTGCTCATACAAAACAATTTCTATGCCCAGCTCAAAATGTCTCGCAGCTTACCTCTCCACTGGGAAATAGGAAAATGGGCTATGCTTCTTAGCATGCAATAAATAATGAAATGCAAATAATATGAAATAAGATAACTAGGCTTACCAGCCACTGGCCTTGGAGAAATAGTCAATGTCTAGAGACACAGCAAGAGCAACAGTCACAGGTCTTTCAATCAAAGGCAAAGGTTAGGCAACTTCTAATTATGGGATCTAAAAGAAGAATCAAGAACATTGTTTCAAAAATGATATGTAATTAAACATGGTTAAAACTATATTTTAAGAGTAAAATCGAAAGTGCTTATGCCAAGGTCTGGCCAAATGGTGGGCTTGAACAAGGGTTGCCAAAGTAGATCACATATTGTCTAGCATTAGTTAAAAGCTGCACATGCAATCAAAATAAATTATTAGTTTTTAAGGTTTTGAAGGAACGATTAATCTATCAAAAGCAGGTGTAACAAGACCTAGTTCTAGAGAAGTTATTTGAAGAAAATTACATTTAACATCTGATAAGTGCTCATGTATAATTAATACGATGTATTCTTTTCTTACATTGAGCATTACTTTTCTCATATTTTATCTTTAATTAGTGTGTGTTTGTGTTCTTTTGTGCATGTAGGATTGTGGAGAAGAGTTAGAGAAAAAAGAGCAAAATTAGGTCATGTCCGCGTGTGTTGAGGAGTTTCTTGGAGCAAGCAAGGATCAAGGAACAGGTTCTAGACTTGTGGGTGTGTGCAACATTCAATGTGGTCAAATTGTTCTATAATTTGGAGCAGTACAAAGGTAGTCACACTCATAAAGTTTAACCCATATAACATTGAAGAGCTTCTTCAATAAGGAGAAAAGAATAAATGACATGATCTACCGTTAGTTGTGTGCCCAACTTAACGGCCTCGATGAAGAAAATGAAGTCGGGAACAACATGGGTGTGAGCACTGTAGCAGTTTACCATAGCAAATCACTGTAATAGTTTACTGTTCACTACACGCCAAAAATCAATCTCCAGAAAATCCACACGGGTGTGCGAAAATTCCACACGGCTATGTGGATGCCTGATTTCAACCCTTTAAATACAACGACTTCAGATTTATTTGGGGACTTTTTGACCTATTTTTTCGCCGAACTTCGGGAAAGCTAGTGGCTAGGGTTCAAAGAGGATTTTGTGTGGTTTTGGAGGGAATCTACGGCATCGACATCGATGTCTTTTAGAAGATAGCTATTGGGGAAGCTTTCGTCGGCATCGATTCGGCAAGGTGTGCCCTATGCTTGACAAGGGACTTGGTGGAGAAGACAAAGCGGCTTCACACGACCATCATCACGCATCACAAGGGGGTTTTATTCATGTTTTCTATGCTTTTTATTAGAAATACTTTGATGATTTTGTATAGCTCCATGGAAAGCTAAAACCCTAGTGGGTATTCGGACTTATAAACCCTAGGCTGACATTGTTTCTATGACTTTTATTATGCTTTCTTAATTGTTCTTTTAATTGAGTTCCAATATTGAATGATAATTGCATTAATTTTTTCTTAGCTGTGACACTAGGGTTGAGAGTCATCTAGGTTATCCTTGGAAGGTGTGACAACTTCTATAGGATTAGACTACACAAGATTGGAGGTGGTCGAGAGGTAGCGAAACGTCCCATTTCCCCTTCGGTGTGATTTTCCCTACCTCCACATTCCAAGAGTTCTTTGCAGTCAAATTAGAGTGAAGTGCTAGGAAATGAACTCCCCTGGGGCTTAGTTGCGCAAGCAACAGAGTGAAGGGTTGTAGTGAATCCTAGTGCTAGGGCTTAACTGAGACTAGGGTTCTTTCGTCTGGACCAAAGGGTTAGAACTATACTTAGGGACAGGGTCTGGGTCTATCACTTAGAACCCCTAGAACCTTAAGCAGTTCCACATAGTGTGAGGCTATAGGAGATGGACTCCCCTAGGGCTTAGTTGAGTGATCAGCAGAGTGAAGTGTTGTAGTGAATTTTAGTGCCGGAGCATAGTATTGGATCTAGTCACAGTTGGCCTTAGGTTTGGGACCGTGTATATTTGGAATTCCATGACTCATTAGACATCAATTAGAAGGTATAATTCTAGTCTTGCACTAGAAACATTGGTCCTAGGGAGAGCATTGTCCGGGTACCCCATATTTGCATTGATTGTTTCCTCCTTACTCTTTGCTTGCACTCTTCTTTCTTTCATATTTCTCTTTCTCTTATTGCACACACATTGCTTTCACTCACCACCATTATTTCACACTAGCTAAGTAGCAACTTCTCTTGTCTTGAATCAATACTTCCTATGGATTCGACTACCCACTCACCAGGGTATTATTACTGCGACGACCCATGCACTTGCAGAGCACTCGCAAAGGATGTGTCAGCATCTGCTAAAGGTTGTCAAGCCCAAAAAGAGTCTTTAAAATATGCAAAAAAGTGAAACTTTTGTTTCACAACTAGAGATGCATTACCTACTCATTCAAATTTTTTTTCCTAACATAATATTGGAACAAAGTGTAACTAAATAAACATACATCCATCAAGAGGGAAGTGGAAAAATATTATGTTAGGAAAAAAAAATTTTAGTTAAGTTGCATTATTATAACAACTCATAGTACATGCCCAAAACCTTCATTAAGCTTAAGCTTTGGTGCTTGAAAACCTCCTTTGCTTGCACACTTGCTTCTCTTATATGGTAACATAGTATATATATATATATATATATGAATGTTGTTACTTTCCTTTCAACTATACCCATTAATAGAAATTTTGACCACATGGTACTGAGGAAAAAAATAACAAATGGGATCATTAAGACCCCCATTCAAGAGGCAAGCCTTTAACAAAAGTGGAATTTTGCTAAAAAAATAATCTTACTATCTCCAGATTGCTTGTCTCTATCAACATTCAAATGGACCTGACCCATGCTGTAAACACATAAACACAACCTTAGAGATAAGTGCCTGAATAGATTAGATACATTAATTGAAGAGATAAAAACAATTATATAGTTGTAAGGACTATCATTAGGTTTGATAGTAAAGCAAAGAGAGTGTGATATTGAGTTAATATTGTTGAATAATAAAGGACAACAAAAAGGTTTCTCGATTGTTCTAGCTCTAATCCTCCAGTATCAAAATTTTTTCCTAGACCAATTTAAAGCAAGGTATGATAATATATAAAATGGAAGACCACTCTCATCAAGTGTTCTGAAACAAAATTAAATGTTATCATTGACATAAATATCATCAAAATTAGATGTTAATTGATTTGCATTTACGCATTGGTCACTGTTTTTGGAATTCTTTAGAAGAAATTATTCTGTTTTTTCATGTAAATTTTCAATAAATCTTCATGACTTCATGACTTAATGACTTTTGAATTTATAAGTGTGTCTGCAAAATCATGGGCTAAAAAACTGGGGAGTTGGTAATTTTTGGGATCTATACAAATTGATGGAACTAAATATTTCAGTGATAATCTTTGAGGAGTTTGTTTGCAAATATTCATGTAGTTCATATACTAATTTCTAAATGAAATGGGATTTTCTGACTAATTATTCATTTGGAGTTATGGCTTACGCAATCTAATAAAGTGAGGAAGAATTTGTTACCAAAAATGAAGTTTTCAAGGGTTTAAAATTGTAAATGAAAGGGTTAGTGATTTATTAGAGAAAATGTAATGTACAGCTATGTTCTCAGAGGAAGACAATAAAATGTATATTTCTTATCGAAGCCAAGTGAATTTCATTAGGTATTTTACTAATTATTAAGGCATTATCTATTCTTACATACTATCACTGATAAGTGCTTGAGTAAACGTATTTTTTTTTATATGTTTTACATGCATTGAGCATCATTTTTATCATGTTTTATGTCTCATAAATTGTATTTGGTGTTTCTTTGTGCAAATAGGTTGTAAAGGCCTTGAGAGAAGAAAAGGAAGCAAAGATAGGTTATGAAGGCACAATTTGGGAGTTTTTGTGCAACATAAAGATCAAGACACAAGAGGAGCTCATACACATGGGGATGTGTGCCAACTTTCAAGAGAATTCAAGCAAGAATGCGAGTTGGAAGAACAAAAAAGCAATGACACTCCCATGTCCCGACTTGTGTGAAGAATTCAAGAACCTTCCAAATGATGATTAAACGATGAAAAATCTCAACCTACCACGTAGATGCGTGCCCGTTCATGTGGCCTCAAGAGAAGAGTGTTGGAGTCTTGTTTAAAAAGAGCATTATAGCAAATCACTGTAATAGTACTGTAGCAAACCATTGTTCATGCGGCACGGTGAAATTTCCACTCAGTCTTGTGGCCAGTTCTGCAGCCCACACGGGCACGTGGAGGCTCACATGGTCGCGTGGAGGCACGTGACAAACATGAGCTTTTAAGTATAAATAGCCCTTTTGCCCCATTCTTTGAAGATTTTTTTTATGGCTTTTGAAAGGCAAAGCGGCTAGGGTTTGGAGATGAGGTCTTTAGTGAATTTGGGGGACCTTCTTTACCAACTTTGATAGATTCTTTCTTCGTCATAGCATCAAGGGAGTCATCGGCGACCTAGCTTTAGAGAGGAATCCTTCAAGGCATTGAGTGACCCATCAAGACCATCATCACGAATTCAAGGGGTTTTATTCAATGGTTTTCATTGATTTACATTGCATTATTTGTTTTTTAATTTGCCCCATGGAGGGCTAAACCCTAGTAGGTATTTGGGCATGTGAACCCTAGGATCTAATTCTTGTATTGATTTACTTTGTGTTTTCAATTGAATCCCAGTTTAATTGAGTTTCAATCTTGCTTTCTTATTATGTGCTTGCCTTGTTGATCTTATGGTTGATTGGTACGCATAATATGTTTGCCTTAGCGAGTGAGAGGTCTACATTAGGGTTATAAATTTAAGATTGAAGAGGGTTGAGAAGGTGAGTCATGAGATAGTGGAGTATCCTCTTTCCCTTCTGATTTGTACATTCTATCTCCGTATTCCCTAGGCTTTATACAACCATATTTGGTGCAAGGCGTGAGATTAAGAGATTTCTTTGTGGGGACCTTGTAGGGGGTTAGGGATTTTTCACCTATAAGTAGGGTTAGATCAATCCTTAGGAATCGAATGTACCCTTAAGAATCCCTAGAGTCTATTGCGGTCATATGTGGTATGAGGTGTTGAGATTGAGCAATTTCTCCACAAGGACCTTGTAGGGCACTAGTATCGGCGATTTGGAGGCAGAGACCGATTATTCTTGGATTTTCTTAACTTGATTAACTCGGTTTAGAAACATTTGGTAAATCTTGCACTTAATGATAGATCCTAAGGGGAGCATTGCCCAGGTACCTTATCTTCATTGAATGAGACTTCCCTCATTTCTACTATTCTTTGCTTGCTTGTGACATTAATATTCTTATAATTTAGTTCATTTCACCATATTCTTGATTCCAACAAGATTGCTAAGTAGTTACTACTAATACTCCCGCTCCCTCTGGATTCGACTACCTGAATCATTGGGTACTTTATTACTTCGACACCCATGCACTTGCAGTACACGCATGCAAGAGGCGTGTCAAGTTTTAGGCATCATTACCTGGGAACAGGATATTAGGAATGTTAGGACTTTGTTACGTTAGTCATTCACCTCTTTTCATTTTTTTTCTACTTCATATTTATTTCTTTCGTCATTCTCATTTTCTCTTTTGTCTCTTATATCTCTTGGTGAATAGCTAGTTTTTCTTCCATTTCAAGACCATGTTTAATGAAGTATCGATTATCTAAATGTTGAAGGAAATGATGGTATTTAATAAGAAAAAGATAGAACAACTTGTAGCATGTCTTGATCAAAGTGAGCAACATGAGAAAATTTTGAGTTTGAGGACAGCTGAACTGCAGAGACAGATGAGGAGTTTGGAATGCACTGTGAAGGAGCTGAATTATCAAGTTTGTTGGATCATTTTAAAAAATCTGCATTTTTCTCTCTTAGAAATAGAGTAGAATGTAAGTCGAAAGAAATTTCAAAATCTTTCTTAATGGCATTTGCAACAAAGTGTGTTGCATCTAAATCTGAATCAGATGCAAAGGATGAATCCATAGCTTGTGTCGAATCGATTTTGTCAATTGAAGTGTATGGTTTGGATGTTCAAGTGGGTAATGTGGATGGTTTGGATGTGTTCAAGGTGGAGAAATCAGAATAAGAGGTACTTACAGGTGAAATAGAAGACACCTTCAAGGGGTTTGAGGAAATCGAGCAGAAACAAGCAAATTGGCTACGACCTTCAATGGTAGAACCTCTTGAATTAGAGCTGAAAACACTACCGAAACACTTAGAGTATGCTTTTATAGCCGACGGATCAAAGTTGCCAGTTATTATTGTTTCAAGCCTCTCTACTAAGCAAAAAAAAAAAAAAAAATAGTTGGTCGCTATATTGAAGTTGCATAAAATAGCTATAGCCTGGAAAATTTCAGATATTAAAGGAATCAACTCATATTTTTGCATTCATAAGATTCTAATGGAAGATAATTACAAAACTGTGATTTAACCTTAATGAAGATTAAATCCAAACATGAATGAGGTGGTGAAAGCAGTGGTAGTGAAACTTCTCGATGCTGAAATTATTTACCCCATCTCAGATAGTGCTTGGGTGAGCCCAACACAAGTGGTACCTAAAAAGGGTGGTATGACAGTGGTAAAGAATGAGCAAAATGAACTAATTCCTACAAGGATGGTGACAGGATGGCGTGTTTGTATTGACTATTGGAAATTAAATGATGCTACAAAGAAGGACCATTTTCCATTACCAATCATTAATCAAATGTTGGAACACCTAGCTAGCCACAAGTTCTATTGTTTTCTAGATGGTATGTTGGGGTTTTCCATATTCTAATCACCCCAAAGTTCAGAAAAAACAACTTTCACTTGTCCCTTTGGTACTTTCGTATATAGAAGAATGTCGTTCGGACTTTGCAATGCATCAGCTATCTTCCAAAGATGTATGACAGCCATTTTTGATGACTTGCTAGAGGATGTAATGGAGATTTTCATGGATGATTTTTTGAAGTTTGGGAATTCTTTTGAGACATGCTTGAAGAACCTTAAGAAAGTGCTTATACGGTGTGAAGAAACCAATTTTGTTTTAAATTGGGAGAAGTGTCACTTCATGGTTCAAGAGGAGATTGTCCTTGGTCACAAAATTTCTAGCCAAGGGATTGAGGATGATCGGGCTTCTATTGCTGATTCATCAAAGACTTCTCTAAGATAACTCAACCATTAACCAAGTTGTTGGAAAAAGATGCCTCTTTTGAATTTAATGAGGATTGCTTACTTGTTTTCAACTTGTTAAAAGAAAAACTCACACAAGCACCTATCCTTATCTTACCATATTAGAGTCTTCCTTTTGAGCTTATGTGTGATGCTAGTGATTTTGCCTTGGAGACTGTTTTGGGGCAAAGGAAAGATAAGCACTTTCAACCAATTTATTATGCAAGCAAGACCTTGGCAAGTGCCCAAGAGAACTACACCACCAATGAAAAAGAACTGCTGGTTGTGGTATTTGCATTTGACAAATTCAGATCATACCTTATTTTGTCATAAGTAGTTGTCTTCACAGACCATTCAGCACTACTTTATCTAATGAACAAATCTGATGCCAAGCCAAGGTTGATTCATTGGATATTATTGCTGCAAGAATTTGATGTTGAAATTAAAGATAAGAGAGGGGCAGAAAATGTGGTTGCAAATCATCTTTCTTGCCTTGAAGGTTTGGAAAAAGACAGATCATGGAAAACAGAAATTAATGATTCATTTCCGGAGGAACACTTGCATAGTATGCAGGAAATCTCATAATTGGAATCTCCATGGTTCGCTAACTTTGCAAACAACCTCTCAAGGAGAGTCCTTCCTAAGGAACTCACGTTCTAACAAAAGAAGAAGTTCTTCGCTGATTTGAAGCATTTCTCTTGGGAAGATCCATATCTTTTCCGAATGTGTGCAGACCACATAGTAAGAAGATGTGTTTCACGAGAAGAAGGATGGGACATTCTAGCTCATTGCTATTCAGGGCCAATTGGGGAACATTATGATTCAAATAGGATAGCTAAAAAAGTTTTGGCTGCAAGTTTTTATTGGCCAACTCTATATCAGGATGCTCGTTAATTTGTTCAAAGTTGTCATAAATGTTAACGAGCAGGAAATCTCTCTAGGCATGATGAGATGCCACAGAATCCAATTCAGTTTTATGAGGTTTTTATGTTTGGGCATTGACTTCATGAGGCCATTTCCTAATTCCCAATGGGAATCACTACATCCTAGTCATCGTGGATTATGTGTCCAAGTGGGTTGAGGCTTAAGCTCTCCCCACAAACGACACTAGAACTCTAGTAAAATTCCTCAAGAAGTTGTTCACTTGTTTTGGGAGCCCTAGGATCATAATAAGTGATAGAGGGACTCATTTTTGCAACTCCCAACTTGAGAAAATTCTAAAAAAAATATGGTGTAAATCATCGCTTGGCTACTTCGTATCATCCACAAATAAGTGGGAAATTTGAAGTAACCAACTGGGAACTAAAAAAAATTTTATCAAAATTGGTGGAGCATAATTGGAAAGATTGGTCGAAAAGGTTAGATGACACATTGTGGGCATATTAGACAGCTTACAAGACTCCCGTAGGAACTACGCCTTGTAATTTGGTATACATGAAGGCATGTCATCTACCGGTGTACCTCGGACATATGGCATATTGGGAAAATTAAGGCGATGAATTTTAGCCTTGTGTTGACTGGGGATCAAAGGAAGCTCTAATTGAATGAACTAGATGAGTGGAGATTGAGGGCCTATGAAAATGCAAGAATCTACAAGGAAAGAATGCATCAATGGCACGACAAGCATATTAAACTTGTGGAAGTTTGGTTTTTTCTACTTCTCTACTTCTCTTTTATTTCATGTCCTTCAATGTTTCTTGTGTGCATGAGTTCCTTGGGTGTCCTCTTGAGTTAGGACCTTAGTTGAAGTCTTTTGGGAGGCAAAAAGAGTGGATAAAAACCCCCAAAAAGGGTGAACCAAGGCCCAAGCCTTGCGGACACTTATTGCGCCTACAATGGGGCTGAATGGTAAGCTTCAAGGCCTATAAAACAACCTGTGAACAAGCCCATGAAGCCTTCTAGAGAGGCCTCATGGCCTCCCTTTTGCCCGTAAGGCAAGCCATGAAGCCTCAAGGGCCTTGGCCTATTTAAGGGCCTTCTTGGAGCTTCAAGGATCTTCTTTGAGCCTCTTTTCCTCTCTGTCTTCCTCCTCCTCTATAACCTCCATTCCTTCTCTCCAAACTCGTCATCTTTGACCTCCAAACAAAGAAAGAATTTGAGATCTTTTTCCTTCTCTCTTGGAAAAAGAAGTTCCTCAGAATCTTGAGAAGCTTAGTGGTAAGTTGGTTTTTCTTCTTCTTCTCCTTCTTCTTTTTCTCCCCTCTCTTCTTGTTGAGTTTTCTTTGTGATTTATGGTGGAAAACCTTGGTTCTTTTTTGGATGTCAAGAATAGAAGAAGTTTGAAGTTGTAAAATCTTGAATTGGTTGAAGATTGAGAGAGACTTTCATCTCTTAGATTAGGGTTACTGTAGCACCAAACTAAGTTGAGTTTCTTTCGTTTTTCTTGTTAGTTTTGAGGGTTGTGAGAGTTTCATTCTTGTTAGATCTTCTTGTTCAAATGCTTATCAAACTCTAGAAGCAATTATTTTCCCATTTTGAGCATTTTTTTCATTCAAGTTGATCAAGTTGTTGATGATGTTTGGTTGTTTGTTTTGGGTTGGTTAATCACTCCTAGAAAGTAAAACTTCAAGAAAGGAAAAGAGCCAATGGAGAAGTAACACCAGAGGGCTATAATTCACCAAGTTTGTGAGTGGGATTTACTGAATTATGGACTATAAATCATGCATATTTTCTAATATTTAAATTGATTGCCTTTGAATGATAAAATCCTTATTGCTAAAAATCTTGATATGTTTTCCATGGGACTTAGAAATCATGTTGATTTAAGATTTTTCTTATTTCATGAATATTTGTAAAGTGTATATATATATATATATATATATATATATATATATATATATATATATATATATATATATATATATATATATATATTGTGGTTTGGAAACCCTATGTTTTGAAAGAGATGTTTCAAATTGTGTATTTTCAAGAGACTTGATGTTCTTGTTATGATGACCGTAAGGTATGTGTAAACCAAATTGAATTTCATTGTGATAAAGCTATATTTGAAATATATTTTCAAAGGATATTTTGTATGATGTTCTTGCTAAAAATGGTTTCATTGAAGATGTTATAATCAAGTTACTCACTCTTGGAGTGAGGATGGTTTATGTGAAGAATTGTAAATTTTACATAAAAATGGTTTTAAGATAAAAGTTATTGAAATGTTTTCTACTATGTTTAGAAATTATGTTGAATTACGATTTAGCTTATTTCAAGAATTTGCCAAAGAGCATGTTACTTATGATTAGAGATCATATATTTTTGTTATTATGTTTCAAAGAGCATGTTTTCATGAAACAGGATATTTTGTTGTGATGCTGAATGAGTTATGCAAAACTAACTTCAAATACATTTTGATGATGTTATACTTTAAGTGTATTTTCAAGGATTATTCTCAAATTGATGTTCCCTTGATCGAAAGAGTTTCATTAAAGATGTTATGATTAGTTTGCTCACTCTTGAAGTGAAAGTTGTATGTGTGAAAATTTTTGACCTCTTGATGAGACTTATAATACCATGTTGGTGTATACACTGAACCATCGGGCTGGATTACTATTTACTAGTTTTGATGGTGACATGGGAGCTGAGCTCTAGTACTTTCCGCAATAAGAAATAGACGCTTTCCACCGGCCGACCTAGTTGAAATGCGTGGAAAACCCATCAAACCAGTTATGCCATTTCAGGTGGGAGTGTAGAATCCTAATTTGGATATTGTTGGGATGTTCGGAGTCACCACATGGCCTTCCCAATGGCCAACACCAAGATACATGCAACTTGGTGGCTCCTGACCTAATCGAGGCCACAGTTAGCAATGGAGGGTTTTTGAGGCTATTTGAAATAGTATCAATTATTTTGATTTGTTGATTTATATATTTCAAAACATTCTGAATTGTGAGCTATTGAAAAGAATTTGTAAACTTTGGATTTCAAATTTGTATGGAATCCTTGATGATTTCAAAGGGTTTTATTTTGCATTTCATTCAGGAAGCTTAATTTGTTATGTTATACTTGTTATTAAAGTATTTTTATTATTGTTGAGAATTGAAACATGTTTTTGTTATTTTATTTTAATTAATTATGTATGAGTTATATTTCTATGTTTAGCCCCCCACTAGATATTCTAATTTTGGAGGCTAATTACTAAGAATCCGATCATTGATTGAGATTTCTTAAATCTCTATTTTATTGAGTTATTGAAAAAAACTGATGTCTTTGGAATTATAATTGGTTTTAAATTGTTTATTTTTTAAATGGTTATTAATGGCGTATGTTAATTAAGCAAACTTAAATTCTTGTTTCATACTCATTACTTATACTATATTGGTTATGGTTGCACTTTTGAATCATTTAATATGTTAGAATTATTAAACCCTGTGTTATGCAAATACTTGGTTTCTGTTTGAGATTATGGAAAGAAAATTATTTTAGTTTTACTACTCATGTTTTCCACAGATGTTGATTCTTGAGTTGTTTCGAAAGGGATGTCTATTTAAGTTACAGCTTGGCTTTGATCAATTGTTATTGTAAGATACTTTTACTGGCATACTTTGTTCTTTATGAATTTGAGTGTTACTCTACGGTTGCTATTTTCTTTATTTTGGACTTTTAAAATAGTTTATTGTTATATTGCTTATATTTATTTTTGACATATATGATTTTATAGTTCCATGCAATTACCCTCATTGAGTAATTAAGTTACTCAGCCCCTTTCCTCTGCGTAGGTGTTAGTTCAGCACAGCAGTCTTGACGGAAGTCTGGTTCAATGAAATTATTTTAAGTTTGTGAATGTATGTTCCAGCCTTTGGCATGGAGGGTGTGGGATCCATTAGTGTATTTTCTCGGTTCATTTGTGTATATTTCCCTTCCTTGGGTATTCATGTATGTTGGTATTGTCCAAATGTTGTCTGAGAAACCATTCTTTGAGGTTGAGATATATTTATGATTATGTAATTCTTGCTGTGATCTTATATTCTAGGATGTGGTTATATATGTTTACATAACTTCGTCTTATCCTGTTTAGGTATACATTTGAAGTTGTCATGTATTTGCATTGTTGAGTTTTTCCTTAGAAGTATAGTAGTTCTCTACAGGTAACAGGTTAGCCTTATAGTGACCTAGGGTTGAGGCAGGTGTTTGACCTCCCTTGGGTTGTCATGATGGTATGTCATGAGTGGGACCCGCGGGGGCGAGGTTTGACAAAACTGCAAAAGGACTTCAAGGTGAGCAACCAACTGCTATTCTTTAACTCTCGCTTGAAGTTGTTTCCAGGAAAATTGAAGTCAGGATAGTCAGGTCCTTATGAAGTTACTCAGGTATCTATGCATGGTGCTATAGAGAGAAAAGAGCATTCAAGGTAAATAGGCATAGATTGAAACCTTACGTCAAAGGAGCAATGCAAACCAAAAAGAAAGAAATTTTCTATCTCCATGAGCCACCATGAGGTAAGGACAAGTTCGTTAAGCTTTGTAACGTAAAACAAGCGCTTCTTGGGAGGCAACCCAATTTTTAATTGTTTTCTAGCCTAGATTTTAATTTCTGCAGTAATAATTGCTATGAGTGTGTGCCTTGATTAACTTTTGTAGGTGTTCAATTTTTCATAAAAAGTTTTTGGTGTCTTAAATTGTTTTTTATGTGTGTGGCATAGTTTAGAGTGTAATTCATGATTATAGTAAAAAAATTGGTGTTAGTTTGGAGAATTCATGTTCGTGTGGACTGTCTGCAGAAATTCTGCAGCCCACGCAGGCGCGTGGAATTTCCACACACTCAAGTACATTACCCACGCGGGGGTGTGAAATATCCACACTCCCATGTGCCTTATAAAAAAAATGAAGTCCAACCTTTTGGACTTCCAAAACATTTTTCCTCATCTTCTTAAAGGTTTAGTAATGTTTTGCCAGCCTTTCCACCGAGTTTTCTTCTCCAATTCACGCAGTTAAGCCTCCATTTCTTCCCCTCTTCTCCATGGCCCCATTTTTTTATCTATGAGGATTTCTTGGGTTTTAGGTGCTATTTTTCATGGAAATTCATTGTGAACACATAAGAATGCATGTAAATCATTTTTTGTGATCCATTAAGGCCTGACCATGCCGTTTTTGCCATGGTTAGGCTCCCACGTGGTCGTGTGGGGTTCCCAAATGACCGCATTTCTGGCCAAGGCTGCCAACTCACCCATGTGAGCGCATGGGCTAGGCGGTTCTAGCCAGCCTGTCTGTTCGCCCCAATTCACTCCACACGGTCGCGCGGCTCGCCTACGTGCCTATGTGGACTGGAGAAGTGCCCAACAAGACCACGCGGGACTGTGGCTTGTCCACACACCCGCTTGGACTTTTGCACTTCACGAATTCATGCTTAATTGACTTCTCTTGATGTTTAACTTACAGGTATGGCACCAAGGACCAAGAAGATTGCTCAGAAACATGTTCGCCAAGATCGGTAACCAATCCCACCACCATAAATGGAATTTTCTGACCCTGAATAGCAGCAAAGGTTTGAGCGTCTCCAAAAGTTGAAATTTGGATAGTCACGATACATTGGTTGGGACGCACTTGGAGAGATTAGATTTGCTGATGAGGTTCGAAAGCTGGACAATGTGGGGGGCTGGGATCAACTCCTTACTATTTGTGATCCCATCAGCTAGATATTACACTTTAGGTCCTTTCCTCGTTCTCCTTTGATCGTTTGGGCACTGATTTTGACAAGGAGAACACTATTTGTTTCGAGCTCTTAGTCAACCCTATGGTATGTCTTTGACTTAGTTTGCAGTCATGTTGGGCTTTTATGACAGAGATTACATTGCCACGAAGGAGTATGCACAGCTTCCCACCAACTATCCTACTAGGCTTACTCCGAGCTGTGTTTTTTCGTGACATGTGTGGCACTGCCAGTTTATTCCTCGTCAGTCAAAGAGCTCTTTGCTTTCACGACCAGCCCACAGATATATCCATGCTATTCTTAGCAAGTCGGTGACAAGTCATGGCGATGTACAAGCTCACTTAGCCTGTTGGATCTTCTCTATCTCTATTTCATGAATCAAAGAGAGCCCCTTCATCTTAGGCATATTGTGGCCAACACACCATAATTTTACAAGGTTCGGTAATTTGTCTGCTCCTCAAGTACCATGATAGGACACCTTTGCATTAACTCCAAAACTTATAAATTTTGGTAATTTTTCAATTACCTACAAATGGGAAGCCCTACTTAAAGGCCCTCCACCAATATTGAAGAAGAGGGGATGAAACAAATGCCTTCAGCCTCTGTTTATATGCTTACTTTCCACACCAAAACCTTGGTCATCCAATACAGACTAAACAAAAGCCATTATAAGCTTTTCATACTCACCACAAATAAGCCAAAATTATCACAAAGACTTCATAATTAAGAAATATTGCATATGGAAATAATCCAATTAATTGTGATATTTAAATTTCAAAGCCTAACATAGCACATTAGAATGAAATTTAAAAAATATAAATAAAATAATAATAGATATTAATGAACTCCATTAGCAACAGAAGACTTCATGGGTTGTTCCATTGACTTACAGTAGATATATATGCACAGAAATTTCAGATCAAATGGAGGATAACATAACATAGTATAAAATTAACATAAAAACCTTTGACAAAATTCTAAAAGAAACTAAATAGCAATCATCACATTACATTAAAAGCTTTCTTTGGAGCAAGGTTTAGGTTTTTCTTCATCCTTGCTGTTGCTCCAGGAGCTTCGTTCATGTCTATTTTACCAACCACATCAGCAGATAATCCCCAATCAAACCTATAAATTAGATTTGCTAGTGCAAGTTCTATGGTGGAGACCGCAAATTGTATCCCTGGACAAATTCTTCTACCTGAACCAAATGGGATAAATTCAAAATCTTGTCCTTTGAAGTCTACAGGGTTATTCAAAAACCTCTCTGGGATAAACTCCTCAGGCTTATCCCATAGTTTAGGATCCCTTGCTATTGCCCAATAATTAATGACAACCCTTGTTTTACTTGGTATTTTATAATCTTCAATTTGGCAATCATTTATGGATTCTCTTGGAAGAAGTAATGGAACCGGAGGATGAAGCCTAAGAACTTCCTTAATGACTGCTTTGAGATAGTGCATCTCACTCAATTCATCTTCATTAACCATCAACTTCATGCTTGATATACCCCTCACTTCATCTTGTAATTTCTTCATGATATGTGAATTCTTAATCAGCTCTGCCATGCTCCATTCAAGAACTATATACGTTGTATCAGTTCCGGCTGCCAACATGTCCTACTCAAAAAGAACAATATCATGTTGATATGAAACAATTTGCATGCTTAAGAACAAAAGATTATTATCTACTTTTATAATCTATTAATAAAATATTAAAATTAGTAGTGAGAATATATATATGTGGATAAATATATCTTTCATTTCTATATTTTCGTCGATGTTTATTTTTATCCTATATTTTCAAAATATTAATTAAATATAGTTGCTACTTAGCATTTTAATTATTTATCGAGAGGCATGGAATTCAGAATTTAGAATTCAGTATTTATGAGTTATTTTAAAAACTAGAAATATTTTAAATTAAAAAATAGATAAAATAATCATATAATTCCGATTATATGTCAAGTAGCACTTGCATTGAAAATTTAAAAAAAAAATTAAAATTAAAATAATCAAAATGAGATAAAAATGCAGATATCATATTAAACATTTTGGAAATTCCGCAGTCTTGTAAACATCCATAAAAATTATAGAACAGTAACAATTAAGCTATTATTAAACATAAAAAAGCTTCATATAATAATACTATTTAACATAAAAATTATGTTACTAAGCATGATAGTAAATATAGTATTGTTAATATATCAAAAGTCCAGGACATATATTACAATAAATGCATCGATAATTATTTATTATAATATCGAACTTGTTATAAAGGCTTCTGTGGAAGGCATAATAAAAGAACACTCTAGTTTTTTTTTTTTCATCTTTAGTATTTTAACAATTAAAATATCATATTGCTAAAGGTAAAATATGGGAAGTGGATTTATTCATCAATACTGTTCACACATTATATACCATTACCATTAGAATCTAATACTATTTGTCATAGGATAAGGGTTAACTCTGGCAACACTGTTGATCAATATTATTCACGTATTTTGGGATTTAATATTTTTTTCAGTACTATTTATTAGTCCTACCAGGAATCCTTTATAGGAGGAACAATGTTTCTTTTCTACCAAAGTTGCATATTAAGAGGATTTATCTCCGGGGGTTCATTAAAGCAACATAATTTGTGCCCTATCATACCCGCTTGTCCTTTTTCCGGCGCTCCTAGTCTTTGTTAAAAAAAAAAACTAAAAAACTAAAAAACAAAAAATTATAAAAAATCTGAGGAGGCGAGAACATACCACTAGCAGAGCTTTGATGCTTTCAGGGTCAAGAACAATATCAATGTCAGGATCATTTTTGAGTGAGAGCAAGACATCCACAAAGTCATCATCTTTATGATTTCCATCCTTTTTGTTTGCGTGTTCCTTAATCATCCGATTTAGAAAACTATCCCACTTTATGAAATTCCTTTTAGCCCTCCCATCCAATCCAAGCAATGGAATTAACCATCCAAATGAAGGAAAGCAATCCTCCAAATTGAAGCCGCTGAGTAAAAGAATGTTCTCCTCTATCATTTCCATGAATATCTCATTCCTACCATCTTGATCTCTAGAGAACTCGCCCAATATGGCTCTACAAAGCATGTCATTAGTGAAGCAAAACAATACTCGGCTCATGTTCAACGCTTCTAATGGATGAGAAGAAACATGAGAAAAAATCTTATCCATCAAGCGAGCTACCTCCTTCTCCCTTGCAGCATGAAATAACTGCACCCTTCTCATGCTGAGGAGATGAGTCACACATATCTTTCTCATCTGCCTCCAGTACTCACCATATGGTGCGAAGGCCATGTCATGGTTTCCATAAAGCAATATGTTGGCCGTTTTCAGAACAGGCCTGCTGGCAAAGATGAGATCATGAGTCTTCATGATCTCTCTTGCCATTTGAGAAGATGAAACCACAAGAGTGGGAACTTGACCAAGTTTTAGGAGCATGAGAGGACCATGCTTCTTTGAGAGCTTGAGAAGGGATTGGTGAGGTAGCAAGCCAAGCTGATGGAGGTTTCCTATGAAAGGTAGCTTCCATGGAGAAGGTGGTAACTTGACTGATCTCTTGCTAGAGAAGAGTACTAGTTTGATGCTAAGGAGAAGAAGACATAGAGGAACCAACCAGAGGAGGAAAGCATGCATGGTGAGAGGTGGAGTTAGAAGCTCATCAACAATCATTTACCTCCCTCCCCTCAACCAACGTTCTTTAATGGGGATAAATAGTGGTTTCAATTATTCGTCACAGCGCATTACACCACCCAGTAAATTATGTAAAATTCCAAAAATATTTATGTATTGCAATAAAAGGATGTGAAGACAAATTATAAATCAATTAAATAACAGGCGCAATTATAAGACACGCAAGCATGGAGTCCACTATGACATAAGAAGCTAGTACGATATTTGGTGGCTGTCTATATGGCAACAAGAAAGCATCTCCATACTTTCATGAGTAGTAATCCCATGGACTCGAGTCCGTTGGATCAAATTAAGGTGGAACTGAGACGTGGCTGCATAGCAACCAAGTTTTCTTTTTTGTTTTTATAACTATTTTTAAACATTATTATAATTTAAACTATAAGAAAATAAAACAAAGGGCAGTATGGTTATTTACTTTAACTATACTGCCCTTTGATGAAGTGCAAGCGCTATCCATTCGAGGGCGGCGTTGGGTATGCGCCTTCTGTCTCCGTGAACACCTCCTAGAGCTCACAGCCTTCTGTCTCCGGCGAGGTTCGGTTAATATGACAATGATCCCGAGCCCAAGTCGTCAAGCGGTGATGATGCAGTATGGCGAATGCCGATGTCAAACACCGGCAAGGAAGTTTCCTGCTGGAGGTCACCATCGCACAGGATCCATGATGGGGTTCGCAGTGTGCTTAATTAATTGTTTGTTAACTGTGATTGGCAAAGGGATTGTTAGAATGTTCTTGATTTTGATTTTGAATTTTCACCAGCCGAGTCTCTCAAGTTCGACTCCTTCGGCTCAGTTCATCTACCTTCTATGATTGAAAGGCTACAATCCAACAATTCAAATTAAGCCAAAGATGTTTCTTAATCGAAGGCGTACAATATTTCTTGATAATCCTGATTCACTTCTTCGTCAGAGATAGTGCTAACTAATTACGTGTTTGTAATTTGTTGTTGTTGTTGTTCTTGTTTATGTTGTTGTAGTTGACTTAGAAACAATTGTAACATACCAAAGTATGCATCATATTTTCACTTGTCAGCATCAAGGAATGCAAAATCATAACTAAAAAAAAAGGTATCAATATATTAAGCTAGCAGATAATAATTTAAAGCAAACCTACTAAGAATCCACCTCAGTTCTCCTCTTCCAACTCCTCAGCCTTTTCCCTGGCTCTCTGTTTCTCGGTTGCTTCAACAAACGATGGAGAGAGGTGTTTGGATGAGAAAAAGGGGAAAAAAGAAGACAAATGAGAAAATGTGAACGAAGAAGAAGGGGAAAAGCAAGAGAAAGCAATTTACTTAATTACCTTTAATTATATTTTAAAATATAAATAAAAGATTTAACATAATATCAAATCATGTGGTAGTGGTGATCCTATGTCTCGGTTCCACTGTGAATCCCATGGAACCAAGTCCGTGGGATCACCACTCATACTTTCATAGCAGCTGATTAAAGTTTCTCAAGAGAGAATCTCTAATTAATGTCCCAGTAAAAATAAAGTGCACAATAAGATTATGCATGGAAGAACTAATTAGTATTCCATAGTATCAAGCTAATTGATAAGTTAAAATAACATGATTTTAATCAGCTTAAACTATCAACCGCCACATGGCCTATTGGTAATGGGTCCCTTGCATAAAGTTCTCGTTTTGAGGAGACTCGAAATTGAAATCTACACAAAGTAAAAATATGGTATTGTTGACCTCGTAGATATGCTCCACATCAGTGCATATTCCTAACTATAAATTTTAAATGGGAGTACTTGTCACCTAACGGTAAAAAATAAAAATAAAAAAAATAAATAAATAAAACAACTTAAATTAAAATCAGACCAACAACACAGATTTTTGTTATGAGTTATGATACCATGCTATCACGCATGGTGCACCAAAAGAAACATATAAGACCGGGTTTGGGTGAATTTACTACTTTAACCTTACAAAATTAGAAATGACATGCATTTTGAGTTTAACATAATAGTTTAATTAAATTATTTAATTATAAAAATTAGTTTGGATAATAGTCGTGAATCAATTGACTTAAATATTAATTAAAATACTTAAAACATAATTAAAGTGAAATATTTAATTTAATATTATTTATGAAAATTAAATTGGATAGTAGTTAGACAAATAAATTAATTTAAGTATTTAATTATATTAAATAAAGTGGATAATTATAAAAAAAATTAATTAATCAATCAAAATATTAATTAATTGAAATATTTAATTATAATAAATAAATAACTTTATTATTAAACATTCACAATCTCATATAATTTAATTTATTTACATTATTTATATTAAAGAATAGAAAAATAATTTTAAAATTATTTTACTACTCTACTCTCTTGCTTTTTCAAATTCCCACTTTCAACCACCAACGGGCTTGTAGCCAGCAGTACCTCGGGTCCTCTTGTTGGGAGCGATGTGAGTTCGATTTCCCTTGACCTCGTTCCTCAGTTTCAAAAGAGCGAGAATGTTGTGGCAATTCCTCCGCCTGGGTAAGCCCTTGAAAGTTGGCGCTTGTCGCCCTACCAAAAAAAAAAAAAAATCCCACTTCCATCCCCTCAACCAAACACTACTTTGATTTTTCATCTTCATTTTTCTTATTTCCATTTCCATCCCCATCCTTATCTCCATCCATTTCTATTCGGAGAACCAAAAGGATGTTCAAACGGATGTTCAAACGGATGTGAGTAGAAAAATCAAAAAACCAACAAAGAAATTGTAAACATTTATAACATTCCCAACTAATTTTGAGGGTAGAGTGTTCTAGCCATCAAATGAAGAAAAAGAAAGGAAAGTACTTATTAGTGCAAGAGCACCTTAAATTGGCATAATTTAAAACCTATTCAAGGTGACGTGGCAACCATGGTGATGTGGCAAAAATGGTGACGTGGATAGCATGGTGACATGGCAAGCAAACTTGGCTAGGAGGCAAATATTCTTGAAGCTATTCGGGCAAGTGGATCACGCAAGCTACAACTTGGAGTCAAGATCTCATCAAAACCATATTTAGGAAAAATGATTTAAGACTAAATATAGAGGGAGTTTAAATAAAGAAATATCTATCAGTGGAAAGATATGGAGCTATTATTGAAGATATGATTTGAAGAACCTTAATAGATTTGGATGAAGACTATTAAGGGAATGATTGAAGACATGCCTAATTATGGCATGATTGAGATGATTGATTGAACATCTTTGGTAGAAGATTTGAAAACCAAACTTGGGTGAAGCGAAGATCAAGTTTGGAAAGTTTCATGAAGACGCACAATGGCGTGCGCCCCTTGCGAGGGGACTGTGTGGTGAGGAACTGAGAAAGGAGGTTAGTTACCAGTAGTCAGGATTAGGTGATCTGACTGCATCGACTCGTACTAAGCATGACCAGGTGATTGATGGGTCTTGAGGTCGCTTAGCAATGGAGCCATAACTCAGTCAAGCCAACAGTCAGGGCCATGCTGCAACATATGTTACAACAGAAGTTGTAACAGCTAATTTCGAAAGGTTCTAAAGTTAGTAGCCTCGAAGATTCTAAAAGAGTTATGGACTATATTTGGGATGTTGAGGCGTCTATATATACTACCTTGGTTTGAGATTGGGTGTGACTCTTGAAAGAGGGAGTAGGGAGGAACCGGACAATCTAGAGAGGGTAGTATTCTTGTTTGAGTGAGAGAGTGACAAAGTGTTTGTACTCTTCTTTTGTTTCCTCTTTTAGTGGATTGTTTGTCTCCGGGCTTAGCCCCCAAGATGTAGGCATGTTGACACCGAACTGGGTTACCAACTTCTTGTGTCTCCTTCTTGCTTGGTTTGCGTGTGCTTTTGTTTGAGTGTTCAGTGTTCATCTAACCCACAAACCTTATCCGGTGGAACTAACAAGTGGTATCAGAGCAAGGTTGTTTGCTTATGTGTGCTTTGGTTTCAAAGTTGATGATGTCCTAGCAAGTTTTATAGATGGCCAGAAGAGAAGGAGCATCCGTCACTCGACCTCCATTGCTCAATGGGTCTAACTATCCTTATTGGAAGGCGAGGATGATGGCGTTCGTAAAATCCCTAGATGAGAGTGCCTGGATAGCTGTTAAGGATGAATGGTTCCCTCCAACTCAAGTTGATGAAAAGAAGAACGAGATTGTGAAGAAGAAGATAAACTGGAGTGCCGAAGATATGAGGAGAGCAAATGCAATGGGAAGGCTCTAAATGCAATTTTTGGAGGAATGAACGAGAATCAGTTCAAGTATGTTGCTACATGTGAGAGTGCCAAAGATGCTTGGGAGATTCTTCAAACGATTCATGAAGGCACAAACTTCGTAAGAACCTCTAAACTTCAAATGTTGACTACCATGTTTAAAAATCTCAGGATGGGAGAGGAAGAGACAATAGTCACCTTCAATGCAAAGCTGATGGATATTGCGAATCAAGCCTATCAACTTGGGAAGAAGTACTCCGATAAAAAGTTAGTGCAAAAGACTCTTAGGTTTCTTCCAAGAAGATTTGATACAAAAGTGTCCACAATAGAAAAGGCAAGAGACATCACAACTATGAGGCTAGACGAGTTAATGGGATCATTACAAGCGTATGAGATGAACCTAAACCCTGAGAGAAAAGCGGAAGACTTGGCTCTGAAGATAGAAGCAATCAGGCAGAAGGAGTTACAACAGACTGTTGTAATAGATAATGAGGATGAAAAAGATGGCGAGTTTGTTTTTCTGTCAAAGAAGCTGCACAATATGTTCAGAAAGTACAAGAAGAAAAGTAGTAGATTACAAAGGAGAGAGGTTTCTAAAGAAGAAAAGGAAAAAACAGAGGATAATCAACATAAGATCAAGTGTTGGGAGTGTGGTGGTGTTGGACATTATCAATTGGAGTGTGCTAACACTCTTAAAAAGCGGGGGAAGTCACTCAATGCCAAATGGAGTGATGACTCAGACTACAGCATGGAGGAAGAAGAAGATGAAGACAACTGCAACCACCATATCTCCTTCCTAGTGGTCATAAGTGAGGCAACCTGCAAATCAAAACCTGTCACAAAAAGTGTCACAACATCAGACAGTACTAACAGTGATTATGGTGAGGTGACTAAAAAAGATCTTCTTCTGATTTACAAACTTATGCTCACAAAATTTGATAAGATGATGATCTGAAACAAACTTCTGGAGGCAAAACTTAAAGATTGTCAAAGGAAGTTGAGCCATGCCGAAAAGGTTCTAGATTCCATGAACAAAGGCACAACCAAGCTTGATGAAATAATTTCAGTTGGAAGATCAAGCAAAAACAAGAAAGGGATTGGCTATGTTGGAGAAACTTTAAGTGTCAAGGCGGAAGGAGCAGGAGTTATTTTCATTAAAGCAACTACTCAACAGAAAGTGGATCAAGTCAAAGTCAAAAAGAAATACATAAGAGAAGTGCCTACATGTTTTCATTGTGGAAAAACCGGGCATCCAAGACCAAAGTGCAACAAATTAAAAGAAGACTTGAAGAAATGAAGAGTAGTTGGTCATGTGCAGGCAACCATCAAAAGAAAAACAAGAGGAAAAACTATTATCATAAAAAAGATGTGGATTCGAAAAGTTAAAGTGTTTAGAGAAAATGCAGAGTGCTCTACTTCAAATCATGTGATGATAGAAAAACTGAGTCAGAGGTTTACAACATCAGGTTCCAACATGTAGAGCATGAACTGAGGACCTAAAATGTCAACAACAGAAATACCTTGATGAGTGAAATTAAAAAAAAAAAAAAAGGAGGAAAAGATAAAAATTAAAAAAGGGAGTTTTTTTTTTTTTGAAAAACATGAAGAGACGCCTTGGTAGTTATCATGTATTTAAAAGGGGGCTCTTGTTTCAAAAACAAACCCTAAAAAATCCCAATTGTTTTCCCAATTTTGTTTTTAATTCTCTGACGAAGAAGAAGAAGAAGAAGGGAGTGAAAATCTAAGATCAAGATAAGAACCAAGAGGATGGCCTGTTGTGCTCGCGTGACCCCACAGGAGATTGCCGCTCGAGTAGAAGAAGAGAAGCAAAAGTCAGATGGAAGCTCGCCAAGAAGAGAAGAAACAGAAGATCTCACAAAAGCCATTGTTCCTTGTGCTGCCAAGACCACCGAACATGCTGGATCATCTTTCACAAACACTCCCTCAGGGAAGAGAAACTGAGATGATCTTCTCAGATGGGTGCGAGAATCTTTTACAGGCGCTTACATTCAGCGACCCGAAGAAGACGACAGTTCATCTACAGATTCAAAAGAGGTTGAAGATGCTCACGAAAGAGAAGGTTCTCAAGAAATTGCTGAAGAAAAAAGTGCGGACCCTACTACTAATGCTGAAGAAGAGGCTACTGAAGTTCTGGAAAGCATCCGCCGCTAGGATCCTGGAAAAGCAAAGCATGTCACAAAAACTGTTGTAACACCTACGGCAACATCTGAAAATTCTTACAACTCTGATGATGCTCCTCTAAAGGAAAAATTTTCTAAAGTGACTGATAAGAAAAAAACTGAGTCCTCCAAAAAACATTAGGAGAAGAAAGGTAAAAAGGGGCAAAAGAGGAAGTCCTTTGTTGATCCTGAAGTTAGTCCCAGGCCAAAGAGAAAGTGTACAGATGCTGTAAAACAGGGGGCGAAGAAGTCTTCAATCTTTGAAAAGAGAAATAAAATGAAGGACTCTCAAGGTACTGAAGCCACATCTCAGGGGGAGAAGAAATCCACTAAGGCAGAAAAAGGCAAGAAAAAGAAGGCAAGCCAAGCATCTGATAACAATGATGAAGAGAGGTTTCGAGACAAGGACTCAAAGAAGAAGTTCAAAAGGGTTGAGAAGAGAGGACTAGTGGTTGAAAGATCAATTGATGATGCTGCTTTTCTAAAGTATGGTCTGACTGATCTGTTGAAAGAAAGAGGTCTGTACAAGTCAGCCATATTTGTTGAAGGTTATAGTCTGACACTGGTCCAAGAGTTCTACAGCAACCTGCTTCCATCAAGCAAAGCAATTTCCAAGGTGTACATTCGAGGCAAGTGGATTCCATTTACACTAGCCACCCTCAACAGATTTCTGGAGTTCAAGACTGAAGTGAAGGGAAATTACGAAGAAGGACTTGAACTAAATGAAGAAGTCCTGAAGGAGATTACAGGAGATAGAACCGAATCATGGGGAGAGGAGACTAGACTGCCAGCATCATTACTCACAGCTAAGTATAATATTCTTTTTAGACTTGGCATTCTTAACTGGCTACCGGCTCCACATAATTCAGGGTTAGTAAAAGACCCAGCACTGTTGCTGTACTCCGTTGGGACTGGAAGGAAGATCAATCTGGGAAGGTTGATATTTCAAAATATTGTGAAGGAGATGGACATCATGAGTACTGCAACTTCTCTGGGTTATCCTACTTTGTTGTCGCATTATTTATTACAACATGGAGTACAACTCAAGAAGGGAGAAGTGTTTACCATAGTGAAGAAACTGAAGATCTCACAGAAGCTGTTCACTCCAGGGAAGAAGATTGACCTACCTGTTGGTAGAATGTCTCCACCACCACTAACTGTGGAAGATGCTGAAGGGTCAAGCCTGGCAATTGGGATGGAATACGAAAAACTTTTGAAAGAACAAATTGAAGATCTCAAGAGGAGACAACGAGCAATTTCTGCTGAACTGTTCATCATTGCTTGACAGAAACAGAAGCTTATTGCTCGTCTTGATGCATTCCAACGGAGACCAAGGGAAGCTGATGACCAAGAGACGTGAAGACAGGGGGAGTTACAGAAAATGTTGCAACAGGTTCCTGGCATCAATTATGTCACAAAGGGGGAGATGATTTTCTGCACCACCAGACTGACTAGTTCTTTTAGTTTGTTTGGTTTCTGAACATTTCTTATTGGTCCTATTGTTTGGTGACAAGTCTTATTGTTTCAGACATTTTTTTTTATGTTGGTTATGTTTAAGCGTAACGTATCTGTTTCTCTAGTTGCAATTGTTTTTGTGATAAAAATATTTCACTCTCTATAAGCAACTAGCAGATATTCATGTTAGGTCTGTAGTTTGGTCTCCAGTAAATGTTATAACTGAAAGTTGTAACAGTCTCAGTCCAGTCTGTGTCCCAGTTAAATGTTGTAACTGAATGTTGTAACAGTAGTCAGTCTGGGAGCAGAAGAAGTTGTGTCAAATTATGCCAAAGGGGGAGATTGTTAGTGCAAGAGCATTTTAAAATTGGCATAATTTAACACCTAGTCAAGGTGACATGGCAACCATGGTGATGTGGCATAAATGGTGACATGGATAGCATGGTGACATGGCAAGCAAACTTGGCTAGGAGGCAAATATTTTTTAAGATCTTGATGAAGCTATTTTTGGCAAGTGGATCATGCAAGCTACAACTTGGAGTCAAGATCTCATCAAGACCATATTTAGGAGAGATGATTGAAGACTAAATATGGAGGGAGCTTAAATGAAGAAATATCTATCAATGGAAAGATATGGAGCTATTATTGAAGATATGATTTGAAAAACCTTAATAAATTTGGATGAAGACTATTAAGGGAATGATTGAAGACATGCCTAATTATGGCATGATTGAGGTGATTGATTGAACATCTTTGGTAGAAGATTTGAAAACCAAACTTGGGTGAAGCGAAGATCAAGTTTGGAAAGTTTTATGAAGACACACAATGGCGTGCGCCCCTTGCGAGGGGACTGTGTGGTGAGGAACTGAGAAAGGAGGTTAGTTACCAGTAGTCAGGATTAGGTGATCTGACTGCATCGACTCGTACTAAGCATGACCAGGTGATTGATGGGTCTTGAGGTCGCTTAGCAATGGAGCCATAACTCAGTCAAGCCAACAGTTAGGGCCATGCTGCAACATATGTTACAACAGAAGTTGCAACAACTAATTTCGGAAGGTTCTAAAGTTAGTAGCCGTAGAGACTCTAAAAGAGGTATGGACTATATTTGAGACATTGAGGCATCTATATATACTATCTTGGTCTGAGATTGAGTGTGACTCTTGAAAGAGGGAGTAGGGAGGCACCGGACAATCTAGAGAGGGTAGTATTCTTGTTTGAGTGAGAGAGTGACAAAGTGTTTGTACTATTCTTTTGTTTCCTCTTTTAGTGGATTGTTTGTCTCCGGGCTTGGGCCCCCAGACGTAGGCATGTTGACGCTGAACTAGGTTATCAACTTCTTGTGTCTCCTTCTTACTTGGTTTGTGTGTGATTTTCTTTGAACGTTAAGTGTTCATCTAACCCACAAAACTTAACCGGCGGAACTAATAGTACTAAAATAATAAGAAACCCCACCGGAAATAAAATTAAAACAAAAATCTACTTCTTCTATTGGATGCATAAGGTTGTACTAGTCAAGCATTTGTGTTGCTATTTGGTTGTTGAAAAAAAATTAATAACTGCTTCACAAAAATTGAAAGGAAAGAAATATGTGTTGTTTAGTGCTAAAATTTTGGGAAACAATTTTATGTGAAATTTTAAATTTTTTTAATAAATATAAACAAGCCACAAACCCTTTGTTTTATCTGAATTTTAATCCATGTTACAAAATATATATATATATATATATATACAAATTTCATAATCTCTGTTCAAATAAGATATTAATATTATGCCTTGTAATTTGTATGAGCTACAATCTGATTTTTTTTCTATTTAAAATTTATAGAAAAGAGTTTCCAATATTATAGATGAAAATGTAATATTTGAGAATTGTAGCATAGCTCACCAATTCTCATATGTTTTGCATTAATTTGGAAATGACCCGAGTTCGTGTCCCCAAATCCACAAAATACATAGTGGATCCTTTGCGAGAAATAATGGTTACTCTAATTCAATGTTGCATGATAGAGCAGAAATATCTGCAAAGAGTCATTTAAACTATCATAGCTAATACACTTTTGTACGTACTTTTCTATCCATTGACATCCTTTTAAGAGAGGCGCTTCACCTATGCACAAAAAAAATGTAATATTTTTATTCAATATTGCATGATCTCACAAAAATTTACAATTTTCACATAAAATAATAAAAAAGTAAAATATTAATAATGTAATATAAAATAAAAATTATATGTAATGAATATATTCTATCAAAAATAGTTTGCTCTTAAGAAAAACTTACATGGCAACAACTGTATTCTCCACTTTTCTCCAGGATTGGTAAGAGGGATATAATATTATAGGGTTATAGTTCCTGAAATATCATTGATCTTAGATACATGTAGCATGTCTTTATTATATTACCCATTATACTTGTGGTCCTCACCCAAAAGTTTAATTTTATTTAATTTATGGGTGACACAAGCCGCATAATGTGTTCTATGTCTCTATGTTGAAAAAGTTTATCTCAAATCCTGATCATGTGATACAGTTTTCAGACTTTGAACTTAACAATGATATGACATATGAGGAGCATCCTGTAAAAATCATGGATTTCAAAGAGCAAGCTTTGAGAAGACTGATCATTGCATATGTAAAAGTCCAGTGGAGCAATCATTCAGAGCGTGAAGGGCCATGGGAGTTAGAATTGGAAATGAGAGAGAGACACTTGTGTCTTTTCATCTAATCAGGTAAGAGTTTAGAGGACTAAACTTTTTTTAAGGAGGGAGGAGTTTGTGGATCTAACCAAAAAGGTTAATTTCTTTATAATTTCTGCCTGTTAGGCGATTAAGTTTTAACATTAATTTAATTTAATTTTCAGTTTTGAAACCCTAGCCGTCTCTTTGCCTCTTTCAATTTTTTTTTTATTGCCGTTTAGGGAGAAAAAGAGAGACCTAGCCTCTTTTTTTTTTTCTTTCTCTCCTTGGTTGCATGTGGTGTCAACGACGAGGATGGGAGATATGCCTCATCGTCAAGGGTTTTGTATCACTTATATTGTTTAGGTAAGCGTCCTCTTCCTTGGATCTTTGATCAAGTTGTAGAATTGTCATTGTTGTTTTCTAGATCTTCATCTGTTAATGTTGAATGTTTGGATTGATGGGTTAGCTTCTTGTTTCTATATAGAGATTTAGTTTAATTTTTGATGTCTTATTGAAGCTTAGATTCTACTGTATTTTTTTTTTTTTTCTGAACCTTGACTCAGTGTTTAGGGAATGTGTTAGGTGGTGTCAGGAGCATGTATGCATGATGGTTGTTTTCAAAATCTCGATCTAATGTTTAAGAATCAAGCTAATGTGTGAAATTTCAATAAACTTGGTTGTTTAGGTCAATGTTTTTTCTTTTACTCCTATCTGTCAGCTTTGGAGGGATTGATCTTCAATCAGGATACCACCAGTTGAAAATTAAGTTATAATATGTGTCTAAATTTGCATTTCGCACTCTTTATGAGCATTATGAGTTTCTTGTGATGCCTTTTGGGTTGATGAATTCTACAGTGGCTTTTATGGATTTGATGAATCGAACCTTCCAGCTTTTTTTGGATAAGTTCTTGGTGATGTTTATTGATGATATTATGGTGTATTCAAAGAGGCAAGAAGAGCATGAAGAACATTTTAGGATTGTACCAGGCATCTTGAGAGAAAAGAAACCTTTTGCAAAATTCTCTAACTATGAGTTCTGGTTTGACAGAGTGGCTTTCCTTGGTCATGTGATAACCATGGATGGGATTTCTATTGTTCCCAAGAAGATAAAGGCAGTTGTTAAGTGGAAGAGGCCTACCAGTATGACAAAGATTCATAGTTTTCTAGGGCTTGCCGGTTATTACAGAAGTTTTGTGGAAGGATTTTCAATGTTAGCAACACTATTAACTAAACTCACTAGGAAAGGAGCAATTTTCATTGGTTAGATCAGTGTGAGCAGAGTTTCCAAGAGTTGAAACGTCGATTAGTGTATGCACCCATTCTCATACTCCCATCTCCTAGTGGAGGGTTTATCATTTATAGTGATGATTACAAGACTAGTTTGGGGTGTGTTCTAATGTTGAATGGATATGTGGTGGCATAAACCTCAAGGTAGTTAAAGTCTTTTGAGGTAAATTAACCAACTCATGATTTGGAGCTAGCTGCAGTAATTTTTGGTTTGAAAATTTGGAGGCATTACTTGTATGGAGAGGCTTGTGAAGTATTCACAAATCACAAGAGTCTTAAATATATTTTCACTCAAAAAGAGCTGAATGTGAGACAGAGGAGATGGTTAGAGTAATTGAAGGATTATGATCTGACTATCAGTTATCATCCTGGGAAGGCAAATGTAGAGGCTAATGCACTTACCAGGAAAACTTTTGGCAGTGTAGCTATGATGATTACTTTCCAAAAGCTAATCCTTGAGGATATGAGGAGGATGGAGCTACAGGTGATCTTACAGGATGCAGATGGTTCTTTGGCAAGTTTAGTGGTGCAACCTATTCTTTTGGAGAGAATTAAAGCAACACAAGCAGAAGATAACAATTTCCAGAAGATTCGGCAGGAGATAGAAGCTAGCACTCAAGTTTAGTTCAGGATCCATTAGGATGGTTCATTAAGGTTTGGAGATTGGATTTGTATCCCAAATGACTCAAAGTTAAAGAAGGAAATCATAGTAAAAGCTCACTACACCAGTTATTGGGTTCATCCTGGAAGCACTAAAATGTACAAAGATTTGAAGAGTACTTTTTGATGGAATAACATGATGCAGGAGATTGCTCAGTTTGTGGCGCAATGTTTAACCTGTCAGTAGGTTAAGGTGTAGCATCAGAGACCAGTAGGACCTTTTTAACCACTTTCAATTCTTGAGTGGAAGTGGAAGAATATTACAATGGATTTTGTGTCTGGTTTTTTTAGAACCAACAAAGGTACTGACAGTGTATGGGTAGTGGTTAACAGATTAGCCAAGCCTACACATTTCTTGGCTTTGAAGACTGGCATGTCTTTAGAGAAGCTAGCAGAGTTATACATTAATTATATCATGAGGCTTCATGGTGTCCCATTGTCAGTCGTGTCAGATTGGGACACTCGATTCATGGTACACTTCTGGAAAAGTTTGCACAAGGCTTTGAAAACAAATTGACATTTCAACATAGCCTTTTACCAGCAGACTGATGGCCAGTCTAAGAGGACAATTCAAATTCTGGAGGATATGATTCTGGCTTGTATGCTTGATTTTGAGGGTTCTTGGGATCAACACTTGCCTTTGATTGAGTTTGATTATAACAATAGCTATTAGGCAAGAATCCAGATGGCTCCTTATGAGGCATTATATGATAAGAGATGCATATCACCTATTTGCGAAAGTAGAGAAAATAAGATTGATTAGAGATCATTTACGAGTAGCTCAAAGCAGACAAAAGAGTTATGTAGAAAACAGAAGAAGAAGTTTAGGATTTGAAGTGGGAGTTCATGTGTTCTTGAGGGTTGCTCCAACTAAAAGAGTAATTCGCTTTGGAGTTAGAGGAAAGCTCAATCCTTGATTTATTGGTCCTTTTGAGATTTTAGAGTGCATTAGTGAGGTGGCATACCTGCTTGCACTACCACCAAATATTTCCCTTGAGCATAATGTGTTTCATGTTTCTATGCTGAAAATTTTTATCTCAAATCCTAATCATGTGATACGGTTTTTAGACTTTGAACTTAAAAATGATATGACATATGAGGAGCGTCCTGTAAAAATCAAGGATTTCAAAGAGCAAGCTTTAAGAAGATGGATCATTCCATATGTAAAAGTCCAGTGGAGCAATCATTTAGAGTGTGAAGTGGCGTGGGAGTTAGAATTGGAGATGAGAGAGAGATACCTATGTCTTTTCATCTAATCAAGTAAGAGTTTAGAGGACTAAACTTTTTTTTTTTATAGGGAAGGAGTTTGTGGGTCCAACCAAAAAGGTTAATTTCTTTTTAATTTTTGGGTGTTAGGCAGTTAAGTTTTAACATTAATTTAATTTAATTTTCAGTTTTGAAACCCTAGCCGTCTCTTCTCCTTTTTCAATTTTTTTTTATTGCCGTTTAGGGAGAAAGAGAGAGACCTAGCCTCTTTTTTTTTTTTTCTTTCTTTCCTTGGTTGCGTGTGGTGTCGACGACGAGGACAGGAGAAAGGCCTCATTGTAAAGGGTTTTGTGTCACTTATCTTGTTGAGAAAAGCATCCTCTTCCTTGGATCTTTAATCGAGTTGTAGAATTTTCATTATTATTTTCTAGATCTTGATCTGTTAATGTCGAATGTTTGGATTGATGGGTTAGCTTCTTGTTTCTGTATAGAGATCTAGTTTAATTTTTGTTGTCTTATTGAAGATTAGATTCCATAGTTTTTTTTTTCTTTTTGATTTCCAAACCTTAACTCAGTGTTTAGGGATTGTGTTAGGTACTGTTAAGAGCATGTATGCATGATGCTTGTTTTCAAAATCTTGATCTAATGTTTAAGAATTGAGTTAATGTGTGAAATTAAGCTCGGTTGTTTAGGCCAATGTTTTTTTTACTCCTATCTGTCAGCTTTGAAGGAATTTGAAAAAGATCCGTTCATTGTTTTTTTATCAATTTAATGCACAATATCTTAGATGCTTCGATTTTATAAGGATTAGTGAAAGTTCGGTGTTTAATTTATATATATATTAAATTGTTGGATATTTTGAGTATAGTGGTTGTTAATGTAGGAATTTGATTCATTGTATATCCATGTATATTTTGCCTATTTAGCACCTTAATATCCTTGGAATGTGCTTTCAAATATAAAATATCCTGTGGAAGCCTAATTTTGAAATGCATTTAATTTATTTGAATTTTATTGTTAAAACCGTTCATATACTATTTGTTCCGACTTTTTGTTACTGTCTTGCTCATTTCTTTCCGCATTTAGTAATTTTTTATTTATTTGATTTATGATATTTTGCTTATTTAAAGAGGTTATGTTAATTCGATTCATTTAGTTATTTTCTTATTTTTTTTAATTATAGGACACATACGGATTCATGATACCTTTTTGAGTATGTTTATTTGTTTAATTTATGATCATTTAGACTTCTTTGAATTGCTGAATTCTGAATTATTTTATTTATTTAATTTGTAATTATTTACATTTCTCTGAATGGCTGAATTCTGAGTTAGTTTATTTATTTAACTTATGATTATTTACAATTGTTTGGATTGCTGGAAAATTATATATATATATATATATATATATATATATAGTTTTCTAATTAATTATATTTTTGAATTATTTGAATTATTCAGTTATTTGATAATTTTTATAAATTGTCAGTTCAAGTTTAGATAATTGACTATTTTAACACAAAATAAAAATATCATTCTAATACCTGTACTTGTTCGGTTTGACTTTGATAGTTTATTATTTTGCGAACATGGAATATTTTAACATAGAAATTAGTCCGTAAATAATTATTCACTAACCTTATCACTAGGGGTTAAATGCTGACCATGTCGACATGTACTTCTGATGTAGAAACTATAGTTTCGCACCGTTCTGTCGGTGGAGAATAACAGCCTCTGGCTCTTTGGCTCAGGTCACCATGGGCAAACAAATGAGGTCTGAAATCTAACTCGGGTCACCGAGTTTAAATAAATAATTATAATATTTTGTTTTGGCATTAGTTATTTGGGGGACTTATATGCTTGTTATTTTAATAAATAGTATCTATTTTGAAATATTCTAATTTTTGGGCTTCTTTAAGATATTTATTGTGCATTGTCACACTTAAGTATGTTTTTGAAATTATTGAACTTTTTGTGATCCTAATATTTTTAGCGGTTACTTATTAAATTGTCAAACTCATTAAGTTGTTCTCTTTCTCTTTTTGATCAGGAAGAGAGTTAGGTGGTGAACAACTTAGTGGGGTCATTAAGCAAGCTGTCGCCTAGTTGTTAACAATTTAATAAACTCTTTTTCTTGTGGACTTGGTTCTTATATTTGTTTAGTTGTTCTATCAGATAGTGTTATTTGTTGTTGTTTTTCGAACATTTGTAGCCTTCCTTTACTTTTGAGATATAGTACTTCTGTTGGATGTTATTTTTATTAGTGTGAAATAGATACTGAGGCTTTTGCGTGCCTACTTAGTCATGACCTTGTAGGTATACGCCCATTTGTCGATGTCTCAGGATCGGGGCGTGAGAATACTAGCCCATTTTATATGGTAAAACCTTAGAAATTGTTAAGCATCATCCTTAGAAATCATTAAGCTACTGTATAACTATTGCATCTTGCTACATTTCTATCTCTTTGATTGGATTCACAAGGTTAAATGCATCTATTATTAATATAATCAGAGCAGGATAACCCAGAAATGTGGGGTTTTCAGTTTCTCAAACAAGGATCACTTTTTAAGATTTTGAAATTCAAAATATACAACTGTATGGAATGTTTATTTCAAAATATAAAACACAGTACATCAAAAATTAAAAATTAAAAATTTATTTTATTCATAAACTTAAGGCAACCATTTTAATATAATAATGGATATGCTTTTTATGGTCCGGTAATATGGCCCCAACATATAAAAATATTCATTTTGTGTCTTTCCAGAAGTAGAAAATTTTGTTTATTTCAACTCTTGTATTCAATATTACAACTAGCGTGGCAATACATTTAGCATATTTTTATAACTTCAAATAAGATGAATGGGCCAAAATAAATAAAATTGTATAGTTTAGGAATTAAAATGAATAATTTCCTATTTTATGGCCTAAATTAAATATTGAATCAATTTTTATGTTTGCACTTGATAGATTTAACCATTGTTTATGTTGCTCTCATAGTTTTTTTTTTTTTTTTTTTTTTGTGCCAAGATAAGCGGCTAGACCACTAAAAAAGTCAAAAACATTCATAAGCCTCGCCTGAGTAAGTGGGAGCATAATCCGCATATACATGGGCACTGGGACCATCCTTACATAACCACTACTTATACTCTAGAAAATCTACTCCCATAGCTTTAACCATTGTATTCGGATTGAGGGTGACGAGTAGAAAAACTAGGAGCGTAAATGTGAACACTTTCGTTGTTTAGATATTTTCTTAATTAAAAAATAAAGAAAAGAAAATTGGTTAATTCTATCTTTCCAAAATCTCACTTTTTTTCTCCTATTTTTAGTGGTATGGAGGAAGAACGTCAAAAAAAAAAAAAAAAAAAATTTAAATTTAAATTTAAAATTTAAAAATCCTATAATGGCCTCAATTTTTTTGATTAATTACATAATCTTGCTTTATAATAAAAACATAATTGGTAAATTATAATAGTGGAAAATTAACTATATGTATATAATAGTGGAAAATTTTGCCATTAAAGTTATATATATTTGCCGAAACCACTATTGTGACTAAGGGGCTATTTGGTTACCTGCAACTAGCTGTCAGTAGCTGTAATGTAATTGATTTTACATGTAAATGGCTGTTTGGTTTACTGTGAAATCAGTTTTACATGTAAAAAGTTTTACAGTTTTGTGTACTTTTGCAGCATTTCAACTTACAGCAAATTTTGCTGTAAGTTGAAATGCAGCAAAACATTTTGGTTAAAATCATCATTCTTTTCTCTCCACATTATGCATTAAAAAGAAATGAAAACTTACAAGGCAATTAATTGTTAACATAATTAAACTTATACTTATTTATGGTTTATTAAATTTAATCTTTTATTTAAAATATACTAATTTGTATTTAATTTTAATTACAAAAATATTTTTTTAGTATAAAATAATTTAATAAAATTATCATTAAATTAATTAATTAATTATTTTTCTTGCATTAGTGTTAATAGTAGATAGGGAGAGATAAATTATTTATTTTGAGTTAGTGCTTAATTATTTAAATTTTTTATCATTATTTTTAAATGTAATAAATACTTTATTAAATCAATTAATTAATTTAAAACTTAAATTAAATTAAATTAAATTAATTAATTTAGTTTAAATTATTTTTTTGAAGTGTATTAAATAATTAATAATAATACTAGATAATGTGGGTAATCTCACCCTTCCACTTACATGGTGACCATATTATCTAACTTACATCAAACCAAACAAATAAAAAGTAATGCAGCATTTCCAGTTACAGCAAACCAAGCAGCAATGATGTAAATTGAAATGCAGCATTTTCACTTACACTGTAATTTCACTTACAGATAACCAAATAACTCGAGGTTTTAATGATAAATTTGTTATCTGCAGCTACATGTGTTTAGCGACAGAAATAGATCTTATAGTGACGAAAAACTTTGCAGTTGTAAGTCACTTTTTTGTAGTGTATGTTGTATTTACAAAAGTGAATTTTGTTTTAATTTTATTTTTAAATATATAATTATTTTAATAATTTTTAATTCAAATTATACTTATTTATTATTTTAAACATTTTTAAATTCTTGATATTTTCAGATTTTTAAATTAAAAATTGAAATTAAATTGACCTAGCTTTGGTAATGCTTTTTTTTTTTTTTTAACAGAAGAGCACAGAGCTCAGAAGAAAGAAAAACAACAATCAAAAGTAGAAATTCCTGTGAGAGCAGAGAGCTCTTTAAGCCATCTAGGTCCATCCAATCGAAGGAAGAAATGAGAAGGATGAGAGTTCATGCTGCCATGGTCCGCTAAACCATCAGCAATGGAGTTGTCCTCTCTAGGAATGGTAGTCCCAGAAAGGTTGGGGAAATGTTTAAAAATTTGCTGAAAAGCTTTGATGTCATCATTGAGACGCCAAGTGATTATTATTTCTGAAATAAGAAGAGTATAGTCTTTCTTTCCTGCCAACTTTCCTGCCCCTTTGAAAACCTCCCTGCTGTCAATCCTTGTTCCGGCGAACATAGTTGGCTTAGGACCAAGTGTTGGTGTCTCCTAGGCGAACATAGTTAGATCAGGCTCCTTGGCTTCTGCTCTCGAACCCCACCTTCACCTCCAGAAATCTCATTTTAAAAAACTTAAAGCTTCTTCCTATGTTTTTGCCACTGCTGACCAAGATCTTTGGAGTTTAGCAAGGGATAGTATGCATTCATCCCTTTATGAAAAATTCTTAGGCAAGGTTCTTCCTCTAGACCAGGCGAAGTTGGCTTTGGCCGATGCCTGGTGAGGGATGGGAGCTTTCACCATTGTTGATCTTCCGAACTGGTTGTATTATATTCGATGTGAAAGTCAAGAAGTGCAAAACAAGCTTCTTTGGAATGGTCCTTGGTCGATGGCTGGCCGCATTCTCCAACTTGCTCCCTTGCATGAGAGTTTTCAACCTGCGTTTGAAAAACTCTCATTAGCTGTAGTCTGGATCCAGATCTACCACCTTCCCATGGAGGTCTAGGGAGGAGAAATACCTGAAATGGTTGCCTCACAATTCGGAAGAGTTCTCAATGTGGATGATCACACCATCGACCACTCTAGGGCAAAGTTCGCCAGAGTATGTGTGGATAATCACACCATCGACCACACTCTTCCATGAGAGTATGTGCGGAGATTAATCAGTTTTTGGTTTAGTTTTGTATGAAAAACTTCCTATTTTTTGTTACAAATGCGGGCATGTGGGTCACAGTGAGGCACACTGCACCTTCTGCGATAGTTGCCAACGTCTTGATCGGCATGTTCCCTCTATTTCTCTGGAAGTAGAGATGGCGCACGCTGAGCTAGTGACGCAGGCTGATGTGGCTAGTTAGGTGCCGGATGACATTGCTAACCTAGCTCCCACTCACTGCGTCATGGATGATGGTGGTGATTTTGGACCATGGGTGAAACTGTGTTCCCAACGTTCCTCCACTAGTGGTCTTGGCGGCCGACATGGTGGGGCTTGTGGTGGTCCTCGAAACTCTAAAGTTGTTGAGCCTCTTGGAGATGATGAACAAGATTCGAACAGATGGCCTACTGCATAGAATAATGGGACACGTGGCTATGATTCTGACATCGTCCGCATGCATTCGATGTGTGGAAGGCTGGTAAAGCTTGGGGGCCACAACCGTTATTCTAAGGGGTCCTCGAGCTCCGATAACCCTCTACCCAGGACTGACAACCTTGCCGCCCATACCCTTGCATTAATGCCTTCTCTCTCTCCAAATGCTTCGCCGCCCATCCCCTTTATCTCTGCTGATAAAAAAATCAATCAAATCCCTCTAACACCATTTGCTTTGTCCAATCAAATCCCACTTTGCTCTCTCCTAAGATTATTGAATCCCTAGGAAATGGGCAAGGTCGCCCATTGCTTCTCTCTTCAAATGACTCTATTCTTGGCTCTAAGGAAAACAATACCCCTTCAAACCCTATTCTAATATCCTTTGTTAGAGTTCCTCCTTCAGCTAATGATGATGGGCTGGTGCTCAACGTCTAATGGTTGTTGACTATATTGTTAACACTCTTGCTACTCATTTGACCATATTGTTGATGATAGGATCCTTAGCCACTTCCAAAATGAAGTCAAGCTTGAAGCATTGGCTAGAACAGGGCCCTCGAAGAATGGTTCACGTTCAAAGAAAGGGAGAAACTCTTCCTCCTCTTAATCCTTTTTTAGTGTCTTACTTTTTGTTTGCTCTCAAACCTTTTAATGAATATTAAAATCCTTTCTTGGAATTGTGGGGTCTCTCAAATCCTCGGATGCTCACTCATTTGCAGGATCTGATCGCTGGCTTGAAGCCTGATCTCCTTTTCTTAGTTGAAACCAAAGCTTCCATTCCTCGTGTTCATCGTTTTTGTGATAAGTTTAACAAAAGTTAGGACTGGGTTGATATCCTTTCCATCGGCCTTTCTGGTGGAATTCTTATCCTCTGGAATCATTCTATTGGTTGTATTACTCCTTTGGCGACTTCTAGTTTGGCCTTTCATCTTATCATCAATGCTGGTGATAAGACCTGGATTCTTACTACAATTTACAATTCCAAGGTTCTCTTTGAGCAAAAGGGTCTTTGGCGCTCTCTTAATGTTCTTTCTTCTTTTGATACCCTTGGCTCCTCACAAGTGACTTCAATGCAATCCTTGGCACTGATAAACATAAGGGAGGCTGTTTTTCTCACTATGTCTCGAAATCTAATCTATTTGATAATTTTCTTTCTAACAACTCTCTTTTAGATCTCAGTTTTTTGGGCTCTTGTTTTATCTGGTGTAATGGTCAAGCTAGTCTTGCTCGTCACTACGCAAGGCTTTATCGTTGCTTGGCTAACTCTTTTTGGCTCTTAAACATCAACAATATTTCTAATAAGCAATTGGTCCGCTCTGTTTCTGATCATTCGCCTTTGTTCCTTCATATTTATACTTATGATTGTAATTTTAAAAAGATTTTTTGGTTTGAAAATCTGTGCCTTGACTATGAGGGTTGCCACAACAGTGTGGTCAAAGCCTAGTCGATGGCTACAAATGCTTCTCCCATGCATTCTCTGTCCCATGCTATTTCTAGTACTAAACATCTTCTTCTCAAGTTGCGTAAGTTAAGCAAATGTCATATTGAAGGGAAAATCATTAATATTAAGAAAAATTGCCTATGTGGAAGATCCCTGTTCCACATTAGATGATGACTGGAAAAACATAAGGTTGAGAACCCTCCTTAATCGACATACTGCGCTCCTTTGATAAAAGACAATTTATTGGAAACAAAGGGGTAAAGCGCACTAGCTTAAGCATAGGGATCATAACTCCAGCTACTTCCACAATTCTGTCAAGGTTCGTCGGCATAAAAATAAAATCAGAGAGATCAAAGAAATTTCTGGTAATATTTTTTTCTCCCAACATGATATTGAAACTTGCTTCACTGATTTTTACAAAAAATCTCTGGTCCTCTTTTTCTGTTAACTCACTATTTTCAGTCATTCTGGATGACCTTGCCACTCTCTCTGAGGAGGATAAAGAAAACCTCATTCGACCCGTCTCTAAGTGGGAGGTTTATTCTACTCTTTATTTCATGCCTCTTGGCAAAAGTCCCGAGCTTGATGGCCTTAACGTCGAATTTTACCTGTTTTACTAGAATTTTATTGGGGATCATTTTTTTTAATACTGCTTTGCTCCCCCCCCCCCCCTTCCTAGGGCCAAATCTTTACGGCTTTGATCCCTAAAATAGACAACCCAACTCATGCTTCTGATTTTCGCCCGATCTCTCTTTACAATGTTTGTTACAAAGTCATCTCTAAAATTCTTTCCAATCTCCTTAAGTTGATTATTTCTAAACTTGTTGGTCCGGAATAGACTGGGTTTATTCCATGGCATGGTGCTAGTGACAACGTTATTGCATCCCAAGAGATAGCCCATAGCCTTGAAACAGATTTCCCAGCCCTCCTAGGATGATCCTAAAAATTGACATTGAAAAAGCATTTGATATTATTGAAGAAGCAGCTATTCTTACCACCCATTCCAAAATGGGCTTTCCTGAGCTTTAGATCAGATGGATTCGTTCCTGTCTTTCTTTTTCTTCTTTCTCTTTCCTTGTAAATGGGTCTCACTCTACCTAGATTTCTAATCTTTGCCTTAATCTTTATCACACTCTTACCGGCCAAAAATCTAATCTCAGGAAATTTGCTTTCTATCTTCCCTCCTGGTGCAATCGCACTTTAGCTAAATCTATTTCCAAAATTATGGGTATTCCTCAACACAATTTTCCTTTCATTTATCTTGGAGCGCCCATAGCACCTAAAAGACTTCTTGCAAACCACTTCAATTACATCCCAAACAGAGTTCAAAAAGCAATTCGATCTTGGAATCACTATTCAATTTCCACTACTGGCAGAGATATCCTCCTTAATAATACTAATTTTTCTTTCCCTAATTATCTTCTCTCAGTCCTTTATCTCCTTGCATCCACTCTTGATTCTATCTCCAAGTTAGCCTGTAATTTTCTGTGGGGGGAAACTGGCAATCGTAGTGGCTTCCATTCAATTGGATGGGTAGTTACTACACTTAGGAAAGCTGAGGGAGGGCTTGGTATCCGGGACCTCAGGTTGACGAAGCATTCTCTTATGGCTAAAAATATTTTTTCCGTGCTTAATTCTGATTGCAAGATTTGGGTTGATATCTTCAAAACTAAATATAGAGATTGGCACACCTGGAGTGTTAAAAATCATCCAAATCCTTCTTGGTTTTTTAAATCCATTTCAAATTCTGTTGATTTTCTTAAAGCCAATTTCAAAATTTTATCTTGCAATCCTGGGAATCTCAATCTTTCGATGGACCTTTGCATTATGGATCTCTCGATTATGCACAAACCAACTTTCTTAAACATGTATTTATCTTTGAATGGTTTCCTTTTCACTGAGATCTGTCATCATAACTCTCTGAATCTTAATGCTATTGAAAATTTCATTGGCTCTAATCTTGACTAGGAGTAGATAAGGAAAATTAAAATTGACTCTTCCTCTAATAATTACTGGATATGGGGTCCTAGCAATCATCGTGCAACCATTGCTTCTTCGGTTTATACCAGCCTCATTGTTGATGGCCCTTCCCATGATCTTTGGAAAGGGTGGGATTGTATTTGGAAACTCTCTGTTATGCCTCGTATAAAAACCTTTGTCTGGAAACTTGCTCATTGGAAGCTTGTCACTGGAGCTTATCTTTACCATTCCAATATCGGCCCTCATACTTTTTGTTCCTTCTATTCCCTTTTTGAAGAGAATGCCAATCACCTTATTTGGAACTGCTCTAAGGTTGCTCATCAATGGCACTTGCTCTTTGCTAATCTGGGTCTTAATCCTACAGTTTTAAGCTCTTTTCAAAATGGTTATTGGCTTCCTTCTTCCTTCAAAGTCAATTCTGGGGATTCTCGGGTGAAAGCCATAATTGCTACCCTGGCCTGGTTAATTTGTAAGGAGAGATGTAATTGGACATATAAATCAAAACCGCCAAATTTCAACTCTTTATTGCCCAAAGCTTTGAATACTTGTGCTGACTTTTTCAAGGCTTCTAGATTTAATTACAGGGAGTACTCTAACCTCAAGACAAATCAACTTTCAATTTCAATCTACACTTTAGCCAGTCCCAGGATTTATGGCTCGTGCCAACCTAGCACAATTGGGAGGTAGGCTATAAACACAAATAATACTTGGGCACCAGCCAACCTGATCAAGACGCGTAATTATTATTATTATTTTTAGGTAAAATTCTCATTTTAGTCCTTGTACTTATCAAAATGTGCCTTTTTAGTCCTTTTAGTTTATTTTGTGCCTTTTAAATCCCCCTACTTTGTGATTTGAGCCAATGTAGTCCCTCAAGCATAAATTGGGGGACTAAAATTGGCTACATTTTGATAAATACAGTGACTAAAATTGGCTACATTGGCTCAAATCACAAAGTAGGGGGATTTAAAAGGCACAAATTAAACTAGAAGGACTAAAATGACACATTTTGATAAGTACAGAGACTAAAATTAGAATTTTACCTTATTTTTATTATTATTATTATTAGGCAAAACGTAATGTGCAGACATTTTTTATAATTATTGTTATTAAAAGATTTTTAATGATAGTCGGTACATCATCATTTAATGAATATTATTTATATAAAAATTTTACGGAGTTATTGTTTACTGTTTAAGACTGTTCAACAACGCTTGATATCGTGTATGAATTGACTATAGCACTTAGATACAAATCTAATTATTGCATTTAACAGTTACTGTATAATTTTTTTAGATTTCAAATCTAGTAATGCTTTTAAAAGATGCAGCCTTATTATTATTATTATTATTATTATTATTAGTATTGTTATTATTATTTTGAATTGAAAAGAAGGATGTGGAATTTTCCTCCCTCTTCAGTTCCTGATTTTTGGTTCATACTTCACTTCATGTATACTTCAATCAAGATAATCCAAACAACTTTTCCTGTGGGCCACTAGAAAGATCCCTTACATCGAACTTGTGTGGAGCGACAAATTTTTTCTTAATGAGGATTTAAAAAAAAGTAAAAAAAAAAAAATTTCTTTCCATAGGCAATATCACATATCTATTCATTAATGAGAATGGGTGTTTGAAAAATGTAGGGTGACATTTTGTCAAAAGCTTAGTTGTCATATTTTGTCATGATGTTACTTCTTAATTATATTTATATTGCTTTGTTATAGAAGGACCTTGCAAATATTTCCCGATTTGTGAGGTGATCTCTGGTGACCTTGTGTCTTTTTTGAAGAATCTAGTCCCATGCTTATCCAATTCATGCAATACGAATTATCTTCCGCCAATCACACAGGAAATTTGTATTTGTAATTAAGAACATGTGATTTTTTTTATATGTATTATTAAAAAAAAATTCATTCACAAATTATTAATGGGTATAAGAGATCAATTATTGATGCATACTTCACAAAAGCAAAAAAAAAAAATACTATTGAAGGCGAATCATCATCCAATCATAAAGTTTAACATCTTTTCCCTAAACTTGAAAACTCCTCATCTAATTTAATTATGATTCAATTTTAAATAATTTCAATAGTATGAAAAAGAGTAAAGCGTAATTTCTATAAATTACATTAATTTGTGTGAAAATTAAATATTAATTTTTTTTATTTAACCGTCTTAAAAATATTTTCTGGTTTTGTCCCTTATTTTAATTTATTTATTGCATATACCTTGCGTGTAACATGGTTATGAATAACATAATAATTACAATAAATTATATGAAACAATAAAATTAAAAGGTGAAATAATAATAATAATAATAATAATAATAATATATATATATATATATATATTATATATATATATATATATATATATATATATATATAATTCTTTGTTAATCTTTAAAACCCAACCATAAATTTTAATTTTACTTTAAGTTCAAACTTTTTTTTATTTTGCTATAATGAGATTTCGATGGATATTTTGAGTGGCACTAAATAAAATTATTATGCCAAGTTGACTTACCAATGTTGTTATATTTTGGTATAATACCCGAATTGGTCCTTCTATTTTTCTCTCTCTTCCCTTTTAGTCGCTCTACTCAGAAATGCTCCCGATTAGTCCCTCTACTTTTTAAAATGGGACTAAGTGGAGGGACTAAGTGGGCTCATTTTCAAAAGTAGAGGGACTAGTTGGGAGCATTTCTCCCTAAGTGGGCACATTTTCAAAAGTAGAGGGACTAGTCAGGAGCATTTCTGAGTAGAGGGACTAAAAGAGAAGATAGATAAAAGTAGAGGGACCAATTCAGGTATTATACCTTATCTTTTACCAATTCAGGTATTATACCTTATTTTGGTATAATACCTGAATTGGTAAAAGATAAGGTATAATACCTGAATTGGTCCCTCTACTTTTCTCTCTCTTCCCTTTTGGTCCCTCTACTCAGAAATGCTCCCGACTAGTCCCTCTACTTTTGAAAATGTGGTCACTTGGGAGAAAATGCTCCCAATTAGTCCCTTTATTTTTTAAAATGAGACTAAGTGGAGGGACTAAGTAGGCCCATTTTCAAAAATAGAGGGACTAGTTGGGAGCATTTTTCTCTAAATAGCTATATTTTCAAAAGTAGAGGGACTAATCATGAGCATTTCTGAGTAGAGATACCAAAAGGGAAGAGAGAGAAAAGTAGAGGGACCAATTCGGGTATTATACCTTTCAATAAAGCAGTGGTTTATCCATTTTTTTCCAAAAAAAAAAAATTTTGACTCGCCAATTCAAGTTAAACGAACAAATATCACTAATATAATAGAATCATTAATATATAGATATGAGACTCATATGGACCAATATAATAAAGACTCATTGGGATCAATTTTTCTTTATAAAAATACTTTACTTATGAAATAAGGATTAAATTAACCAATTTTTTTATAAAAAAAAATTATCTTATAAAATAAACAATTAATATCGATGCTTTACCATAAAGGAAACCATGATATTTCTAGTCAAAACACTGTATATATATACATATATTAACTTCTGCCTGCACCAAAAGGAATGAACTTATAGTCTTACCCATTGAAATTTATATTATTAGATATGAATCTCTCTGGGTTGAACCCCTCTGGGATGTCCCAAACTTTAGGGTCTCTAGCTATACCCCAATAGTTAAGGATGATAACTCTTGTTTTCCTTGATATTTCATAGCCTTCAATTTGACAACTTTTTGTGGATTCTCTAGGAAGAAGTACTGGAACCAGAGAGGATGAAGTCTTAGGATATCTCTTTAATAAAAGCCTGGAGATATTTCATCTCACCTATATCCTTCTCTTTAACAATAGATTTGCCAAACACATGCAACACTTCTTATTTCATCTTGTAGTTTCTTCATAATTTTTGGATTCTTAATGAGTTCCGCTAAACTCCATTCTAGAACTATATATGCTGTCTCAGTTCCAGCTCCAAACATGTCCTATTCAAACAACAAAGAAAGCTCTTCTATATAGATGTCCACAATAATAAAAGTTACAGTAAAGATTTATTTATATTGAATTTCTTTGCTATTAATGTTTATTACGGAATGTGATTAAGAATATTTTATTTTCTAATGTGAAAAATAGTGTTGCATGCCTTTAATGCTAAACTTGGTAAGGAATGGTGGTGATAAATTTTACCATCATATATAATTTCTCCTCAATTCATAAGTTTATTTACATGTGTTGATCAAAATCATTTAATTATGTTTCATTGTTTTTCATGAACTGTGTTTTGTAATACACGAGATCTTTTCTATGTTCATTATAAATAAATAAATAAATAAATAATAAAAAAATCTCAACAGTGCGGGATCGTTAACTTCAAAAATTATATAAAAATAAATAAATAAATAAAATAACTTCAACTATATTACCATTAACAGAGCTTTGGCATGATCATCAGTGAAGCAGAAATCCATGTTAGGATTTTTCTGTAGTGATAGCAAAATATCCACAAAGCTATCTTTGCTGACTTTTTCATCATTAATTCCATGTTCTTGAATAATCTGATTAAGAACGGCATCCCACTTGCTAGAACTCCTTTTAGCCTTCTTATCCAAGCCTATTAGTGAGCTTAACCATTCAAGTGAAGGGAAAAAAATCCACCAAATTAAAACCACTAAGCAAGAGAACACACTCCTCTGTCATTTCATGAAATATCTTGTTCCTGCCTTCAGTTCTAGAGAACTTGCCTAGCATGGCTTTGCAAACCAGGCATCTCATTAGAGAAGAAGTACAAAACTGTTGGAGTGGTGAATGAAGACAATAAGGAGGCTGCAGGCGTAGGCGTACCTGATGGCAAGAATCATGGTATGGTGATGGCTCAGTTGATATCACGCCCCAGCCCCACAGCAGGGCCCGCTGACAGATCGGCCGCATCCAACGGGGCGGACTCCACTGGGTGCAATGCCTCATATTTGACCTGGTCAGAGTCAACCTTAATAGGCAGAATATGAAACAATAACAAACAATAACACAGAACCACAAGTAGATCAAGAAGATAGAGTTAATACAAGTATGGGCTTAAGCAACCCTATAGACAACAGTGCCACACATATAGATTTCAAATAAAAATACAGACAGAAGACAAATCTCACTCACACAGGAGGGTTCGACTACAGTGTCTACAACAAAGGACGGAAGAACGACTTCCAAAATACACCATGATCCTAGCTAAGTTTGATCTTCTCCTGAGAAAACAGAATTTGTAGAGTGCATGAGCCCTAGTAGGATCGCAGAGAATATCCAAAATAATACAGATATAGTATAATGAAATAATTCAGACAGAAATATAGAATTAAATCAGAAATACAAAAAATACGTAGAAAACAGACGGTACATCTCCCTGACCAATAACAGATATCAACAGCACTTGGCTGGATCTTCGACTGTGAAGTCGGAACAGAACAGAACAGAATATCGACAGCCGAAGCCGGATCTTTGACCGTAGTCGGAACTGACACGCATGCCCGGTAGCGCTACTACAAAAAAACATGTGCACATGGCTAGGACTTACTCCTCCTAGCTAGGCGAGCCAGGAATGAAGATGTACTAAAACCGCTAAAATACAGTATGTGTACAGAAAATACTGAATAAATAATGCACACACAAAAATAATAAGTAAATAAACAATTAAGCAAGTAAATAAATCAAATTCGTCAGATAATTTAATAATTAATCACATATCACAAGTACAGAATTAACAGGTGCGAGAGCCTACCTGACTCTAAGCTACAAAGTTGGGTTCAACAGACGTCACGACTAGGGTTCGCTGACGGGATCTAACCAATCAAAAGAAGTTAACTCAAATTACACACTATTGGGCCAAATCCAACCTATAAATAAAGCTCAAAGCTTGAAGAGGGCTGAACTAAGTAGTCAAGAAAAATTCCTACTCACAACTAATAATCCTGGCCTAAGAAAACACCAACATTGCATAAATAGGTACAAGTGTACAAATGGCAACAAGGATAAGAATATACAAAAGAAATATTGTCGAAAGGTGGCATACAAAAACGTACAAGTATATACTTAAAAAAAATAACAAAAACAAGAGGCCCACAAGTACAATTTTAGTAGTTGCTCAAGGTACCCGGATTTATAAAAATCCACAATCTCACACCCCTCCAAAAATTTAGAAAGAGTTCCCAAGGATTTTCAGCATGAAGCACCCCTTAACCAACCTTAGAAACTTAAAAAAAAAAAAAACATAATTGTGACTTATATAAATATATATATAAATACCAAAAAGACACAGAGGATGGCACTACGCCTGGTCAATGCTCACATTCTCGTTTTGAGCCAAGAAGAAAAAAAAAAAAATATATATATATATATATATATATATATATATATATATATATATATTATATAAATTTAACAGAATCTCAAGAAAACCTGGTTAAGCTTATATGTGTACAAAACCTTTTTAAAGAGGATTCAAATTGGTCATGTTTTACAGAATTAAATTAAATCACTAGAATACTAATACACATACATACACATCACCATATATGTATATACATGCAAAATATATGTCATCATACGAAATGAAATTAATCAAGAAATACAAGCTTGCATAAAGAGATCAACTAAAATGGACATATCACCACCAAGTTTAGGTTCTCAGGAAACATAAAATCAAGGCTCCAGTTTAAAAAAAATAATAACCAGGATTAACACATCTAAACCACAAGATTAAGGAGCATGCAAGCTTGCAAACATCCAAGTTTACACAATATGTAAGAACACATGCAAACCCAAGGTCAAGAGAATTTAACACAACAATTAAGAGGCTAAAGGATGATCTAAATAGACATCATGCTAGCAACAAGGACCCAAAAACAATCCTCAACAAGGAACCAAGATCCAAGAATTTAACAGCCACACAAGGGCCAACAGAACTTACAAAAGCAAAGAACCTACCTTAAACAGCCAGAGCTCCGAAGAAAAGAAGAAAAAAAAAAAGTTGCAGTTTGTCTTCTCCCCAAGCTCAAGGTAAGTAGCAAACAACCCACAAAAGCTTACCACCAACCGCCGTAAAAACCTCATCTGACCAGATCTGGAAAAAAGAATGAGGCATGTGAACTGGTGGCTCCCACATGCTTCAGTCAACGGTCAAAGCTTCAAAACTCTCCAGTCAAACCTTGGTCAAAGAACTTTGTTGGCAAACACTACAGTTGATGGACTAGTGCGAGGATGATCAAGTGGAAGAGATGGACGGAGTGGGGGGCCAGGATGACACTGTATCGTTCGGGAATGGCTAGCCTGCAAGGATAAGAAGATGAACATGGAGAGTTGCTTGAATGGCAGTTAAAGTAGTTGAACCATTTTGGTTTAATAGTATTTTAATTTCAAATCTCTTGGTGTCAGTGAACAGCCAATGCTGGCTCAGGTTAAGGTTACAATGTAACCAATGGTAGTGTACAATGTTTTGCCCAATGGGAGTTTAATGCTTTGTCTGATGGTCTGTATTACTTTAATATATATGCAACAATAGTGCTGCATTTTCATTGGCCTCAATTTACACTTTTTACTCTTTTTTCCTTTTGTTTGTTGACCTGTGTTGACTGAAGAGAGATATGTATGTGAAGGGAGCACAAGCATTACATTAAACACTGGTGTTTACTCTGAACATTCTATCAAACACCTTCTTCTTCATCAAGTCCAACATCGGTTCTCCATCAATCTGGTATCAGAGCTCCGGTGATGGTGACTAGTAGCTCTACGGTGGTAACCACCAGTCCAGTATCACTTTCTCAGCCGTCAATCCCAGTGTTCACGGGGTAGGAGTATGGACGGTGGAGTCTTTGAATGTAGACAGTCTTCAGGTCTCAAGAGCTTTGGGACTTGGTCGAGAAAGGGGTGTCAGAATCGAAGGATGTGGCCGTGGAAAGAGACAACTGAAAGCGGGAATGCAAAGGCGTTGTGCCTGATCCAATAGGCGGTGGATGGGCCGAACCTCTACAGGATTGCTGAAGCTAAGTCAGCACACGATGCATGGGAGATGCTGAGAAAGCAATGTTAAGGAACCTCTAAGGTTCTGTCCATCAGGATCCAAGCTCCAGATCGGGGACGACGAGGGAATCCAGGAGTACATCTTGTCAGTGATTACTATTCTCAACCAAATCAAAGGCTCTCGGTCACAAGTTTGAAGAGAAAGATATGGTGTCCAAAGTCCTTCGAAGCTTGGCTCTGAAATTCGATTTCATTGCTGTGGCTATCGAGGAGTCGAAGGAGCTAGCAAACCTTACTCTTGATGACTTGTGTGGAACACTACAAGCCCATGAGGTAAGAGTAAACAGAACTCTCGGGAAGACAGTGGAGAAGGCTCTACACGAGAAGAACGAGCACACCAACAAACAACCACGACAGAGGTTCTGGTGCTGGGAGCTCATGGGGAAACGGGAGAGACCGAGGGAGATCTTTCACCCAGGGGAGAGGAAGAGCATGAGGTGGCTGAGGTCGGGGCTTCGAAAACAAAAGCCAAATTCAATGCTTCCATTGCAAGAGATTCAGCCATATGAAAACTGAGTGTAGAGCTCGTGAAAAACAACCTGAAAAGGTGGCAGGTGTTGTTGTTGAAGAAGAGAAGATGGAGAATCTTTTCATGGCAACAACCCACTGGTGCACTAGCAAATACGGTATGGTTGATTGATTCAAGGTGTTCGAATCATATGACTGGAGATAAACAACTATTCAGTGACCTTGATGAATTCTTGGAGATCACAGTGAGATTGGGTCATGATAAAAAAATGAAGGTCTGTGGAGTGGGAACATTGATTGTCAATACTCAGTCAGGGGTCCAGAAGAGGCTACAGGGAGTACAATTTGTGCCGGGGTCGCGCACAACCTTCTAAGTGTAGGTCAATTGCTTACGAAGGGGTACTCAGTAGTGTTTGAGAAAGACTAGTGTGTTATCTCAGATAATCAAGTGAAGGGTCGTGCTATCTCAGTTGCCAAATCAAGTAACAATATGTTTCCATTAGATGTTATGAAGATTGGGAGTTTTATGATGACTGTGAGGAGTCAAACAATCCAAGAGCTGTGGCATTTAAGGCTTGGGCATCTAAATTACAAGAGTCTCAGGTCCATGATCCATAAAAGATTGGTGAAGGGGATGCCAGCTTTGAAACTAAAGACACAGTGTGAAGACTGTGTGATGGCGAAGCATACAAGGACCTCGTTCCCCAGTGGTATAACACGAAGGACAAGCGCGTGCTTGGAGCTTATGCATATGGACCTCTGTGGGCCTATGAGCAAAGAATCTCTAGGAGGTAATAGATACTTTTATCTATTGGTTGATGATTACAGTAGATGGTGTACGGTTTATTTCATTAAAAACAAATCTGAAGCTCTTGCAAAGGTCCAAAATTTCCATCCTTTAATGGAAAGGCAAACAGGTTTAAAGCTCAAAGCTGTGAGAAGTGAACGGGGAGAAGAATTCTTCTCAAATGAGTTCCAGGTTTACTGTGACAAGTTCAGGATTAGAAGAGAGAATTCCCGGCACCTTACTCTCCCCAGCAGAATGGAGTTATAGAGCGAAAAAACTGGATAGTGGTCGAGATGGCGAGGGGATTACTTAAGAGTGGAGAGTTACCAGTAAGGTTCTGGGGTGAAGCAGTGTCTATGGCCATTGATAATTGCTCGTGTTATATTAACGCGAAATGTTATTATCTTACATTGAGCATTACTTTTCTCAGATTTTATCATTAATTTGTGTGCATTTGTGTGCTTTTGTGCATTGTAGGGTTGTGGAGCCAATTTGGAGAAGAAAGAAGCAGGAATAGGTTATGTTCGTCATTGTTGAGAAGTTCTCGGACCAAGCAAGGAATAAGGCACGAGTCTAGACTTGTGGGTGTGTGCCAACCTCCATTGGAGGGGCACAAGGGCAGTCACATTCACAAAAGTCTAACTCGTGTAGCATTGGAGAACTTCGCCAATGAAGAGAAATAAGTAATCAGCATGATCTACCGTTGATTGTGTGCCCAATTCAACGACCTTGATGAAGAACGATGAATTCGGGAGTATTTCGGCGAGAGTACTTTAGCAGCACTGCAGCAAATTACTGTAGCAAGTTACTGTTCACTATTTGCCGAAAATCAGCATTCCAGAAACTTCACACGGGCATGTGGAAATTCCACACAGACGTGTGAAATCCCGATTTCAGCGATTTAAAGCCGCAACTCAGCATTATAAAAGCCCGTTTTGGAGACTTTTTGAGGATCTTTTTGCCAATCTTTTGTCCTACCTTCTAGAGAGTTGCGGCTAAGGTTTCGAAGAGGACTTTGTGGAGGTCCGAAGTACGTCATCGGCATCGTCATCGACATCCAACGGCCGCACAAGACCACGGCCAGACTCTACACAAGGGGTTTTCATATATGCTTTCAATTTGTATTCACTTTCATATTTTGATGAATTTGTATAGCTCCATGAGGAGCTAAACCCCTTGTGGGATATTCGGACTTCTAAACCCTAGGATGATTACGTTTCTTTGACATTGTTATTATGTTTTTCCGTTATTGATGAATAAAATTGAGTTTCAATCTTAATTGCATCTTGTAATTATTTTCTCTTAGCCATGACACTAGGGTTGAGAGCAATCTAGGTTATCCTTTGGAGATGTGACAACTCCTATAGGGTTAGACTACTTAAGATTGGAGAAGGTCAGAGGGATGAGTAGTGAGGTAGCGAAACATCCCATTTCCCTTCCGGTGTGATTCTCCCTACCTCCGTGTTTCATGATTTCTTAGCGGTCGAGATAAAGTGAAGTACTAGGAGATAAACTCCCCTGGGGCTTAGTTGCGTGAGCAATAGAGTGAAGGGTATAAGTGAATCTTAGTGCTGGGGCTTAATTTAGACTAGGGCTCTTTCACCTGGACCAAAGGGTTAGAGCTATACATCGGAACAGGGTTTATCACTAGGAATCCCTAGAACTTAAGGCAATTCCACATAGTGTGAGGCTTAGGAAGACGGACTGCCCTAGGGCTTAGTTTACAGGTCAACAAGAGTCAAGGGTCGTAGTGAAACCTAATGTCGGGGCATAGTGTTGGGGTTAGTCACGGTTGACCTTAGGTTTGGGATCATGTGTTTAAGGATTTCCTCGACTCAATTAGCATCAATAGGAGAGTATAATAGCATTGTCTCGCACTAGAAGCATAAGTCCTAGGGGGAGCTTGTCTGGGTACCCAACTTTACTCATTGATTATCCTTCTCTATTTGCTTTTGCTTGCACTCTCTTACCTACCAGACTTCTCTTTTATTTATTGTTTTCTTTAAGATTACTTTTACACCCACTCATTGATTCTATTCTCATTATTTGTATACCGCATAGTTAAGTAGTGAAATCTTGTGTCTTAAATCCTTATTCCCTGTGGATACGACTACCCACTCACCAAGGTATTTTATTACTTCGATAGCCCGTGCACTTTCGGGCCCCTATTAGCAATGTATCTAATCAACAGATCACCAACTTGTGTGTTGGTTAACAAGACTCCATACGAGGCCTGGCTTGGAGACAAACCCACTGTAAGCCACTTGCGTGTGTTTGGATGTATTGCTTTTGCCTTAATTCCTTCACAAAAATTACAGAAGCTCGGTGACAAATCGGAAAAGGGTATATTTGTCGGGTATTGCCTTGAGACCAAGGCATACAAGCTGTACAACCCCTCTACTTGCAAGGTCATTGTAAGTAGGGATATTGTATTTCATGAAAACTCACGATGGGATTGGGGAGCAGGCATTCAAGGTGTACCAGCTATCTCAATTGAAGAAGAACCAGAAAATTCAATAAATGAAGTGAATGGCAGTACTAGTAGTGAAGTCACATCTGCTCAAAGGATGAGTTCACAAGGGACACAAGTTGAGGAGACACCTCCAAGGAAGACATGCATGTTGGCAGATATATATAATACTTGCACATCTGCTCTGTGTGCCAGTGATCCAATTGAGTTCAAAGAAGCAGTGAAACACAAAAGGTGGCAGGAGGCAATGGATGCTGAAATGGCATCACTTGAGAAAAATAATACCTAGGAGCTATGTCGATTGCCCTCAGGAAAGCATGTTGTAGGCTTGAAGTCGATTTACAAGTCTAAAGTGAATGCACAGGGTGAGGTTGTAAAGTTGATGGTCAGGTTGGTGGCCAAAGGATATTCACAGCAATATGAGGTGGATTATGATGAGGTTTTCTCACCGGTTGCTAGATTGGAGACAGTAAGGCTCGTGCTGGTGTTGGCAGCACATGCTGGGTGGCCGGTATACCATTTTGATGTCAAATCGGCATTCTTAAATGGGGACATCCATGAGGAGGTATATGTCATGCAACCAGAACGATACAAGGTTGTGGGAAGTGAAGATCTTGTGTATAAGTTGAAGAAGGACCTGTATGGGTTGAAGCAAGCCCCCTGTGCATGGTACAACAGGATTGATCAGTATTTTCGAGAGCAAGGATTCATAAGAAGCGAATGTGAGCTTGCATTGTATAGAAAAGGATTGAAATATGGAGATAGCCTGCTATTGAGCTTGTATGTGGATGATATCGTATATACAAGTTCTTCTGTTGATCTTATTAATCAGTTTAAAACAGACATGATGAAGAACTTTGATATGTCTGATTTGGGAGAATTAAGTTACTTCCTTGGGCTAGAAGTCAAACAACAAACTGATGGTATTCATATTATGCAAAAAGAATTACATTGAGGTGCTACTACATCAATTGAACATGAAGAATTGTAAGACAGTTCAGACACCAATGAGTGTGAGTGATAGATCACAGAGAACTACTGAAGATGATCCGTGTGATCCAAGGATGTACCGAAGCCTCATAGGAAAGCTCTTGTACCTTACTCACACTCAGCCCGACATCTGTTTCTCAGTGAGTTATCTTTCTAGATTCATGAATTGTCCAAGTAATACTCATTTCTCTGCAGCAAAATGAGTGGTGAGGTATCTTGCAGGTACTAGAGATCTTGGATTGTGGTTCTCTCGGGATGATGAAGGAACACTTGAAGCATTCTCGGACAGTGATTGGGAAGGCTCATTACCTGATCAAAAGAGCACCACTGACATGATGATTCGTCTAGGCACGAGTGCTATATCATGGAGCATGAAGAAGCAGGAGATTGTAGCTCTGTCAACCACGGAAGCAGAGTACATCGCAGCAACTTCAACGGCTTGTCAGGTTGTCTGGTTTAGAAGATTATTACAAGAATGCGGGGTTATGATCAGTGACTCTACTAGGTTGTGGTGTGACAACCAATCAGCAATCGTGGTGGTGAAGAACCCTACACATCATGGTAGAACTAAGCACATTGATGTGCGCTACCATTTCACTAGAGGTCTTGTTACAGATAATGTTATTTCTCTGCACCATTAATGTTCCACTAATGAACAACTTGCAGACCTGTTTGCCAAGCCTCTATCATCTGAAAAGCATAATGTTATGAGAAATCTGATTGGAATGAACACACTTCAATCAAAGGGGGGTGTTGGAATGGTGATTGAAGACAACAAGGAGGCTGCAGGCGTAGGCGTACGTGATGGCAAGAGTCATGGTATGGCGATGGCTCAATTGATGGCCTGGTACGAGGATGATGGAGTGGAAGAGACGGACGTAGTGGGGGGCCAGGATGGCACTGTATCGTTCGGGAATGGCTAGCCTGCAAGGATAAGAAGATGAGCATGGAGAGTTGCTTGAATGACAGTTAAAGTAGTTGAACCGTTTTGGTTTAATAGTATTTTAATTTCAAATCTCTTGGTGTCAGTAAACAGCCAATGCTGGCTCAGGTTAAGGTTACAATGTAACCAATGGTAGTGTACAATGTGTTTTGCCCAATGGGAATTTAATGCTTTGTCTAATGGTCTGTATTACTTTAATATATATGCAACAATAGTGCTGCATTTTCATTGGCCCCAATTTACACTCTTTACTCTTTTTTCATTTTGTTTGTTGACCTGTGTTGACTGAAGAAAGATAGGTATGTGAAGGGAGCACAGGCATTTCATCAAACACTGGTGTTTACTCTGGACATTCTATCGAACACCTTCTTCATCAAGTCCGACGCCGGTTCTCCATCAAAAACTTGGCTCATGTTCAATGGTTTTGATAGATTAGGAGATACTTGAGAAGCAATCTTATCCATCAAGTGAGTCACTTCCTCCTCCCTAGTAGCACGAAAAGATTGCACCTTTTCCATGCTGAAGAAATTGATCATGCATAGCTTTCTCATCTGCCTCCAGTGCTCACCATAAGATGAGAAAGCCATGTCCAAGCTTTCAAAAAAGCAAAATTTCAGCATTTCTAAGAGTTGGCCTGTTTGCAAAAAAGAGATCGTTAGTCTTCAAGATCTCCTTAGCCAATTGAGAAGATGAAACCACTAGAGTGGGAACTTGCAAGTGTTAGAAGCATGAGAGGGCCATGCTTCTTTGAGAGCTTGTGAAGGGATTGGTGGGGTAACAAACCAAGTTGGTGAAGGTTTCCAATAAAGGGTAGTTTCCATGGAGATGGTGGTAGCTTAACTGATCTCTTTATAGAGAAGGTTAATTACTAGTTTGATGCTAAGGAGTAGTAGGGTGAGAGGAACCAACCAGAGGAGTAAGGTATGCATTGATGGAGAAGCTAGAGTTAGATGCTCATAAGCCATTTGGTAATTTCTTCCATCCCTTAACTTGGTCATTCTTTAAATAATCTCAAACTTCAACACCACTTGGAAAAATTTATAAAAAGATATGCAAATTATTTGGTTGGGTAGGGTTTTTCCTTTTATATATATATTTTTATATATTAATCATGAAGTGATATCGTAAATTTAGTTCTAGGGAGTGTGCAAAATTATCTTCTGAGAGTAGGATGAAACAGAGGTAGCATGCATGTTGTAGGCATAATGCCTTGGTAAAAAGGTTTTATCCAAATATTTACGTCAATGTTCATATATGTCATGCTTTAATCATTCTATGTTCCATCAGGACAACTATGGAAATTTTTCATCATGGGTATAGAATCTTGTACAAAGATGCTATTAACAATATTATTGCATGAAAACAATACTTAAGAGGCATAAGGAGATGGTAAGGACTTTTATTGCTCCGCATTTGCATTTTTTTTATTGTATTATAATTAATGATAACGGGATTTTAATTTTGAGCATGTCCCTAATTAATCTTGTTTGTCATATTTATAAAAACAAAAAAAAAAAAAAATAGATTTGATAACTACTGTTATATTTGAATAAAAAGACAACTTTTCTTATTGAATGATGAAATACTATTTTTCAAATAAAGAATAATTTATAAAAAAATTAATAGGGGAGAAAACTAATTCACAAGAACCAATAATTAGTTTTTCCATTTACTTTATCTCAATTTTTTTTCAAAAGATATCAATAAATTATTGTTAACATATACAGAGATTCATGGCTCAAATACTTGTGATCTATGCCTGCAATTATATGTAATTGTTGATTGTCAAAATAAAACTTTGAAATTGAATTCTATACATAACAAGTACATCGAGAGCTCATCAGCGCCTGACCCAGGGATGAGGATCATCCAAGGCACATTAGTATGGCGTACTCCTCCTGTTCGAATCGGAGTTTTCTTTTTATTTATTTCGAGAAAGATATTGATCAATTCCGATTCTTTTCAATTGTTTCGAACTTTTTACTTTTGGAATGTACAATTAAAATAAAAAAAATAGATGCCATGCCCATAAACATCAGTTATTAACACGGAATGATTAATTAAGCTTACCCTACTTCACACATGAATTTTATCCCACCAAGTTTTTTTTAATATTTAATTGTTAAATTGTTAACAGTAATAAAATAATATTAATAAACACCAATTATTTGTCTATTGATTAAAAAGTTTTATTTCAAAAGATGAGAGCATGCATGGAATTATCTGATAGAGTACCATAAAGAAATTACAAGCAGAACACAGAGGAAAAAACACTTCCCTAAATTTTTTTATTTCATATATAATAAACAAAATTTGTTGAGTCCTTAATTTTAACAAATTGTAAAAATTATTATATAATTCACCTAATTTTTATAAAAATTGAAATTTTTGTTTGTAATTTCCGATCTTTAGAAGGAGAAGAAAAAAAAAAAGAGTTGGATAATCTTGTGCTTCTTGTGGAATCCATGTCATTTCTAATATAAAAGAATCTCCATCTCCAATATCGACATGCAACTAGGAGTATTAAATTTAAATGATGAATATTATGTAATAAAAGAATTACACAACAAACAAGCAAGATCGCATCATATATATATATAGAAACAAATGCAAAAACAAAAACAGTGAAGCTCGATTATTTTCATTCCAGCGATTTAAACAACATATAGCATACAATCCAATTATGTTTTTCATCAAATCCAAGGTTTTGGAATAAGATAGAGATTCTTCTTCATTCTCACTGTCAATCCAGGAGATTCACTCATGTCTAATTCTTCGGTAGCCATACCATTAGGCAATCTCCAATCAAACCTATATATAAGGTTTGCTAATGCAAGTTCAATTGTGGAGACTGCAAACTGCATTCCTGGACACACTCTTCTTCCTGAACCAAAAGGAATGTACTCAAAGTCTTGACCTTTATAATCTATTGAATTATCAATAAACCTCTCAGCTTTAAAGGTTTCCGATGACTCCCAAACCTTAGAATCCCTTGCAATGGACCAATAATTAACAACAACTCTTGTTTTTCTTGGTATTTCATAGTGTTCTATTTGGCAATTTTCCATGGATTCTCTTGGTACCAGTAATGGAGCTGGAGGATGGAGACGTAGCACCTCTTTAATAACGGCTTTGAGGTAACTCATTTCTCTTATATCCTCTTCTTTAATTATCATTGATTTATCTTTGGATTTTGCTCTAACTTCATTTTGTAGCTTCTTCATCACTTGTGGATTCTTGATGAGTTCTGCCATGCTCCATTCCAAGACTATATATGTTGTATCGGTTCCAGCCGCAAACAAATCCTGTTTACATGAAAAATAGTTAAGGTTTACTAGTCACATGCATATGCGTGCATATATTATCATGTCATTGCTTGTATATAGTAAAAATTACCACTAGGAGAGCTTTGATATGCCCATCAGTGAGGGTGATTTCCATGTTAGGGTCCTTCTGAAGGGATAGCAAGATGTCCACGAAATCATCATCTTTGAGTACTATTTCTTCATTTCTGATTGCATGTTCTTGGATTATCTGATTAAGGACAGCATCCCACTTGCTAGAATTCCTTTTAGCCCTCTCATCCAAACCAAGGACAGAACTTAGCCATCCAAGTGAAGGGAAATAATCCTCCAAATTAAAGCCACTTAGCAAAACACTGTTCTCCTCTATCATCTCATGAAACATCTTGTTCCGATCTTCTAGATTTGTTGAAGACTTTCCCAGTATGGCTCTGCAAAGCATATCATTAGAGAAGAAGTACAACACTTGGCTCATGTTCAATGGCTCTGATGGAGTAGTAGAAGCTTGAGACATAATCTTATCCAACAAATGAACCACCACCTCCTCCCTTGCAGCTTGAAATAGTTGCACCCTTCTCGTGCTGAAGAGGTTGGTTGCACATATCTTTCTCATCTGCCTCCAGTGCTCACCATATGGTGAGAAAGCCATGTCTAAGCTTCCATAAAGCAAAATTTCAGCAGCTCTGAGAGTTGGTCTACTTGCAAAGACGAGATCATGAGTTTTCATGATCTCCTTAGCCATTTGAGAAGATGAAACCACAAGAGTTGGAACTTGACCAAGTTGTAGAAGCATGAGAGGGCCATGCTTGTTTGAGAGCTTGTGAAGGGATTGATGGGGTAACAAGCCAAGTTGATGGAGGTTTCCAATGAAAGGCAGCTTCCATGGAGATGGTGGTAGCTTAACTGATCTCTTATTAGAGAAGAATACTAGTTTGATGCTAAGTAGGAGTAGAGTCAGAGGAACAACGCATAGTAGGAAAGCATTAATCATAGCAAGAGAAGATGCAGAGCCCATTTGCGCACACTTCCTGCTTAATTACTGATCCATCTTTAATAGGCAGGATGCAACACCAAGACAAAAGAACACAATGATACTCATACTATACTGAAACAGAGGACCCAATCAATCTGTGTGAGTGTGTGTACATGTGATTCCAGGAATAATGAGGGACAATAATGGGCAAGTTAGAGAATCGTTTAAAGATTATCATCCTTCCTTTAATATGCGATTTTCCAACAAGACCAAACAAAATAGTTTGTAATTTAAAAACTAAATTCATGAAATAATGATTTGCTCAGCAATCAATATATTAATTTATATGAGATATGCAGAAATAACTATAAAATTAAGCAAGTTGGGCATGGAAATGGACTCGTTGATAAGGAAAAAATTTTATATAAATTGATCCATTTTTTAGTTAATTAATATTATTTAAAATTAAATATCTTAAAATTTAAAATGTTTGCGAAAAATGATCAATATTAATATCAATATTTTTAAAAATAAATATTAAATATATTTATTTAAATAATTTAAAAAGTTAAAAAGTTGGTGTAATACTACATCAACCACAACATAATATGAAGTCAATCATAATTTTCAATGAAATATATTACTGATAATGATAATGGCAATGCCGGTGGTTTGAAAAATGACTCAATTTCGTCTTATAGAACCTTTCTTTCCTCACAAAACGACATGTATTTTTTTTTTTTAATTTGTGATAATGACATTATTGATGGAAAATGATGATAGCATATTCCACCATACGAAAGTTAACTTTATTAAATGCTTATTAAATATTTTTAGAGATAATAATATGCATGCTTTGTTGGAAAAACATTGATTCTGATACATTAGTAACACTTGTCAAATGCAATTAAAGAATAGTCAAAACGTCAAAGTTTGGAATTAGAGACGTCATATTAAGTACTACTCTAAGCAGGTTTGGCTCCCCTGGCCATGCAAGATTTCATATATTTTTCCCTTTTTTTGCGTTTTTCAAGTCGTTCAAGTGCAACTAACCCCTGCGAATTCATTGACGATGGGGGGTTGAGGTGTAATATCACCCCTGCGATCTTCCGCAGCCCTGTCCCCCGTAAAATCACTGACTTCTTGTGGCTGGCCTGGGACTACAAGATTCTCACGCTCGACACTCTCTTCGCCCGCGGCTGTAACATGCTACCTATGGCGACTTGCATTCTGTGTTGTTTTGAGCTTGAGTCGGTTGATCACCTGTTCTTTAGATGTCACTTGGCTAGGAACATTTAGGACCGCCTTGCACCTTTGTTCTGTTTTTCAAGGATCCCCGTTTCCTGTGTGGATCTTTGGGGTTCCTGGTATTGGGACAACAGCCCTGCCCACAGGTTGCCCTGCTCCCTGATTGCGAGAGCGCTGATGTGGCAAATCTGGCTTGCTAGAAATAACTGTATTTTCAATTCAGTGTTTATTTCTCTGCATGCCTTATTTTTGAAAATTTGTTACATGTATCTCTCTTGGATTCCAGCTGCCCCCTCTCGCGAGATGCACAAGCTTGAAGACTCTATTGTTGCGGTTCGACGTTGCATCCAGTTCTCTGGACCTTTCAGTGCCGATCCGGATCCAGCCTGGCAAGACGATGCTTCCGGCTAGTCTGTCTATCCTCAGCCGTGTTCGATCGGCAGGAGATATCTCTCTCTCCTGATTGCGACTTTGGTGTACTTTTTGTTGTTTCCCACCTCTTGTGGAGGCTTTGTTATCTCTATTTCTTTTTGTACTTGCTCTTTCCTTTTAATACAATTGTGGTTTATCCACCTTTCTCAAAAAAAAAAAAAAAAAAATTGCAACTAACCTGGTATTGAATGCTTCCTATGTAGCACCACCGGTAGGAAGAAAAGTCCAAGTGTAGTAAGAAAAAGAGATGACAAAATAATGGGGAAGAGATCGACAAACAACATATTGAAAAGCTACTGAGGGACAACACTAACGCCATCCCCCACCCCAACCTATTTGGTAATATCATGCCCGCTTGTGGTAGAGGATATAATCGCTCAATAAAGTGCACAGGGGCCACAAGAGAATTTAAAGGTATAAAGAATTATATATATATATATATATATATATATATATATATATGCACATTAGACAAATGACGGGATTATCAATCCCACAAGAAACTAAAGAATACTAGTACTAATAGCAGTTTTGTTATCTAACCCATGATTAATGTCAGCGAATCAAAACAAAAAAGTAAAATTCAATTAATAACGGAAGTTGATGAGTGTACAACATTCATATATTTCATATCATTTTGTACGCTCAATCGACATGAATTAGAGTTATGTTGTGGAATTTGATACTAAATATACTGTATTTCATATTCTCAGGATTATAATCCTTCTTTTAATTTACGATTTTCCAACCAGGCCAAACTAAATATTTTGTAATTTAAAAATTAAATTCATGAAATAATGATTAGTTCAGCAATCAATATTAATTTATATATTGTAGAGATATGCAAAAATAAATATAAAATTAAGCAAGTTGGGCATGGAAATGAACTCGTTGATAAGGAAAAAAATTCATCCATTTTTTAGTTAATTAATATTATTTAAAATTAAATATCTTAAAATTTAAAATGTTTGCAAAAAAATTATCAATATTAATATCAATATTTTTAAAATAAATATTAAATATATTTATTTAAATAATTAAAAAAAGTTGCCGTAATACTACATCAACCACAACATAAAATGAAGTCAATCATAATTTTCAATGAAATATATTACTGATAATGATAATGTCAATGCCGTGGTTTGAAAAATGACATAATTTTATCTTATAGAACCTTTCTTTCCTCACAAAAGGGCATGTATATTTTTTTTTTTAATTTGTGATAATGCCATTATTGATGGAAAATGATGATAGCATATTCCACCATACGAAAGTTACCTTTATTAAATGCTTATTAAATATTTTTAGAGATAATAATATGCATGCTTTGTTGGAAAAACATTGATTCTGATACATTAGTAACACTTGTCAAATGCAATTAAAGAATAGTCAAAACGTCAAAGTTTGGAATTAGAGACGTCATATTAAGTACTACTCTAAGCAGGTTTGGCTCCCCTGGCCATGCAAGATTTTTTTATTTTTTTTTTTTTGCATTATTCAAGTCGTTAAAGTACAACTAACCCGGTATTGAATGCTTCCTATGTAGCACCACCCGTAAGAAGAAAAGTAAGAGAAAGAGATGAGAAAATAATGGGGAAGAGATCGACAAACAATATATTGAAAAGCTACTGAGGGCCAACACTGATGCAATCCCCCGCCCCAACCTATTTGATAATGTCTTGCCCATGTGTGGTAGAGGATATAATTGTTCAATAAAGCCCACAAGAGAATTTAAAGGTATAAAGAATTAAAAAAAAAATATATATATATATATATATATATATATATGCACATTAGACAAATGACGGGGATTAATATCGGGGATTAATGTCAGCTCTCAAAATTAAGTGCACGTGCTGATCAAAGAGTAAAGTGCAAGTGCAATGAGTGCAAGATTATCAATCCCACGAGAAGGGCTGGCAATAATCTGTCCGGGCCCGCCGGCCCGGAATAAACCGGGTTTGGACAAAAGTTTTGTTAATATGGGTTAGGTCCAGACATAGTCAGGTTGCCTAAATTTAACTCCGGGCCGAGTCTGGCCCAAAAAATTAGGACAACCGGTACTTTGTACTTTAATTTTTTTTATATAAAACCCAATTATCCAGGCCCAAATCTTTTTAATTATTGGAAAAAAAGCCTAATTTAGAAATTTTAAGAGAACAATGAAGAAGCCCAATCTAAAAAAAGACTGAAAGTTTGCACTTTGTTCACAGTGAACAGCCAACTTTAAAAGTTTTGATATAAAGCCCAATTTTTCATAACTTTGGACAATACTAGTTCCAATGATATCTTCACTGTTTCAATTCTTGGGTATTATTTTTGGCTTATTATTTAATTTTGTATTATCAAGACATGTTTTTTATGTAATACTTATTAAAACTTGGATTATTGTATAAATTAATTTGGATTGTTGGACATTGTTTTTTGCATTTGATATGTATTAAATTATTTTTTTATATAGTTTAGTATTTGAATGAACTTTAAATGTATATTAAAAGGATTCAAATAAAATTCGGACTTTTGGACAACCTGGTTTTGAAATAAACCGGGTCTGGACAAGCCACATTTGTCCAGATTTAAAACCGGGCCGGGTCCGGACTTCAAATTAGTTACTTATAAAAGTAGTTGTCTGGACCCGGATTTTTGCCACCCCTACCCACGAGGAACTAGATAATACTAATACTAATAGCAGTTATGTTTTCTAACCTACGATGAAGGTCAACGAATCAAATTGAATCAAAACAAACAAGCAAAATTCAACTAATGGCGGAAGTTGATGAGTGTACAACATTCATATATTTTATATTATTTTGTATACTCATTCGGCATGAATTAGAGTCATGTTGTGGAATTTGATGCTAAATTTATGGGGTGTTTGGTTGGATGTAATTCTAAATGCAGTGGATTTCCAATTACAATGTAACTGAATATACTTGGTTTCAAAATACAGTGCAGTCAAATCTTTTTTTTGGTTGAATGTAACTGGAATTACTGTATTATAATATTTTTTGTTTGTTTAGAAGGATTTGTAAATCTTTAATTGAAAAACACATGTGTATATATACATATATGTATATGAGTATATATATTCATATACATACATACATGTATATGTGTATATGTACACGTTTGTATATATGCATATATGCATATGTATATGTATGTATACATATGTAAAAATACCTACGTATGTTTATATATATATATATATATACATGTATATGAGTATATGTATATGGGTGTGTATATGCATGTATATAGAAGTGTATGTATATGTGTGTGTATATACATATATGTATATGAATTTATATGTATAAGTATAAGTATATATATACACATACATGTATACATGTGTATATGTATGTGTGTGTGGTATGTATATATGTATATGTATGTATATGTATGTATGTATGTATGTATATGTGTATATAAATATATGTATGTGTGTATATATGCATTTGCATATGTGTATGTGTATGTGTATATATTTCTATATACATATATGTATATATGTGTGTGTATGTGTCTATGTATGTGTTTATATGTATGTATGTATGCCATAATTCTAAATGAAGGATTTGGTTTTACAGCCAATTTGGTCGTAAAACCAAATCCTTCATCAGTTCGTCTAAAAAGTATTTGAAAATACATCAGTAAAATGAAATCCCTTCAAACAAACAATGAATTATGACATTTGGTATATTTGGAGTTACATGTAATTCCAAATACAGCCAAACAAACACTATCATAGTGTGTTTCACATTCTCAGGCTTACGGCAGCATTTTAGGATGAGAAAGAGAGAGCCAAAAGAAGCATTTCAGGCCTTAAACAATGAAGTTGGAGCTCTCTCGACATCATTTGAACAAGTACAAAGCAAATTGGATGGCTTATAAGCAGCTTACGGCCAACCTTATGACCGTAAATCAATTCCAAAGAACCTTAGGGGCATGCTTATACTTGTAAAGAGGGATTCAAAGCCAAATCAGAGAACCTTACAGGCAAGGGTTACGCCTGTAACGATACCCATAAGTACCATCCATAGGAGTTTACAACCATAGCATACGCCCCTAACACAAACAAAAGACCTTACGGACATGACATACAGCCATAAGTGGTCCCGTAATGCCCGCGACTATCTTCTACAGTTCCCTTACTGCCACGTCCTTACATCCGTAAACAGCCCGTAAGGAGTCGGGTATAGATAGAACTAATGAGGATTTATAGGGCATTCTTGGTCTTAGATCAGAGAAGATAAAAGATGAATCTCCAGCACTTAAAAGTTTATTTGAAGGGGGATTTAGATCAACATTTAAGGGGATTAAAGATCGTAGCCGTCAAGTTTACCTTGGTGGCATGTATGGAAGCTATTTTAGGGTTTTCCGGTGATTCTTTATCAGCACCATTGAGAAGGGGGTTTTCATGGCTTTCATATTTCCTCCTAATATTTGTATCTCGGATGCTTGCCTCCATTAATGAAGGACTAATTTCTAGATGTTTGGGCATAGTTGAACTCCAGGGTTTATTTCTTTGACATTAGTTGTTGGATCTTTAATGTTTTTATTAGTTTCTTAATCACAATCATTTCTATTTTAATTTAATTGTGTGTTTGAATGCTTGGTTGCTATCAAGGTGAAAGCCCTAGTTATCATGTTTGGTATGCTACGTAATGAGAAGAAATTGCCATCTAGCATAGGCTTACTGCAATTTGAGAGAATAGTGAGTACATCTCTGGTTAGTGTACTTTGGAGACTTCGTCTCCCACCATCTTTCTGAGTGGGTTAGTTATAATCTCTATGCTCTTTGCAATCATGTGGAGTAGATTTTAGAAAAAATCGCATCTCTACTCTGTATTTGGATTAGAGATAATCTCTCTCTACGAGGGAGATTATCTACTTAAGAGATTATCATTAGCTCACAGTAAGGTTTCATGGAGTGTTAATGCGATTGTATGGATGTCTATATCAGCTCTACACCTATTTGGTTACTCTTCTCTAATGAAATCAGGTTTTAGTATAATTATGAAAACCTTTTAGTTCAAATAGGATTGCATGTTTAAACAACATTTACCCTGTACTTTATAACCTTAAAGGGATTCTATGCCCGAATCTAGCTTTCTTCTTTGACTTCTTTCCTATTATTTTCCATATTTTCTTATCTTTGTTTTCTTTTGTTCACACATAAAACATTTAATCACTTAGGCTATTTTTTTGGTTTAGGGTTATTGCTAGTATTCACTTTCTTCCCTGTGGACTGATACTCTGCTTTATAAACACTTTATTATGCGATCGACATGTACACTTGCATCCTTATCAGAAAGATGTGTCCAGGCATAGACTTTCCCTAGAGTTTAAATAAAGCTCTAGACAAGGTTGCACAAGTTTGATATAAATCTCTTGAACCGAGAAAGTTCTAGAGCATATTTGGTAGGGATGCAAGTGTACGTGCCGATCGCGTAATAAAATGTGTGTAAAGCAGAGTGTCAGTCCACAGGGAAGGAGGTGATTACTAGTAATAATTCTATACCTAAAAAATAGCCTAAAAGATTACATGATGTGTAAGAACAAAAGCAAGTGAAAGAAAGAAAATATGGGTGGTAATAGGAAGAAACCAAGGAAGAAAGCGATGTCTAAGCATAGCATCCTTCTAGAGTTATGAGGTACGGGACAATGGTTGTCTAAACATGCAATCCTATTTGACCTGAAAGGTTTCCAAAAAATATGCAAAACCCCAATCTCTCAGGTGAAGTGTAAGTGAATAGGTGCAAAGATGATATATACATCCACATAATTGCATTAACACTATGAAACCTTATTGTGGATTAATGACAATCTTTTAAGTAGATAATCTCCCCCCAAACCTAATCTGAATAAAGAGTAGAAATGCGATTTCTCCTAAAATCCGCTCCACATGATTGTAAAGAGTATGGAAATCATCATCAATCCACTCGGAAGGATTATGGGAGACAAACTCTGCTAGACACCTAACCAGAAGTGTACCCATTACCCTTTCAAATTACAGCAAATCTTTGCTATGAGGGAATTTTTTTCTCGTCACATATCAATACAGGTACGATAGCTAGGGCTTTTGCCTCGTTAGCAATCAGGCATTCACTCACACAATTAGACTCAAATAGAAATGATTGCAAATAAAAAATCAATTAAAAATCAAAGATCTAATAACCAAAGTCAAAGATATAAATCCTAGAGTTCAACTATGCCCAAACATCTATAAATTAGACCTCCATTAATGGAGGGCAAGCATTCAAGGTACAAACAATAGAGGAAAGCATGAGAGCCATGAAAAGCCTCTTCTCAATCGTGTTAATGAAGAATCACCGGTGAAGCCCTAGGTAAGCTTCCACCAACATGGCTAAGATGAGTCGAATTCCCCTTAAAATTGCTCCCTAGGTGCTGGAGATTCGCCCTTTCTCTTCCTCAACCTCACCTCCAAGAATCGCCCCCCTTCCCCTAAAAAAAAAAAAAAGTAGAAGAATAGAATAGAAGATGGCCTAAAAATCCTCATAAGTTCTATTTATACCTGACTACTTACGGGCATAAAGGCTAGGCCGTAAAAGAGCTGCAGAAGATTGTCTCGAACCTTACAGGATGACTTACGATCGGAAGCCTTGTCTGTAAAGTCTTCTTTTGCGTTGCGGCTCAGCTTACGACCGTAAGCGCTTGACCATAAACTTCACTGTTCTACTCTTTGCGACAACCCTTACGAGCTTATACTGTGATAGTAAGCTCTTTTAAATGGTCACTACGGGCATCCTTATAGGCACAACCTTTGCCCATAAGGTCATTTGACTTGGCTATAAATCCCCCCTTACCGGCATAAGCATGCTCATAAGATCTTCTGGAATTAACTTATGGCCATAAGGATGACCATAAGCTACCTGTAAGCTACCCAGTTTGCCTTATCCTTGTTCTAATGATGCCAAGAGAGCTCCAATTTCATCGTTTAAAGTCTAAAATACTTCTTTTGACTCTCTTTTGCTTTAAGCACTACCCTAAGCTTGTTAATGAACAACACACTATATTTAGCATCGAATTTTACAATATGGTTTTAATACATACCAATTGAATATACAAATTGATATAGAATACATGAACATTGTACACTCATCAATATTTCATCCTTTCTCAAGGACAGTAATAACTAGTCTCATGTGACACTAATACAAATTAGCCTATGACCGCAATACACTCGATGAGCTCTTTGTAGAGAAAAACATGAGTTCATTAAATAGTCAATTCAAGTTCAGAATCTCTTCTGAAGACTCGCTTCCTATGATTGCATTAACGAAAAGAACCCTAATGTTAAGTTAATCAGAAGAAACACATGGAGAGATAATCTCAATCCCAAAGTGACATATTTCTAGGCGGACTCATCTCTCCCTTCAATTGTGGCATGCCTAGGTATGGTAGATCACATACTTAGTGGATCTCTCGATCACCATACTTATACATCAAACAATAAACTATCAGTTTTCTCTAAGATAAAGTTCAAGATAATAACAATGCACAATTGAAGTCAAAAGGACAATATTGTAGTATAAAAGTCGATGAAAGATTGAATGTCTACAACTAATGTCTCAAAAAGATTAAACCCTAGGTTCTATCTATGCCCAAACACCATGAAATTTTGGTTTCCCATTAATGAAGAACAATCATACAAACCATGAGAAGAAATGAGAACAATGAAAAATATTAAAACTCCCTCAAGCTTCTCCATCCTAGATTGATGATGAACCACCATAAATCCTCCACAAACGTCACTAAGAACACTCCTTGACTGCTACCTCGATGTCCTAGATCATTGGTGAAACTCCAAAACTTCTCTAGATTATTATAGAAAAACCTTTAAATTTCTCCCTTGCTCTTCCGTTTGCTTAGCAGCCAAAAGATGCTAAAAAATCCTCAGTAAATTCTTCTATGTATAACTTATGGTTGTAAGGAAGAGGCCATAATAGCCTGGAGATAAAAGGTTGCATCCCTTAAGGGCATCTTATGGCTGTAAAGTCTTTTGCATGGGTATTACAGTCCATCTTACGGTCGTAAGTACTGGGTCGTAATCTTCTCTGCTGTAAGTTTGCGGCCTCTCTTACATGCATAAATCTTGCCCGTATACTCTTTTGTCTAACTCTTATGCCTGGGCTTGTGAGCGTAAGCCTTGCTTGTAAGCCCTTCTGTCTGGCATTTATGTTTATACTTACGAACATAAACATACCTGCAAGCTCTTTTATCTGACACTTATAGGTGTAAGTATAATTTTAAGGGGGGCATAAGTTGTCTTGGTTAGCTTGTTTTCCTATTCTCGTACTGAGGAAGTTTCTTCTTTGTCGGTTTGCTCTAGAATTGCTTCATTAGCTCCCTCATACTCATTGTGCTCTACCAGTGCCCTAAAATGAATAAAACAACAAGTTGAGTACTGTTTTCCAACTAAAATATCAAATATATGCTAACTGAGTGTTGAAAATAATACAAAATACATGTACACTCACGCACTTATTAATAAACCTCAATATCTAAATTTGGGACTCAACTTCTCAAGTGTGAAAGACAATATGTTTGTTTAAATACACACACACAGACACACACACATATACTAGCTATTTTCATATAGAAATTATGTACGGATTGTTTATCAATCTCTTGCTTCATTTAGTTTAATATACATTCTGTCCTTTTTTATTGCACTTAATATCTTTTACATGGGTTTCAACTCTTTCGAGTAATATTTCAAAATTAGCATCTACCTAGTTTTCCTAAAAGCCTAAGATATTGTAAAGATGTTGCTCTTAGTGTTTGATGAGTGAATGAAATTCTTGTGTTAGGTATTATAAATCCATGCACATTGCCTATCTTCTTGAATGATTTTCTTTATTTTAGTGTTACATTGGATATTTTGTACTTAATATGTAGATAAACAAGCTTTGGGACAACAAGAAGCAAAATTGATGCAATTATGAGCAGAAAGAATTTAAAAGAACAATTACAAAGAAAAGCACATTCTAAGTATAGGTGCGTTTAAAGCATGTGGAACGCTGGATAGAATAATTCAAAGAGTAAAACCCTCTGTGTAGTTCTAGTGCCCAATACCATGTGGACCTCTAGATGTAAAATTTTTATGCAGAATTGAGCCCAAGGGCTGCCAACAATCATCAAGGGTCCAACACACCTAAAGCACAGTCTTGTACTAGCCCATACCTACAATTTAAAACTCAAAAAGGTAGAATTTATTAGGGATCTTTTGATGAAATATTAATCAGAGGCTGAAAATAGCTAATCCAGGATAAGTTGATGACGCTCCTTTGACCTTTCAATTCAAGAATGATGGCATTATTTTCTCCAATCCGGGAGTTTTCATTTTCATCCATTTCGAAAGAAGTTTAAAGGGGGGGGGGGTTTCCATTATGTTTTCAATCTTTTCTCTTGTGCAGAATACTTAGCCACTGTTTAGCCTTCCCTCTTAATGAGAATGGAACAAGCCTAAGTTGAATTGTGATAAGTGCTCGTATTATAGTAATGCAAAGTGTTATTATCTTACATTGAGCATTATTTTTATCAGATTTTATCATTAATTAGTGTGTATTTGTGTGCTTTTGTGCATTGTAGGGTTGTGGAGCCAATTTGGAGAAAAAGAGCAAAGTTAGGTCATGTTCGCCATTGTTGGGGAGTTCTCAGGCCAAGCAAGGAACAAGGCACGAGTCTAGACTTGTGGGTGTGTGCCAACCTCCTATGGAGGGGCACGAAGGTAGTCACATTCACAATAAGTCTAACTCAGGTAGCATTGTTGAACTTTGCCAATGAGGAGAATGAAGCAATCGACATAGTCTACTGTTGATTGTGTGCCCAATTCAACGGCCTCGATGAAGAACGATGAAATCGGGAGTATTTGATGCATGAGCACTGTAGCAGTTTACTGGTCACTGCGCTCCAGAAAACGAAATTCAGAAAATTCACACGGTCGTGTGAAAATTCCACACGGCAGTGTGAAATCCCGATTTCAGCCAATTTACAGCCGCGAACATAAAGCAATCCCACGTAGTGTGAGGCTTAGGAAGATGGACTCCACTGGGACTTAGTTGACAGGTCAACAAGAGTAAAGGGTCGTAGTGAAACCTAATGCTGGGGCATAATGTTGGTGTTAGTCACGGTTGACCTTAGGTTTGGGACCGTGTGCTTTAGGATGTCCACGACTCATTAAGCATCAATAGGAGAGTATAATACATTGTCTTGCACTATAACATTAATCCTAGGGGTAGATTGTCCGGGTACCCTATATCACTCTTGATTGTTTCTCTCTCACTTCTGGCTTGCACTCTCCTATCTTCAATATTTCATTTTATTTTCTTATTGTTTTCGATTACTCTTTCACACACACACATTGATTCTTGCTCTCACTTTCCGTACTTCACACTAGCTAAATAGCAATCTCTTGTGTCTATTATCCCTACTCCCTGTGGATTCAACTACCCTCTCACTGGGGTATTATTATTACTTTGACAACCTGTGCACTTGCGGTACACACACACAAGGGGTGTGTCAAATTGCATTATTGGAGACTCTGTTGATCTTGAAAATGTAACAAACCTCCAAAAAAATTGGCTATGTGCCTTTTGGCGTCTTCATCTTGCAACTGACCAAATTGAATTGTTTGTCCATTGTGATGACGTTGGGTTTTATCTCAAACTTGTTTGTTGGGACTGTGAGACTAATAGTGCTGAACTCAACACCCATAAGTTAAGAAAACTATCTAAAATTAATATTTTGCTTTCAATATGCTCAAATGCAATCTAATAGAGATCAAGATAATGAGAATGTTGCTCAGATGAGATTTCTCTTGGTTGTTCAGGATGATAAATTCTATTTATGGATTTTTGAACATAATTCACAATGATCATTAGACCATGGAGGTTCTTTACATAGATTAGCCCTTATATCTAGGTGACTACCCTCAACAAGATGGAGAAAGTATTTCACACATTCTTCCCTTGAACGTATTTTTATTTCATGAACCACACTATTAAGTCACCATAGTCTGGAAAATTCTTATCATTCTAACCATGAGAGATGAGTTCAAACTCTTTCAATTGTGGGATATCATTCACATACTTGGTCTCTCACTAACTAATTAAACATGTGATCAATCATAGGCTTGGGCTCTCCCTAACTAAACCTATGCTCACAAATTCGGGCTCTCGCTAACTAAATTTATAGATTAAGTATTGCCACAATTGAATCTCAGTACCAACATAAATTTGATCAATTTAAAATAAATCAAGAAAATAATTACAACCAAGTTCCATAAAATCCAAGCATCAAGAAGGGTCTAGCTACACATAAATTAGAATATCATACAAAGCATGCTCAAGATGCTCAATAATAAGAGTTTAATGAAGAAATCTCTTTAATTCCTAGAATGAGGTTGCAAATTGGCTCTAGACTCTTCAATACTTGATACTCCTCTTTGAATCTTCTCTTAATCTTCAATCTAATCCTCAAAGTGATAAGAGAGGGCTCTGAAATTGTCTCCTAGAAATGTTTTTTAAGCTGGATCATAACATCAAGACAAAAGACCTTACAGGAGAAGCTTACGGCTGTAAGATGCCCATAAGGCACATGACTCCTCATCTCTAACTCTTTATGGCCTCATTCTTACACTAATAAGCGACTCATAATGGGTTAGGTATAAAAAATTTACTGAAAGTTTTGGGGGAATCTTTTGGTAGCCAAACAAAGGGGATAGAGGAAAAAGAGTTTCGGGGGTTTTTTTGGCAATCCAACCACTTAAAGAGCTTCATCCACAATCTAAGGCATCAAAGAAGCTGTTGAGAAGAGTTCTCGAGGATGTTTGTGGAAGATTCATTGGTAATCTGAGATGATGAAGTTTGAAGGGAGTTTTGTATTTGCTTTCTCCATCTTGGTTGGATTCTATGATTGTTCTCCATTAATGGAGAACTAAAAATCATGGTGTTTGGGCATAGGTAGAACCTAGGGTATACTTGTTTATGACATTAGTTGTATACAATCAATCTTGTATCAATTTTCATAATGCAATACTATTCTTTTAAATTCAATTGTATTATTTTTTCTTGTCTTGAACTCTATCATATAGAGAACTAAGAGTTTCATGATTGATGCATCAAAAGATCCACCATGTATAGGCATAACACAATTGAAGGGAACCACTAGTCCACTTCAAAATATGGCACTTTAGGATTGGGGCTTCTTTCCTGTGGTTCCCCTAAGTGGTTTGGCATTAGGATACCAATTGTAATGCAATCATATAGAGAGAGCACTGTGAAGGGATTCTAACCTTGCTTTGCATGTGATTAGGGTCAACCGCTTCAAGAGAAGGATCAGCCATTCATTCAATCTATGTATTGTCTTGAAAGAGTTCACCAAGTGTATTGTAGTCATAGAGTAGTCTATATCATTGCCGTATGGGACTAGTTATTGTTCAACTTCAGAAAAAGGACAAATATTATTTAGGAACTCTCTTAATTAAATTGTATTGCAATATTTAGTGCAACTCACTTGCCAGCCACTTCTCTTTCTCATCCTTTCTTCTTTTGTTCTTTATTTCTCACCAGGCACTGTTCTTCTCCTTCTTCAATTTTTTTCAACTGCCAATCTTGCCGATCTAATGCCCAATAATTTCCTTTCACTAGCTCTCAAGTATGGTAGGAGTAATTACTTTAATTTTCCTTTGAGCACTCATTTATATCGTCGGTTTTCTTGTTTGAAAACCTAGGGTTAAATTTTTGAATTCTCTATAATTTGTGAGTAAATTGGGCTTCAAATGAAGCCCTTGTTCTTGTTATACATTATCTTTGACTTTGGTAGAGAAACTCTTACAATTCTTGTTGTAAATGTGAGAAAAAATTCATTGTTAGGGTTGGAATTACTGTAGCACCAAAATTCTAGTATCATTTCTTTTACTTCTTTGGTCCAAAATGAAGCTATTCATGCTTGAATTTCATTAGAATTAGTTTTACTTATGTTTAACGATTTGTTGGGTCCAAAATGGCATTGTTTTGGCCCATAACCCCGGTGTTGCATGTACAACATGTAAATCTCGTGCATTCATGCATTTTAGCTTTCATTCTTATATTCATTGCTTCTTGGATTCCATGCTTGTGGCTAGGTGGTGAAACATCTTCGAAGGGAAAGAAAATCACCGAAGAGTGAGCACGTATCAAGATGAGATGACTTGTTCTGTGAGTGGTAAATTTGTGTTTGCATAGCACTAATAAGAGTAGTATAGTATTTCTTTACATGTTTTACGCTCTATTCCTCATATCAAATCCTATTTTTATTGAAGGTGGATTTATTAGAATGGTTTGAACATATTTTGTGCACTTGAAATCTATGGATGCATTTTACTAAAACCAAGAACACTTATACATGCTTATTTTGAAAGAGATATGCTGGTATACCTATGTATTTACACTCTAAGTGAATATGGGTTAATATGTAATTGTTTATTTAGCCATTGTATGGTGATTTATACCATTGCTTTTAAGTGTATGCCCTTTAACTCAAAAATGTTGAATGATGGATTTCTTGAGTTGTAAATTGAAGATTGAAAATGCTTATATTTACATGTTTGACATTGATGGTGACTATGGGCCACAGTGACACCCCTTGCGTGAGTGTTCTGCAAGTGCACGGGTTGTCGCAGTAATAATATTTACCCTAGTGAGTGGGTAGTCGTATCCATAGGGAATAGTGTTTAGAAACAAGAGTTATCACTATTTAGCTATAGAGAAAATCGATGGTGAAAGAAGCCAATATATGAATGCAAAAGAAAGTAAAAAGAACGCAAGAAGGGCAATAAAAGTAAAGAGAGGTAATCAATGGGAAAATGGGGCACCAGGACAATGCTCACCCTAGGACTATTGTTTCAAGTGCAAGACTAATGCTATACCTCCTAATTGATGCTTAATGAGTAGTGGAAATCCAAAGACACACGATTCCAAACCTAAGGTCAACTGTGACTAGCCCTCTACACTATGCCCCGGTGGAAAAGGATACTCTCAACACCTCACACTGTGTGGGATTGCTTGGGATTCTGGGGACTCCAACTGATAAACCCTATTCCCTAATATAATTCTAACCCTTTGGTCCAAGCCAAAGAACCTTAGTCACAATTAAGCCCTGGCACTAAGATTCATTACAACACTTCACTATGTTGCTTACGCAACCAAGCCCCTAGTGGAGTTTATCTCTTAGCACTTCACTCTATTGTGACCGCAAAGAACTCTTGGAACGTGAAGGTAGGATAAATCACGTCAGAAGGGAAAGGGGACATTCTGCTACCTCTCGACTCACCCTCTCGACCCTCTTCAATCTTGCTTAGTCTAACCCTAATGAAGTTGTCACACTTCAAAGGATTACTTAGATGAATTCTCAACCCTAGTGTCACATCTAAGGGAAAATCATGCAATTGACATTCAAGATTGAAACTCAATTAAATCATCATTTAAAGAAGCATAATAAAAGTCAATGAAACAAAGTCATCCTAGGGTTTACAAGTCCAAACACCTACTAGGGGTTTAGCTTTCCATGGGGCAATACAAAATCAACAAAGAGTTTGAAAACATATGCATAGAAACTATAAAGAAAACCCCCTTGTAGTCCGTATCGATGGTCTTGTGGAGCCGCAGGGAAGAAAGTGAATACCAGTAATTTGGAACAAAAACTCATAACAAGAAACACAAGTAAAATTATAACAAAACTAGAAAGAAAGAAGGGTGTTCAGCCATAGACTTCCCCTAGGGTTTTGTTAAGTCCTAGATAAGGTTGTACAAAGTCTTACAATCTAGTTAAACCAAGAGAATTCTTAATTCATATTGCCCTTTTCTCAAAGTGAACAATAACTAGTCCCATACAGTGCTAATACATACTACCCTATAACTACATTATGCTCAGTGAATTCTATCTAGAGGAAACAAGGATCCAGTGAATAGTTAAGCCCTTTCTCGAGGCTATTGACCCTGATCCCATACAAAGCTAGCATGAAATCCCTTCCTAATTCTTGTTCTCTATGATTGCAATACACTTGATATCCTATATTAACTCACTCAGAAGAATCACAGGAGAAGAAATGTCAACCCCAAAATACTCTATTTGTAGGCGAACTCATGATCCCCTTTAATTTTCATATGTCTATAGTAGGTAGACCTTTCGATTTGTCACACAACTACAAAAATTATTAATCCATGGCTTTTGCTATAATAGAACTCAAAACAATTAAAACACGTTGATGAGTGTACATTTATTCATTATTTAATATCATTTTATACACTCATTAAGTATATATTAGAGTATTATTATGGAATTTGATGCTAAACATGGAGAATATTGTATCTTCAAGCTTCAGAAAGTGCTTAAGGATGAGTGATAGCCAAAAGAAGCATTCTGGAGCCAAAACGAGGAAGATGGAGTTCTCTTGGAATCAATCATTGAAGAAAAGACTAGAGAAGACCACTTACCGGCACCTTATGGCTGTGAGCCTCATTGATGAGTGCTTGTGTATGCATATTATTGAGTATGTTTTACTTACAATGAGCATTGCTTTTATCAGATTTTATGGGTCATTCTTGTATCTTTATGTTCTTTTATATGCATAGGGTTGTGAGAGCGTCTTTTGGAAGAAAGAAGCAAAAATAGACTGTGGAGCATCCATTTGGAGTTCTCTTGTAAGGATATATTGAACAAGGCACAATGCGTGTGTTATTCATGGAGGTGTGTGCCGACTTCCAATGTTTTACAAGTCAAGCAAGAGTTGGAAAGGCACCTAGGGAAGTCACACGTTCATGACCCAGCTTGTGCTAGAGTTTTAAGAGCTTATCCAATGAATTTGAAGATTAAAAAGGTAACGTAGTCTACCACACGGGCGGTGCCAACCAGGGTGGTCTCAATGAACAAAGGAGTGAAGTTTGAAGCAGAATTTCACTAAATGTGGGATCCCAAAGAATTCACAAGGCCGTGTGGCTTATTCACATGGCCGTGTGGTGTCTTGTGTGGAAAATCGACACAGCAATATGGTCATGTGAGCGCCTGTGTGGATGCCGGATTTCAGACTTTAAATAGTTGTTTGAAGGATTTTGAAAGAAGATTCTTTTATATTTTTGGGAGAGGCTATGGCAAGGTTGGAGAAGAGGTTTTTGTGAGGTTTAGGAGAGACAATCCGTCCATCAACATCGACTACCTTCGGAGGAAAGCCATTGGGAGAGCCACCGATGACTTTGTTTAGCCAGATTGCGCCATAAGCTCGATGGAGAGGTCCTTGGCAAAGGAAGGGCTGCTCTTAAAGATCATCATCGCACGAACAGAGGGGGTTTTCTTTTATGGAATACTTGTATTATCATTCAATTTCATTCTTGAAGATGTATTGCTCCTTGGAGAACTAAACCCTTTTTGGGCACTTGGACATGTAAACCCTAGGTTTTGTTTGCTTGTTTCATTGACTCGTATTTTGCTTCTTTAATTGAGTTTTTAATAAAGTTTCAATCTTGTTTGCTTATTGCTTGATTTTCTCTTAGAGTGACACTAGGGTTGAGAATCTATTTAATCATCCTCTTGATGAGTGACACTTCATTAGAATTAGATTCGACAAAGTTGAAGAATATCGAGAATGTGAGTCGAGATGCAGAGAAACATCCCCTCTCCCTTTCTGACATGATTTATCCTACCTCCACATTCCAAAGAGTTCTTCGCAATCACAATAGGGTGAAGTGTTGATAGACTTTCTCCGCTAGGCTTACATGTGCAGGTGCAATAGAGTAAAGTGTTGAGTAGTCTCTTCCACTGAGACTTAGTTGTGATTAGTGATCTTTCGCCTGGACCAAAAGGTTTGACCAAAAGGTTTGATCTAGATTTGGGAATAAGGTTTATCACCTGGAGTCCTCAGAACCCCAAGTAGTCCTACACAGTGTGAGATGTTGAGAGTATTCCTTTCCACCGGAACACACATATAGAGCTAGTCACAGTTCACCTTAGATTTGCGACCGTGTACTTTTGGATTTCCATAACTCATTAAATCTCAATTAAGAAGCTTAGTTCTAGTTTTGCACTTGAAACAAGAACAACCTAGGGGTAGCATTGCCTGGTGTCCTACTTTTCTATTGATTGTGCTTCCTCCTATTTGTGTTTACCTTACTCACTTGCATTATGTTTAATTATTAACATCTGAACACATTTCACTGATGGTTTGTTATTTAGCTTATTTAGCAATATTACTTGTTATTTGAGCCTATTCCCTGTGGATTCGACTACCCACCTATTTGGGTACTTTATTACTTCAACAACCCATGCACTTACGGTATACACACGCAAGGGTTGTGTCAAGTTTTTGGTGCCATTGCAGGGGAATAGGCATTCTTGGAACACTTATACATTGTTTTTTAAGCTATTCGGCATTCTTGGAACACTTATACATTGCTTTTTAAGCTATTCGTTATATATTCTATTTCACACTTTCTTATTCTTTCACCATTCTAATTTGTTTTTCTTTTCTTGATTTCAGCTCCAGGTTATGACCCGAGGCAACTTCGACAGTAGTTGAAGGTGATCTAGAAATTAAGTGAAGACTTCATAGACTGGGAAAGGAACCTATAAAAGAACAGTTCTATCAAGCTAAAATAGAGATTGAGGGGTCTGATAATATGGCTGAGCAAAATGAACAATAGAGGACATTATTAGATTATTCAAGACCTATCGTTTAATTTGTAGCACACAATCCAGCATTGTTAGGCCACCAATTACAGCTCAAAGTTTTGAGCTAAAGCCAGGCTTCATCCAAATGGTACATGTGGACCTCGCCCTTGCAAAAGAAAGAGAAAAGAAGCCAGCTTAGCCTCTAAACCTGGTACTTTTCCTCTTAACCCTTCTCCTTGGTTTCTTTGCAATGAGAAAAGTCTGGAGGGATTCCCGGAACCTATCAAATCCATGCCTCCCACCTTGGCCAAATTTTTATCCTCCCATGATGATCATCTTCTCTTTTCTTCTTCCATCTCCATCCTTTCCCCTTCATTTTCCCACTCCACCCATCATTCCTTGGAAACTTGAAGAAGAGGGTGTCCATCACCGAAGCTCAGATTCTACCGGAGTGCTTGTCACCTAGAGGCGAGGTGAAGAGGAACGACGAGCTACCGGTGTTTCCACGAAAGGCTAGGTAGGTTTTCATAGGTTTTGTGTTTGCTCTTGTGTGTTTTGATTGTTCTACATGAAAGCAACTGAATCTTCATCTCCTTCCTAAACTTTGCTTTCCTATTTGCTTGCATAGAAGCCTGGTTTGTATGGAATCTCTAGAATGTGTCTGATGTTTAGATTAGTGTGTTTTCAAACCAGGTTGTATATCTTGCTGTGTTGCTGCTGCATCATGTCTTGCTTTGTATCTATAGCCTTCAAGTTTAGTATGTATATATATATACACACACATGCCTGCATTTTGTTTCCTGCTAACCTTTGAAGTATAGTAATATGTATATATATATATATATATATATATATATACTTGTTGGTTCTGCAGCCATTATATGTGTGATGATATATATATGCATATACATTCATGCATGCATACCTTGGCTAGCAATTTGTGCTAGGACACTTGTTGGATCTGCAGACACTACATGTGTAGTTATATATAAATATATGTATAGATATATTTTCATGCATGCTTGCATTTTGTTGTTTATGCATGCCAGACGTTAGTTTTGTGGCAACCTTGTTATAATAATAGCATTATATATATATATATATATATATAGGAAAAGTTATCTATGGACGTTCATTATCAGCCGTTGGATTAAGATCCAACGGCCGATATATATATATATATATATATATATATATATATATATATATATATATATATATATATATATATATATACACACACACACACATGCCTCCTTTGAATCTATAGATGTTGATTGTGGTTAGAGTGGTCATGCTTTGTTGTAGAATCTTGGTATTAGGCTGGTTTATCTCTACCCTTGTACATGAATTCTCCATGTTTAGTTTTCTTATTTTTTTATGTTGGTTGGTTTTTCTCTTGGGTTATAGGACCATTTTGAGAGATAACCTTGGATCTCTATTGGTTTTAGGAGCTCATCAAGTAAGTAATCCTTTGAACTCTTGTATTTAAAATTTTATTATTTTAATTTATTTTTATGAAATTTCTAAAATTTTATCTTTATTCCTTGGATTATATTTGATTAGTTAATTGGATTTATATTATCATTGTTATTATTATCAACACTATTATTATTACTATTACCTTAATAAGAGAACCAGGCTGATTCTTTGACACGTTTATATACATAAATTGTTATATTTATTTATTTATTTAATTTGTTTTCATTCACTCAGGTGGGATGTCGTTTTCATGGATTTATATTATCATTGTTATTATTATCAATAATATTATTATTACTATTACCTTAATAGGAGAACCAGGCTGATTCTTTGGCACGTATATATACATAAATTGTTATATTTATTTATTTATTTAATTGTTTTCTCTTTGTTATTACATAATGTTTCTGTGTTATAATTATGGATTATTGTCAAATCTTAAAAATGGGAACCTGGCTAAGACTTGAAGAAATTTGGTATATTCTTTTACATTTAATTATTTATATCATTACTATTATTATTAGTTATTTTCTTTATTATTATTACTTGAATCCTTGGAAGTTACATGTGAATATTTTGTTTTTTTGTGGCATCAAAATTTCGCCTGAATGTTTTGGTCTCCAAATGAGCATTGTTGATAAGAAATTCTGGAAAATGAGATTGCAGTTTCGCACCGTGTCCGTTCGGTGAAATAATTAACGGCCACCTGATATTCAGTCTCGGGTCACTGAGGATAAACAAATGACCTCTATTATTCTAGTTCGGGTCACCGAGGGTAAATAAATGACCTCTGGCAGCCTTAGCAAATTTGGAGACATACTCAGAAATCTTTACATCTTGCTTCACCTTTTGATTTTGTTTATACTATTATATGCTTCTGATTTTGTGCAAGATTCAGTTTTGAGCTTTCGTCTCAGCTTATTGTTTTGGATTACTTACTGGGCTAGTGAGCTCATGGATTTGTTTTAAATCCTTTTCAGATCAGGAGCAGTAGCCCCAAGAACCTTAGAAAGCTTCCAATAGACGCTTTCCTTGGAGACGAGTTATATGTCTATCTTTGAGTTGTATGGTTGTTTAAGAACCTCTTATTAGGTCATTCTATACTTTTATTGCTCTGTTTTCGAACCTGGTTGTAACCCTTAAGTTGTACTCATATTTTCGTATTTTTATTAGTTTGTATTCTATCTTTGCTCTGTGTTAGGTTTTTTGGCCTTGTAGAGTCACTGGGCTCCCGCCCTGTGGGTCTGTGGCCGTTTGTCCGCGCACTGGGTCTGGCCAGACCGAGTTTGGGCGTGACAGTACAGTAGTCAGCGCAATTCAATGGGTTTGCCAATGAGGATCCAAATAACCACATTGAGAATTTTTTAGAGGTGTGCGACATGCTCATGATCAATGGGGTCACAGATGATGCCATAAGGTTCAGGGTCTTCCTATTTTCCTTGAAGGGAAGAGCAAAAATAATGGTTGCATTCATTACCTCAAGCATCGATCACTACATGGGAAAAGATGGTGGAAGCTTTCATAGCTTGGTACTTCCCTCCTGGAAAATCGGCGAAGCTCAAGAATGAGATATCTTCCTTTGTGTAAGTGGAATTAGAGTCTCTTTTTAAGACACGAGATAGGTTCAAGGACCTCCTGCAGTAATGTACTCAACATGGGTTTCGAGAGTGGATGATTATCCATACTTTTTACAATAGTTTGAACAAAAGCATAAGCAACTACTTGATGTCGCAGCAGAAGGTACCTTAGGCAGTAAAACCCCAGAAGATACCCAACAACTCATTGAAGAGATGGCTATGAATAATGAAGTTTGTCTAGTCTTTAGATATATATGATTTCAGTTAGTTGAGACTACACTTCGCAATCACACTACATCACTAAATAATTTATAAATCAAGTGGGCCAGATTGCGAAGTCACTTGCAGAGAGACCTCTAGGGAGTATACCAAGCAACAAAGAGACAAATCCAAGAGAGTAGCTGAAGGCAATCACTTTGAGGAGTGGTCACAAACTCGAGAGTAAGCTCCCATCGGAGAAGGTTGTAGTTGATTCACCCAAGGAGGTTGAAGTTGAGGAGAGGGGTAAGAAGAAAGAGGTGGCACTTACAAACTAAGAATCCCCTATCCCTCAAGGCTGAAAAATGATGAGGAGTACAAGAAGTTCCTGAGACTCTTTAAGCAGTTGCACATCAGCATTCTGTTCATGGAGGCATTGTCACAAATATCTCGCTGCTCAAAGTTTTTGAAGGACCTCTTGACCAACAAGAGGAAAATGAAGGAGAGTGTAACGGTGATTCTAGATGCATCATGTTCGGCAGTGTTGTAAAAGAGTATGCCAAATTAGATGAAAGACCCTGATAGCTTCATCATCCCGTGCAACATTGGTAACTTGTGTGAGGAAAAGGCATTGGCAGACTCAAGGGGCAGTATCAATGTAATACCTTACACTTTCTTCCAAAAGTTGGGTTTGGGAGAACCAAGACCCACTCGAATGACACTTCAGTTAGTAGATCGTACAGTATGACATCCGAGGAATATCATTGAAGACATACTTGTCAAGGTCGAGAAGTACATATTTCCTGTTGATTTTGTGGTGCTTGATTTAGGTGAGGATGTCGATGTACCACTAATATTTAGGTGACCATTCTTGTGCACTTCCAAAGCTCTTATTGACATGGATGATGGAGAATTAACATTGAGGATTGGAGATAAGAGATTGACTTATCGCCTCGCCGAGGCCATGCGACATTCTCTTGACTTTGATGATACTTTATATTTTCTTGACACCACTGATGAACTAATCGATGATTATGTGCAAGAAATGTTATGTCCAGACCCATTTGAAGGTTGGCTAGACCAGGGGGCAAAGAATGAAGAGATTTCAACACTTGGTGTAGTGGACAGAGTACTAGCTTCCCCGGGAGTCATGAAGAGAGTAATTCATAAGCTGAAGAAGTCAAGGCATCACCAAAAAAAAAAAAAAAAAGAATTCTAGCAATGGAAGGAATGAGCAAACACGTATTGAGAATGATCATTTCTCGTTTGGTAACAAAGACTATCATTCTTCCTTCAACTTGCAAATTGTATATGCATCACTTTTAAAAATTGCAAGTAAGAGGACATCCATGCTTCATGAACCCCCGTGAGGTAAGTCACAAGTATGCCAAGCTTAATGATGTTATTAAACAAGCACTTCTTGAGAGGCAACCCAGGTGTTTATTGCATTTCAAGTTGTAGTTTAATTTTTGTAAAAATAATTACCTAGGATTGGATGTTTTCAATTTTGTTGCTGTTGCTGTGTTTTTCTAGTAGATCTTTGGTGTATCATAGATGTTTAATGTGAGTGGTAAAGTATTAGGTTGTTTAAGGTGTGTTACACAAGTTTTTGGTCATGAACACATTGTTCTATGTTGTTTCTGCAGAAAAACACAAGGGCATGTGGAATTTCTACATGGTCGTGTGAATATGTTCTTAGCTATGCTTTTTTCCCATCCAGAGAATATACACGGCCTTGTGGAATTTCCACACGACCATGTAGGTGATTTCAGAGTGTTCTGGGGGAAATCCAGAGAAAACACACAGGTGTGTGGCATTTCCACACGGTGGTATGGGAGGTCACAAAGAGATTTTGGAGAATCCAGAGAATGCACAGGGGTGTGTGAATGCCCCTGTGGCTTCCCTTGTGTTTCATTGGTAGGGTTCACAAAAGTGGTGAATTTTCATACGGCCATATGGTTGTATTTTCAGAGTTAGGGTGTGATCTATAGAGTTCTCAGGGGGGTGTGGGAGCCCCTGTACCCTCCCCTGTAGAGTCACACGGTTGTGTGGGGTTTCCACATGGCCGTTTGATGCGTTAAGTTTAAAAAGGTGTGTTTCTTCTCACTTTTCATTATGCGCCCTTTCATCTTCAAATGTCTCTACATCCCAAGGGTCTCACCCCTTTGCCTTCCTCAGCCATTCCCCTCTATATAAATGCCTGAGGACTAGTTTCAGGTTGCCATTCACTCTTTATCAGTTCATCCTCTCCGGTAAGCCCTTTCTTTGGCCTTTACTTTACCATTCTTCTTTTCTTTTGATTTTTGTGGCTTTAGTTGATTTTTCAGCATGTTTATTCCTTGATTCTTGTTTGTGCATGCTTGCATTTGAATTAGAATGTGTTTGGGAGAGTTTTTGTAGAAAGAGGAAACCCTAGCTATGAAATGCTCACTGTCCCCAAAATTCCACATGGGCATGTGGCATATTCACATGGCCATGTGGATTTCTGGAGTATTAGTTTTAAAGTGAATTTAATTGTTTTATTTTTCTTTATGCAGGAAATGGCTCCCTGAACTAAGAGATTGGCTAGCAAGCGTCCTCGCGCCACCTTTCCAGTACATGAGGAGTTCATGGTCCCATACCACCAAGTAAGGTTTAAGCGCCTCTCGAAGCTCAAGTTTGGACAATTGTGATACCCCAACATAAAGGCGATAAAGGAGATTGAACTAATGGACCACATGGTATAGAAGATCCATGCTCTTATCTCTGTAGGTGGGTGGCAGCGCCTTCTTTCCATCAAGGACTAGACCATCCGCACTATCACATTAGAGGTTCTTGCGTCCTATGAATTTGATCAATCCCACGATAGCTTCAGTAGAGAGAGGGCACGATCTGATTCTGCGCATTAGGCCAATATCACAGCATGAGTCTGACAAGGTTTGCTTTTTGTCTTGGACTGTGTGACAATGAATTCATCCACACCGAGGAGTACACTCAGCTTCTGACAGACTATCCTCTTAGAGTGACTCCTCAGCGCATATACCAGATGCTGTGTGGAGATGGCCAGTATGAGCCCAAGACTTCGTAGGCATTTTACCTCTACTCGATGATGCAGAGTGAGCCTCTTCACTTGGGACACATCATGGCCGAGTATCTACAACACCAAGGCCAGTACATCCGGGTTGGAGTGATATTTACGGGGTCGTACATTACTCGGCTCATCATTGGAATTGGATTGATGGGGGTGATTTGAGGAGCGAAGAAGGTCATTGTCCCATTTCCCCTGGGGATAGAGACCATGCGACTCATGGGTATGGTGAAGAGGGCTGCACCTGGCAGGTATGATTTTGTTCCACCTTCCCCAAATGAGTCCGAGAAGGAGAGTGATGAGGCCGAGGACACCCAGTCAGTACTCTCGCCACAGCAGGTCCCTATGGATACTAATATTGCTCCTCTAGCACAGGCATCTTCCTCATCTCAAGCCCATGATTGCTTTGAGAGGCTCGAGAGTGTTGTGGGTGCACTTCAGGGTGATTTGGTGGTTGTGCGTGCATCTCAAGCCGCGAATTATAAGGAGGTGATGGTGCGCTTGACATTACTCTAGTAGATTCTAGAGCGAGACTCTACTCCACCATCTTCATTTGAGTTTCGAGCACCACCAGGGTCCATTGCTTTAGTAACAACAGCAGCAGCAATAGATAACATTGATGCCTGAGCATCTTTCTTTTTATGTTTAACTTTTCGTACTTATGCATTGTTATTTCCTTTTTGTTGAACTTGTGCCATTAGAAAGGCTTTGTCCTTCTAAGTTTATCTTTTATTTTGGTAATGTTTGTTGTTTTATTGAGTTGTATTTTAGTGTTATATCTTTATAAACTCGATCCTTATTGTGTTTGAGCTAAGCTTTACTGAACACCGTCTATATATGTGTGCAGATGATCTTGAGACTTTTGGAAAACAATGAATTGTCATAGACATGGCCATGTGGACCACTTACATGGCCGTGTGCTCTTCACAACCTGTTGATATAACACTCCAAGGACTTCAAATTTATTGGTCTCACATTCCATATTCAGAGGAGTATTGTTTTAATTGCACACCCTCGCATATTTTATTTGATGTTCTTATTCTTTTTGGTGCTTTAATACGTATATTGAGGGCAATATACATCTTAACTGTGGGGGAAAGTTCACGTTGTACATGTATTATACTTATGTGTGATATGTATTGCTCTTGTAGCTAATTGTGCTTCACCATAGTTGTGAAGATTGTATTCTCAAGTTTAGGAGAATTTTTAAAATTGAATGTCATCTTGCTCTAGTTTTACTTGAAATTTTCAAGTTTCTTTTTGTCTGATTATCTTGCACTACTCACTCTTTAAACCTATGGAAACTCGGGTTCAATAAGTAAAGGGCTTGTTTTAGCATGCTTGTTTGCTTAAAAAAAATAATAAATAAATAAAAAGAGAGTTGGTTGTTGTTTATTTGTACGTAGGGGGTGGAAAGAGCTACCACCTATTAAGTATGTAGCTACTCTCATAAGTCGGATACTAATTATACCCTAATGAGAGAAAGAGCTATCTAATAGGATGAGTGAAAGCTACTATCCCCAGTAGAAAGAGCTATCACCTTGAAAGTGCGAAAGCCGCTCAGGAAGCATCTTGAGAAAGGGTTGCCGTAGAGGATGTGTGCAGTTACTACTTATTATTTTTTGTTTATGGATAAGTCGGTTTCAATAACAACCTCTAGGAGTAAACATTTGGTTGGTTTGAGTGAGTTTACACACACATACATGTTGTTGGATTTTTATTCTTTTTTATTTAGTTAGAGCAATGATATTTATTGTTTGATGTTTAGAATTCCCCTTGCTTCTAGAATGCCTTTCTTGCATACTTTTGGTGAACCTAAGGCGTTATAAACTTGACACACCCCTTGCGTGTGTGTACCACAAGTGCAAAGATTGTCGAAGTAATAAAGTACGCAAATGGGTGAGAAGTCAAATCCATAGGGAATACGCTCAAAGAACAAGTAATATTACTAAAGAAGCTAAATAACAAACAATTGGTGAATGTGTTCAGATGTTAACAATTAAATAAAATGCAAGTGAGTAAGGTAAACACAAATAGGAAGAACAACCAATAGAACAGTAGGGCACCCGAACAATGCTACCCCTAGATTATTCTAAATAATCTTAATTACGGGCATGCTTATGATCATAAGAAGGAACATAAGGTCAAACAGAGGGACTTACAAACAGGACTTACGCTCGTAAGTTAGACCGTGAGGGTTGTCCAGAGGAACTTACGAGGAGCAACATTTGGCCGTAAGGGTGGCCGCTATGGCTATCCAGAAAATCTTATGGTCAAGCACTTATGACCGTAAGCTAGACCGTAACACCAGACAGAAGACCTTACAGATGGGACTTACTACTGTAAGTGATCCAGTAAGGCTCCCGACCCACCTTCTCCATCTCTTTATGGCTGTATTCTTAACTCGTAAGCAGTCCTTAAGTGGCTAAATATAAATATTGTTGAATAGGATTTTGAAGGGGATCTTTTGTTCTTTTGACGGTGAGGCTTGGGGAAAGAAAGGAGACGATTCTCCAGGTCTTTGG